>CM035820.1:15814337-16261837 GCA_020458035.1 Magallana ariakensis
TATCAAAAAGCACAGTGGTTAAAGCAATAATTTGATGAAGAAGAAAATCATTTGCTCTGAATTTTTGAATTCATTCCTTAAATGTGTATTTAATGGTAAGAGCGTCTCCTCTAGAGTCGCGAAGTAAGTATTTGATCCTTACGTCACGGGTCGGAATCCCACTGTGGGATGTGGAGACCAGACCTTCAGATGACAATGTATGAACTGAGGTCCCATGTCGCAGTTGATGCTGGAATGAAAAAGACCCCTCCCTGCTCAAATAATCTGAGTGCCGAGTATAGGACAAAATTTGCAGCTCTCCATGGGCAAGTGGTGGTGTCTTCATATGATTCTGGAGAGGGACTTTCAACAATATAACACCCCCACACCCCCCCCCCCCATCGGTACATTCAAAAGCATATTTGCTACCCAAGGGTTGATGTCTGATTTCAATACAACTTGGCGAACAAGTAGACTACACGAAGATTCATAATACTGAATAGCGATTTGTGATTTCGATAAACAGTTTGGTGATTGCTAAAAATAGAAATTTTTCTGAAATACTTGAAAAATCATTTTAGTCTGATTATAGTATAATGTGGCATGCAAGTGAAGTTTTCAGACCACACTGATATGCATAATTGTCTTTTTATACCTCCCAGAAAGGAAGTTTGGGGGGCGGTATATAAGAATCATCTTGTCCGTCAATCTGTCTGTGCAAATGTGTCCGGTCCATATCTTTCTTACAGAGGGACATTAAATTGTATTACTTCACACAAAGATTGTTCATAACCTAAGGGTGTGTCATGACCTTGACTTAAGTTCTTTTGGGTAAGTTCAAGGTCACTGGTAGAAAAAATTATCTAATTCATGTACTGTCCATATCTTGCTTATGGATAAACCTACTAAGTTCCTACTACATACAAAGATTCCAAATGATTTTGCAAGTTCAAGGTCATTGAAAGAAAACGTTCATAATTCATGCCTGGTCCATATCTTTTTTATGGATAAACTTGGAGGGTTCCTCATTTACTCAAAGACTGGTTATGACATGAGGTTGTGTCTTAACTTTGACCCAAGGTCATTGTACAAGTTCAAGGACACAGACAGAAAAAAAGTCATAATTCATGTCTGGTCCACATGTGTCTTAGGGATAAACATTGTGAGTTCCCATTTAACACAAAGATTGCTTATGACTTGAGGTTATGCCATGTCTTTGAACTAAGGTCATTTATGCAAGTTCAAGGTCACTGACAGAAAAAGTTCGTGTCTGGTCTCTATATATTTTTTATTAATCTGCACCTTCGTTTCATTCATAAAAATTATAATAAGCAATTATATTTGCACAAAAAATGTTTTTGCATTTCTTCTCTTAAATCCATGGAACATTCATGATTTGGCACCTTTGAAAAATCCAGCGGGGGGTAACTTGTCCTTTTGGACGTATCTAGTTTGTTTTGTTTTTTATTTTGTTGATTAATGTTACCATGGTAATTAAAATAGAGCCCTTTGCAGGGTCAACCAGCGTAAGACACTGTTTTCCTTCTATAACCTTACCAAGTTTATGGGACAGTATCCTGATTGCTCATCTATTTACAATTAAGTTAAGGAGAAGTCCATCCCTGTAGGTCTATTGATGGAGGAAAGCGGATGTTATTTGGTTAATTGCACTAGATTCAGGTCACATAAAACATGCATTTACATGTATATGTACAAGTTTTGGGTCTGTGAATTTTTGTAAAGGACATTTCATATTTTTTACATAAACATGTACAGCTTTTGGAAAGAGAAATGCAGGTTTTTAGAAGATGGTAGCTTCTGTGATAGATCAAATGGATAGGAGATTAAGAATTTTTTGTACAAGCGGGTGGATAGATGGGGACATATATTTTTTTCTCCTGTCTGTCTGTCATCAACTTTAATCTTTGCCATAACTTTTCAAACCTGTTTAATATATGGAAGGATGTACAGTTGAGCCACAGTAATCACATATTACACCCTCACAACCAGGTCCCAGGGTCAAGAAATTGACTTGGATGCAAGTTAAATTTTCAATTGCCTCTAATGAATTAATCACAATTTTTGCAAATAACACTACTTTTGTGAATCAGTAATTAAACATATATTTAAATTTTTATCAGTTTAACTTTCACAACATTTTAATTTTTTTATCCAAGCTTAAAAATTTTCATGATCCTGAGGTTAGGTGTAGGAAGAAGAACATTCATTTTATCTACAAGTCATGTCCCTTCCCCCCCCCCCCTCTCAGTAAACTTTCAGTTCTGATATGATCTGGTATGTGCTTTTTCCTAGCCAATTGCTCAGGTGAGCGATGTGGCCCCTGGGCCTCTTGTTTATTTAAAATGTCAGAAAAAATCATTTGTTATTGACTTCCCAATTTTTTTTAAGCCTTGGTTTAACCTTTTGCGATAGTGAACACTTATGAGTAGTGCAGTGTACAAAGAGAGATAACTTCAGAACTTTATATGTAGATATACCTGTAATTTCTTTATAAATATTTTTTTAAAAAATCGTATAAAATTAATTATTCATTTCTCGGTCAAAAGATTTAGCATGCGGAGAGTATTTATGCTTTACATTCTTTGTGCAAAGCGAGATAACTCTTTCGGTTTTTTTTTTTTTTGAGCTTTTAAAAAAGTATGATATTTAGGGCTTTAAAACACCTATAAGGAGTCAAAAAGTGACCCCTCGGACCATATTTTTTAACTTGCACTTTTTATGAAAAACAATAAACCGAAAAGATTTTGAAAATCGGATGAAGAACAAAAAAGTTACAGCTAAGGGGCTGTTTTAAACGTTGGCCCCTGCAAACCCCTTATTTTTTCGAATTGTCTACCCAAAACCTTTTCCGGTCTGCGCATTGTGTGTGTAATTATACAGATGAAATATTGTAGTAAATACTCAAAAACCTTTTGAGAAAACGAACGACGCGTGATTTCTGTTTAACATTGAAACTCCCATAGGCAATTTTCATTGACCTATAAAACAAAGGTAGTCAATATAATTTAATGAAAATCAGAATATATGTGAATTACTTCTATCTTAATAAGGTTTATGCGTTAGATGATTTTTTAAAGGTCATTTGAATTTTTTTGTTTTTTCATCCCCCCTTTTATAAAGTTTAGGACTTTATATCTCAAAAACGGTAAGATATAGAAAGTCGTCTACGCTTATTATTTTGTACAGCAAGACAAGATGCATCTAATTCTAAAGTTTGAACGTTCTAACTAAAAAACTATACAATTTATTGCCTTTCAATTAATTTTTATTATTTTCCTTGTAAAACCGGAATTACCGGAACCGGAAGTTCAAAATAGGAGATTCCATAGATTGGTAGATTTGCTGTAAGACTGTTGCAAAACTGTATCAATATCCCTTCCAGTTTTCAAAACATCGCTGACAAAAATCTGTCGAGTATAATAATAAAAAAAGACAATAACAATAGGTCTTTTCGACCGAAAGTCGAAAAGCCCTAATAATAATAACTAGATTGTTTTTTGTCTTTAACAAAAATTAAGGGCTTTTCGACCTCCCCTTTGTCCTTTTTATTTAAAATGTCAGAAAAAAATGATTTCTTATTAATTTCCCAATTTTTTTAACGCCTTGGTTTAAGCTTTTGCGATAATGAACACTTATGAGTAGTGCAGTGTACAAAGAGAGATAACTCCAGAGCTTTACATGTAGCTATACATGTAATTTCTTTATAGATATTTTCAAAAAATCATATAAAAGTTATTATTTATTTCTCGGTCAAAAGATTTGGTATGCGGAGAGTATTTATGCTTTAAATTTTTGGGGCAAAGCGAGATAACTCTTTCGAAATATTTTTCTGAGCTTTTAAGAAGATGTAATCTTTAGGCCCTTAAAACCCCCAGAAGGAGTCAAAAAGTGGCCCCTCGGACCATATTTTTTAATTTGAACTCTTTATTGCAAACAATTAACCGAAAAGATTTTGAAAATCGGATGAAAAATAAAAACGTTACACCTAGAGGGCTGTTTTGAACGTTGGCCCCTACAGACCCCTTATTTTTTCGAATTGTCTACCCAAAACCTTTTCCGGTCTGCGCATTGAGTGTGTCATTATACAGATTAAAAATTGTAATATTCATTTAAAAACTTTTTGAGAAAACGAACGACGCGTGATTTTTGTTTAACACTGAAACTCCCATAGACGATTTTCAAATGCTCATAAAACCGGAAGTACTGAATATTTTTCATTGAAACTTGGAATATATGTTAATTACCTTTATTTTAACAATGTCTAGGCGTCTTATAAAATTTTTAAGGTTTTTTGAATTTTTTTGGTTTTTCAAAAACGTCTTCAACAAAAAGTAAGGGCTTTTCAACAACCCCTTTATAATAAAAAAAGACAATAACAATAGGTCTTTTCGACCGAAAGTCGAAAAGCCCTAATAATAATAACTAGATTGTTTTTTGTCTTTAACAAAAATTAAGGGCTTTTCGACCTCCCCTTTGTCCTTTTTATTTAAAATGTCAGAAAAAAATGATTTCTTATTAATTTCCCAATTTTTTTAACGCCTTGGTTTAAGCTTTTGCGATAATGAACACTTATGAGTAGTGCAGTGTACAAAGAGAGATAACTCCAGAGCTTTACATGTAGCTATACATGTAATTTCTTTATAGATATTTTCAAAAAATCATATAAAAGTTATTATTTATTTCTCGGTCAAAAGATTTGGTATGCGGAGAGTATTTATGCTTTAAATTTTTGGGGCAAAGCGAGATAACTCTTTCGAAATATTTTTCTGAGCTTTTAAGAAGATGTAATCTTTAGGCCCTTAAAACCCCCAGAAGGAGTCAAAAAGTGGCCCCTCGGACCATATTTTTTAATTTGAACTCTTTATTGCAAACAATTAACCGAAAAGATTTTGAAAATCGGATGAAAAATAAAAACGTTACAGCTAGAGGGCTGTTTTGAACGTTGGCCCCTACAGACCCCTTATTTTTTCGAATTGTCTACCCAAAACCTTTTCCGGTCTGCGCATTGAGTGTGTCATTATACAGATTAAAAATTGTAATATTCATTTAAAAACTTTTTGAGAAAACGAACGACGCGTGATTTTTGTTTAACACTGAAACTCCCATAGACGATTTTCAAATGCTCATAAAACCGGAAGTACTGAATATTTTTCATTGAAACTTGGAATATATGTTAATTACCTTTATTTTAACAATGTCTAGGCGTCTTATAAAATTTTTAAGGTTTTTTGAATTTTTTTGGTTTTTCAAAAACGTCTTCAACAAAAAGTAAGGGCTTTTCAACAACCCCTTTATAATAAAAAAAGACAATAACAATAGGTCTTTTCGACCGAAAGTCGAAAAGCCCTAATAATAATAACTAGATTGTTTTTTGTCTTTAACAAAAATTAAGGGCTTTTCGACCTCCCCTTTGTCCTTTTTATTTAAAATGTCAGAAAAAAATGATTTCTTATTAATTTCCCAATTTTTTTAACGCCTTGGTTTAAGCTTTTGCGATAATGAACACTTATGAGTAGTGCAGTGTACAAAGAGAGATAACTCCAGAGCTTTACATGTAGCTATACATGTAATTTCTTTATAGATATTTTCAAAAAATCATATAAAAGTTATTATTTATTTCTCGGTCAAAAGATTTGGTATGCGGAGAGTATTTATGCTTTAAATTTTTGGGGCAAAGCGAGATAACTCTTTCGAAATATTTTTCTGAGCTTTTAAGAAGATGTAATCTTTAGGCCCTTAAAACCCCCAGAAGGAGTCAAAAAGTGGCCCCTCGGACCATATTTTTTAATTTGAACTCTTTATTGCAAACAATTAACCGAAAAGATTTTGAAAATCGGATGAAAAATAAAAACGTTACAGCTAGAGGGCTGTTTTGAACGTTGGCCCCTACAGACCCCTTATTTTTTCGAATTGTCTACCCAAAACCTTTTCCGGTCTGCGCATTGAGTGTGTCATTATACAGATTAAAAATTGTAATATTCATTTAAAAACTTTTTGAGAAAACGAACGACGCGTGATTTTTGTTTAACACTGAAACTCCCATAGACGATTTTCAAATGCTCATAAAACCGGAAGTACTGAATATTTTTCATTGAAACTTGGAATATATGTTAATTACCTTTATTTTAACAATGTCTAGGCGTCTTATAAAATTTTTGAGGTTTTTTGAATTTTTTTGGTTTTTCAAAAACGTCTTCAACAAAAAGTAAGGGCTTTTCAACAACCCCTTTATAATAAAAAAAGACAATAACAATAGGTCTTTTCGACCGAAAGTCGAAAAGCCCTAATAATAATAACTAGATTGTTTTTTGTCTTTAACAAAAATTAAGGGCTTTTCGACCTCCCCTTTGTCCTTTTTATTTAAAATGTCAGAAAAAAATGATTTCTTATTAATTTCCCAATTTTTTTAACGCCTTGGTTTAAGCTTTTGCGATAATGAACACTTATGAGTAGTGCAGTGTACAAAGAGAGATAACTCCAGAGCTTTACATGTAGCTATACATGTAATTTCTTTATAGATATTTTCAAAAAATCATATAAAAGTTATTATTTATTTCTCGGTCAAAAGATTTGGTATGCGGAGAGTATTTATGCTTTAAATTTTTGGGGCAAAGCGAGATAACTCTTTCGAAATATTTTTCTGAGCTTTTAAGAAGATGTAATCTTTAGGCCCTTAAAACCCCCAGAAGGAGTCAAAAAGTGGCCCCTCGGACCATATTTTTTAATTTGAACTCTTTATTGCAAACAATTAACCGAAAAGATTTTGAAAATCGGATGAAAAATAAAAACGTTACAGCTAGAGGGCTGTTTTGAACGTTGGCCCCTACAGACCCCTTATTTTTTCGAATTGTCTACCCAAAACCTTTTCCGGTCTGCGCATTGAGTGTGTCATTATACAGATTAAAAATTGTAATATTCATTTAAAAACTTTTTGAGAAAACGAACGACGCGTGATTTTTGTTTAACACTGAAACTCCCATAGACGATTTTCAAATGCTCATAAAACCGGAAGTACTGAATATTTTTCATTGAAACTTGGAATATATGTTAATTACCTTTATTTTAACAATGTCTAGGCGTCTTATAAAATTTTTGAGGTTTTTTGAATTTTTTTGGTTTTTCATCCCCCCTTTTCTTAAGTTTGAGCTCAAATATCTCAAAAACGGTAAGAGATAGAAAAACGTCTACGCTAATGATTTTGTACAGCTAGACACGATATATCTAATTCTTAAATTTGAATGCTTTAACTCAAAAAATAAAAAAAAATTGTGTGTATCAATAAATTTTTAGTATTTCCATTGTCAAAACCGGAAGTACCGGAACCGGAAGTCCAAAACCTTACCTACGCGTGTCATCAAGAATTGCTATTAGACTATGGCATAATTATTTCATTATTTTTTTTCCATTTTAAAAAAATCGCTGACGAAAGTTTGTCGAAAATAATAATAATAACTAGAACTTTTTTATGTCTTCAACAAAAAGTAAGGGCTTTTCAACAACCCCTTTATAATCCTTTTTATTTAAAATGTCAGAAAAAAATCATTTCTTATTGATTTCCCAATTTTTTTAACGCCTTGGTTTAACCTTTTGCGATAATGAACACTTATGAGTAGTGCAGTGTACAAAGAGAGATAACTCCAGAGCTTTACATGTAGCTATACCTGTAATTTCTTTATAGATATTTTCAAAAAATCATATAAAAGTTATTATTTATTTCTCGGTCAAAAGATTTGGTATGCGGAGAGTATTTATGCTTTAAATTTTTGGGGCAAAGCGAGATAACTCTTTCAAAATATTTTTCTGAGCTTTTAAAAAGATGTAATCTTTAGGCCCTCAAAACCCCTAAAAGAAGTCAAAAAGTGACCCCTTGGACCATATTTTTTGATTTGTACTCTTTATTGCAAACAATTAACCGAAAAGATTTTGAAAATCGGATGAAAAATAAAAAAGTTACAGCTAGAGGGCTGTTTTGAACGTTGGCCCCTACAGACCCCTTATTTTTTCGAATTGTCTACCCAAAACCTTTTCCGGTCTGCGCATTGAGTGTGTCATTATACAGATTAAAAATTGTAATATTCATTTAAAAACTTTTTGAGAAAACGAACGACGCGTGATTTTTCTTTAACACTGAAACTCCCTTAAACGATTTTCAAATGCTCATAAAACCGGAAGTACTGAATATTTTTCATTGAAACTTGGAATATATGTTAATTACCTTTATTCTAACAATGTCTAGGTGTCTTATAAAATTCTTGAGGTTTTTTGAATTTTTTTTGTTTTTCATCCCCCCTTTTCTTAAGTTTGAGCTCTAATATCTCAAAAATGGTAAGAGATAGAAAAACGTCTACGCTTAAGATTTTGTACAGCTAGACACGATATATCTAATTCTTAAATTTGAATGCTTTAACTCAAAAAATAAAAAAAAATTGGGTGTATCAATAAATTTTTAGTATTTCCATTGTCGAAACCGGAAGTACCGGAACCGGAAGTCCAAAACCTTACCTACGCGTGTCATCAAGAATTGCTATTAGACTATGGCATAATTATTTCATTTTTTTTTTCCATTTTAAAAAAATCGCTGACGAAAGTTTGTCGAGAATAATAATAATAACTAGACACGATCTCGTTGCAAGCAACGAGGAGGTCTTCCGTCCGATTTTTAGAAGAAAATATGACATCATCGACTTTGATTTTTGACAAAAAAAACATGGAAAAAAGAGTGAAGAACTAATGCTTTTTTGTATCGCATTTTATAAGTTCTCTTATATTGCTTTTTCAAATACTTGCATTTCTTCCAATTAAGATAGAAAAGATTAAACTTGTTTACCTCTGGCTCCTAAAAATCCTAATTAGGTAATGCAAGAGAAAATCATTATATTGTAAGGATATATACACGTATTATACCTAATTCAGCTTAAATAACCTTTCACAAAATAGTTATTAGTAAAACGCTATAGATAAAAGACTTTAGAGCCCTTTGATCCCCTAATTTAAGGGGCCAGCCCCTTTTTCTTGAAATCAAATGAAAGGTCATTTAATTCTGAACACATTTTGTCAACAAGTGTTTAGAAATTCGTTACCGTTCTTGAGATAAATGGGAAAGAAGGTTTTAAGGGCCGATCCCTTATCTCCTTATAGGGGCCGTTTAAAGAAATTTTGATGGTTGCATATGGTTAAGAACATCATTTTGAACAACTTTTCTTCTGTACTGCATTTCAAAATATTTTTGCTTTCTGAGATATGGGTGATCAAAATTTTGGACTTTTGGCCCCTAAAAACCCCTTATTACATAACACATGATAAAATTATTACATTGCTTGGATACATAACTGTGAGATAAACATATTTGCTTCTATAACATTTCACAAAATATCCCTCAGTAAAGGGCTATAGATAAAAGACTTTAGAGCCCTTTGGTTCCCTAATTTAAGGGGCCAGCCCCTTTTTCTTGATATCAAATAAAAGGTCACTTAATTCTAAACACATTTTGTTCAACAAGTGTTTTGAAATGTGTTACCGTTCTGAAGATATATGAGAAAGAAGGTTTTAGGGGCCGATCCCTTATCTCCTTTTAGGGGCCGTTTAACGAAATTTTGAAGGTTGCATATTGTTAAGAACATCATTTTAAACAACTTTTCTTCTATACTGCATTTCAAAATATTTTTGCTTTCTGAGATATGGGTGATCGAAATTTTGGACTTACGGCCCCTAAAAACCCCTTATTACGTAACACATGATAAAATCATTACATTGCCTAAATACATAACTGTGAGATAAACATATTTGCTTCTATAACCTTTCACAAAATATCTCTCAGTAAAGAAATACAGATTAAAGACTTTAGAGCCCTTTGGTCCCCTAATTAAAGGGGCCAGCCCCTTTTTCTTGATATCAAATGAAAGGTCTTGTAAATAAAAACTTTTTTTACATTACATGTTTTAACAAAATATTTTTCAGAAAAGAGATAAACAAAGAAAACCAGAAAAAATTACGACGTTATTTTAATCTCAATTTTCGGGTCCAGGCGAGCTTCGACGCCTTTTAAACCAGACAACTATAAATGCCTTTAGACACATCTACAATCTTTGGTCTACCATCCCTGAAAATTTGAATTCAATATCTCTGTTCGTTTAGGAGGAGATAACAGGACAATCAGACCCTCTGAAAATCGCTAAAACGTCAATATCTCCCGAACGGAAATGACGTCATTAAAATAAAAAATATATATCAAGCTTTAATCAATGTATACAAGATCTGAAAATTTCACGAAAATCGGTTGAGTCGTTTTCAAGAAACCGCTTGTACAAAAAAGCGTAAGAAAAAAAAAATAATAAAAGGGAAAAAGAAACAAAGCAATAACAACTAGAGCCGAGCTCGTTGCAAGCAACGAGGAGGTCTTCCGTTACAACTTCAAGTCAATATAGGATTGTCAATCAGTCTTAATAAAACCACCCCCACCCCCTTCTCCTTGCTCTTGTCAGGATCTGTCAGGTATTGATAGGAGGTCATCATCACATGACCTAAACTTCTGACCAATCAGGGCTTTAGAAGATCAATTGGAACTCTTCAAAAGTTGACAGACAAATTAATCATGCCTGTTTTCTATGTATCTTCCAAACTGCAGAGTATTGAAGAGTTACACCTCTCATTAAACAGATAAAGGCATGTCTGTGATAAGTTGGGGGTATATTTAGATATTATGCAAATGTAGAGGCCATGTGAAGATGACCTCTTATCGATACCTATCAGACCCTGACGAGTGTAAGGAGAAGGGGGATGTTTTTCATCTGGGTTGTCAATATGATAATAGTAATTTCAGAAAATCAAAAACGAGGCTTACAGTATTAATTTCATACCAGACAAATTCTCCGTTTAACTTGCTTCACGGCCATATCAATTTATGATAACTTAAAATCACACATCATAAATGTACATGTATTTAATTATTCCGGCCAGAAAATCAAAACGATAAATACGTTTATGTACAACTGATGACAGGATACAAACTAAGCCTATATCATAGTGTAATCAACACAAAATCCACTGCGCTGATGCATCATAAACACTTCCATTCCCTGTACTCATACTTACACCTCTACCGCTAACACATGGAATAGTTTATGTAAAAGTGCAGAGTTTAAATTAAAAGATTGAAACGAACACAAACTGTTAATAAACGAGGACGCCTTCTCCCACCTGAGGGCGGGCTATACGAGAGGTGCTCAATTGGAGGGATTACTCTCCGTATAATGTTTGGCCATGCAGGCACTCAGCATCATTTTTGAAAGGATGAGCATATTTATCGAAAATCTTGACAAGCAAATAAAAGAATAAATTCTCAAATCTTCAAAATCGTAATCCGTGGGGTAGGTAGAAGTTGTGAAGCAGCTCTAACTTCTATTTTTTTTCAAATGTGATTTCGTTTTATATACGCCAATAATTGTTTTGCCTTCACCTAAAAAGTGTATGTGAGGTAGGGGTGTGTCAATGCCCCAAAATTTAATTTTCTAAATGTAAATTTCAGGGAAATTTTGGTTGAAAATAAAAGTCAGCGGGGTTGGGGGGGGGGGTTCAGAGCTCCCACTCGATCAAAAATTCTAATCGCCACTTTAGTGCGGCACGACGAAAGACCTATGTTTAACCATTTTTTCTATCAAATCACATATACATGTACATATGTTTTAGTTATAATATTTTGACTTTTAAAAGATACATGCATTGACTTATTTGTTGTACGTGTATGACGTACATTTGTATATTTGCACTCTTATCATTGGCATGTGTCTATTTGTATCACTAAATGATTTCAAAGTAAAGATACTGAAATTTTACAGATCTAAGTTAGAGAGAAAAAAAACACTTTTTATATAGCGAAAAAAAAATTATGGACTCATACACATAAATAAGAAGATGGAGTGAAAGTCACAAAGACATTATTTCTTCTGATCTTGACTATTTCAGAGTTGCTACAAATTTACAATCTCCCATTTTGATAAGCCAGGTGTAAAGTTAAATATTCTACTTTAAGTTTTAAGTCAATTAAGTGTAACTTTGAGAATTAAGTGCATATATCTTTGAGAGGCAAATATGTCGCTATTCTATTAAGTCAAGTGAATTATGTTCCAAGGTGTTTCAAAGAAATAAGAAATCTGTCGACACTTGCAGTACTCTGATGATTTCTATGGCGACCGACTGCATTGCATAACGTATTTCATAACTTCTTAACATGAGAACAAATAATTATTATAAAGTTAAGATCTTTGATTTAAAACTTTAAACTTATATTTTAACAATTGACCACTACAGTGAAAGCACCCTTCCAATTGTCTTTTAATTACATAACAATTGATGATCTGCAGCAATAAATTATCTGGGGCTATCTATGTCCAGGGCTGTGTGCACATTAGGAGGAACTGTTAAACATAAGGAGTCACCAAAAATTGATTTTTGCAACATTTGAATTTTCGATGAGTTTGTTTTTATTGTGAAACAAACGATCATACAGAAGAACTACAAAAGTAATCAAGTGACCGCTAGAATCAAAACAAAACTTGTTTAAAAATTCATGTGAATATTTTACAAATAACCACTGATTCTCTCAATTTTAATTTGATTTTAATTTGATTTGAACGTTGAACACTTGGAGAATGTTTAATTTTTGTTTTAATTCACTTTTACTTTGTACACCCTGCTAAATTTGTGTACAACTCTTAAAAAACTTCTTTTACTTTTACACGATTTTGTGTTGGTCGAATATTAATTCCCACACCAGTAAATATATAAATAATATTGGCTCAAAAGTTTTGAACTTTAGAAAGTTTCAGCATTAATAAACGGAAATAATCATGGGTAAATAATTTATATTAATCTTATGTTGAAACACAAGTTTAACACGTACCGGTCAAAATCTCGGCGTTGTATTGTATTTAATTTTTTAAATAAACAATTACCCTTAATTGCATATTTAGATTCGGACTAATGGCTTACTTTTATTCCATTGATGGTCAAGTTTCTATATGACTGTATGCACTATCGTTTAAACTAATGCTAAATCAACTGTACAAGTAAGATACATTTATCGTTTCATCTTAAACCAATGTAGTTGAATTAAAAATAAAACAAACAATTTAATAGTTGTGTTCGTACAGATTATCAATAAACATGCACGTGTGATGAGATAGAAGCACAAGAAACTACCGCGGATCACTTGTCCACTCGCGTGGTATATTCTCGGTCATGTGCGAGGGATGATCATTTTGTGTTGATCTTAAACATTAAACATTATTTGTACAAGTTAACAATACTGGTATTTAAGACTTTCAAACCCACCTTGATAATTATATGTCTCACGATGCTTCTGATTTGGAATATTATCGCTTTTATAATTTTTCAAAACGCTTTCTTTATTTACACTCTATCGTTTAATTAAATCAATTGAAGATGAAGAAACTTTTATAGCATAAACTTAAAACAGTTCTTGTGTTTGCTGCAAAATAAACACATATATGTAAGACGCGAATCGTGTGTATTAGATAATCGCTGACCGCTATGTACGTTGTCCAGCCGCGATCGATCTCCTCGGCCGCGGACGAGGGATGGATTACGCTCAGAACCCAGAAAGATTTGAAATGCTTGCAGTATAATGATTAAAATGTATCAAACAGAAGTTAATTGTTTATTTAAAAACCCACATTTGTTCTATGTCTTATTATGCTTCAGATTGGCTATGACATTGCTTTTATCAATTAACAGAACGATTTATTAATTAACACTCTAACGTTTTATTCAATTTAAGAAAAATAAACTTTTACATGTATATGTATTCAAAATTAAAAACAATTCTATATGTTTGCGGCTAAACAAACCCATATGTGTCAGACGCGAATCTTGTGTAGTAGATACCGCTGACCGCTAGGTAGTCCTGCCGCGATCGATATCCTCGGCCGCGGGCGGAAGATAGGTTACGTAATGGTACACACACGCAGCTCAGATCCCAGATAGATTTCAAATGCATGCAGTTTAATAACTAAAATGTAGTACATAGAAGTTTGGGGTTTTTTTTAATCCGTAATTTGAGATTTACTAGAAAAGAAATAGAATGTTTATATTTTCTGTTTCTCGTTTTTAAAGGATTGTTCACTATGAGAACTTAACAAAAATGACTTATAGTCCTCAAATAAAAGCATGTATACTTTAAAAAAACTTCTTTCTAATAAATTAAGGCATCCCGTATAAACCGATATACATTCAGTGGTAACTTTATTTCATTTGTACGCACAAAGACTTTCGTTAACTTTGCCAAATTGCCGCGAATACTGGTCTACACGTAATACTGTTTGCCCTCATATTATGTAATACCCGAACATAAAAACAGCTTTATGAGATTAATAAGATCACAAACAACATTTTTTTCAGCGACGCCCATATAAAAAAAATTACCGTTTTAGAGTTAAAGAGCAAAGACTTTTAAGGGATCTAGACCCCTAATTTAAGGGGCTAGCCCCTTTTTTATGGTATCAAATGAAAGCCCTTAATATTTGGCACAACTTTTGTTCTATATGTGTTTAGAAAATATTTATTACTAAAAAGTTATGAAGCAAAGATGTAAGCAAAATTTAGCATTTTTTGAAACATAAATTTCGATGTGATTTTTTAAGAAGTATACGTGGGTTAATCAAACATATAAGACTGGGGGGATAACGTTCAAGATGTCTACATTAAAGATTTGTAAATCAAAACTACTTGCTACGGATCATCTCGGAGCCTTTGCAGGTACAAGAGACCCACTAGAAAAATATTCAAAGGGGAATAACTCAAAACCGGAAGTAGCGATTTCACAATGTTTTGTGCTATAGTGAGCTATTGGCATTTCCAATAGACCCTGAAAATTTGAATAAAATCGGATGAAAAACAAGCGAGATATTAAGGTTTTAAAAAACGTCTAGAAGAAAAAGAAGAAGAAAAATAATAATGAAGAATTTCCAACAGAATCAGTACAAGGTCTTCCGTTGGAAACGGAAGACCTTAATAAGGTCTTCCGTTGGAAACGGAAGACCTTAATAAAACAGAACAGAAACAATAGGTCTTTTCGACCGAAAGTCGAAAAGCCCTAATAATAAAACAGAAGGAAAACAATAGGTCTTTTCGACCGAAAGTCGAAAAGCCCTAATAAAACAGAAGGAAAACAATAGGTCTTTTCGACCGAAAGTCGAAAAGCCCTAATTACAGCTACATCATTCCATGTAACGTACAGACTTATAAATATCTAAATATAATATATCACTTACGATTAATCTTTTTTAATTGCTTCGAGATATTTGTGTTAAAAAAAACAAACAAACAATAGTAGGACTCATAAAATTTGAGCTATATAAAAAAACATCATATTAAAAATAAGAATCACCGTTGTAAAGTTTTCACAAATTTATTCTTCTTTTTACATAAGATGCATTTCAAAATTTTTAAGTTTAAAGGTTATGTTTTGTATATTACTCAATGGTTTTTTTGCGGTTTTTTTCACAACTGAAAGAAAATAAAGATGAAGATTTTTGCGTTATTTTTAATTATTTATCTTCTAAAACTTCATAGTATGTGTCTTAATTCCATTGTTTTTTTTATTTGGCCAATTCTAATTTGTCACGTCTCCCAATAGTCCATAATAGAATATACCGTTTTTAAATTCCCGATTCTTTAGTCTATATCAAATCCCTATTTTTTTTTAAATCTATGAAAGTTACAGTGTAGAAGTGTTTCAAATTTAATGAAAACCAATTTGCTTAAATTGTTTGCTTAAATATTTGAATTGTCATTCGATCATGCTTGCACAACAAATATATTTTTGTAATTACAGCAAAAACGTTGCAGGATTCAAACTCGGACCATCTGTCCATTCTGTACGGAGTGATTTCTGTTCTTTGTATTAGTCTTGTTGTAATAGGCTGCCTCATAGCCTGGTATGTTTATAAATATAATCTCTTCGTATATGTCGTTGCTTTTACAATACAACTAATCTTTACGAATAGTGTATACGAAAAGAAAAATCAAGGCAAAAAACACTATAAAAATATGATTGAATATTTGCATTTTTCAAAAAAAAACACTACAAAAATATGATTGAATATTTGCATTATTTTATCAATATGATGTGAAATACACATGTAGTGAATTGTAACGAGAAGTCTGCAAAACGGAATTTTATAATTCTAATATTATACATATATATTCTAACATTACGCTTAATTTGCTCGAAGAAAGCTTTTATCGTGAAAAATGATGTCAATACAAATATATCGTGCCGATTCACAAAATAAATAGTTATTGTATCTTGATTAGTATTTGATTTTGATAGTAAATTTAGAAATAGTTGTTTTTAATTTAGATTGTTATCTGCTTTGCCAGTCGATTCACAAATAGTAATTTTTATTTATATTGAATTTAACAGTCGATTCACATATCATTATATAAATTTGATTGTTATATTATTTTACCAGTCGATTCACAAATAGTAGTTTTAATTAAGATTATTATTTTATTTGCCAGTTGATTCACAAATAGTTAATTTTATTAACATCGTTATTTGATTTTGCCCGTAGATTTACAAATGGTTGATTTTATCCAGATTGTTATTTGATTTTACCAGGATTATAAGACGTGGTGCATGTAAAAGGCCAGAAATGACTCGAGAAGTGACTAATGCTAGATCCCCTGCTGATGATGTCATGTCACGCCCCGATACCTATGACACGGTGGACGATACATGTAACACAACATACCAAGAACTAGGTCAAATCAGTTCACCCTCTAACTACGACCAACTTCTGGAATCGCGTCAAGATAAAAGAACATCTCAAAATTAAGAGGGATGGGTGGTCGTGGCCATTTTGGACTATAATTCTCTCCTTTAGAAGAGGAGTTTTGATAAAAAAAGGAAAATATTCAAATTTTAAATCTTACACATTAGACATTTGTTTTACTAAATAATGATAGATATGGCTAAAAAAATGTCCACAATTCTTAAGTAGATTTGATTGTTAATTTGTTAACCATGCAACCTATTTAAACGTTGAAATTAAATTTCAATCCTTTTTAGTGTTTATAAATTTTCGATATTCAAAAACGATTCGCGGTTTTTAGTTTTAGATTTAACTTGAGGAAAATTGACGGGGATATGGTAAATCAATTTTTATGCAACATTACCTGAAAGTGTATTTCTTTCACAAACTTTGACGTTTCAATATATACTGGAATATATATATTTTTTTATCATTGTACAAAAAAGAAATAAATTTTGTACTTATACAAAATAAATAAATACTAAATTAATTTAACCACTGTTATCATTAATAAAAACAGATTATTTCGTTAATACATGTTGGTTATAGTTAGGGACGTGTATAATATTTATAATGATTTTGCAAGTTTCTTTAAGACCATTGTATTGTGTTATGGCCTAAATGTACTGTAAAACCTCTGCTGTCAGCAAAATATTTATCATGATAAACTTTACAAATCTCGCAGACATATAGTGGTTTTTTTTATATTTTTGGTTTTTTATACAAGATAGTGTTATTACAGTCGATCAAAAACCTAGTCATAGAACAAGCTTTGCATTTCTTTTTAAACTTTGAAATCATCATATAAAGTCATTTACTTTGGGTTTTTTCCATCAATCATATAACACAATACTTCCAATAAACCAAATGTGTGTTGATGAAATAAGATATAATGACACGAGGAAATCGATGAATCAATCTTCAATGATAATTAGAAATGAATATATAAAATACTTTCATGCACATAAATGTAAACATGACACCAATTTGTTTAACTACTTCAGATTTATTCTTTGATTTCTGTAGTCCACGAGGTGTTCGTAATTCCACTCATCGTACCACCGACAGCTTCCCTTCTCGTATTCGTCACAATTAACCCGAGGTGTTCCAGAAGCCCGCACAGGGAGTTCCGGTTCCGGTGGCCGCTTACCCAGAGAATAAAAGTTTTTGTAGTAGTACCTGTAGACAGAAAAGTAATAAGATATAATCATATATCGTCTCTATTGTTTTAAAAAAATACATTGTATCTGATACTGAAGATAAAAATAAGGGGGCTGAATGGTCGTAGCATATAAATTTCCTTGAGAATAAGTGCTCTTTATGAAGATAATATCTAAAATTTTAGGGCTAAAATTTTGAAATATTTCTTTACTAAAAAAAGGTGATATCTTAATTAATCATATCTAAATATTGAAGGTAGATTTAAAGGGTAATCTATTGACCACTCAACATCCTTTATAAGAATACATTTTTTCCCTGTTTGTTTCACGTAGGATATCTAAACTTTCTCTGAAATAAGGGTCTCAAATCGCATATAAATCTATGAAGACAATTGTTCATACGTGTAACTTACCATCTTTGGAGGATGTATTTGTGACCTTTGTTGACTTTTGCAGCGTTATGAACAGATAACGCCTCACACTTGCCGTCTTCATTCATGTTATTCCAGACTAACGCTCGTCCTTTACGGGGTTTAACCCAAATACCTAATTCTTATTTAAAAAGAAAATACCACATTTTTGTTTGAAGTCTATAATCAGGATTAACGCAATTACTATGCAGCATTAATTGAACAAATATTAGTGTCATCATCTTTTGGATAAGTTGTTTAAGCGGTAAAAAAAGGGTCTTATAATCAAAGATATAATTAAAAGAATATGTTCTTGCATACGCACAAACTTGAACAAAAACGGAATAAAGCCTTAAAAAAACCTGATGTTTTTAATTTTATAAGCATGCAGTTAACTTCCCCTACCACATTCCAACTTCGGAATTCGCTAAGAATTTAATTACAATCTCAACAAACTATCATATTGACTGTCACATTGCCCTAAAACAGATTGTTTTATGATTATTAATTGTTATCTATGGATAAAAAATATAATTATCCCTATCTTCCAATAAATTCCTTTTCAAAAAATAATTCCGCATGCTCTTAGTTTACCTGGAAATTTCGTTTCTCCACCATCCTCCACGTCTTGAAGATAAACCAATATGGTGGCCATCCTATCTCTATCGTCAGCATTATCCTCTATACAGTCTGTGTGTGTCTTGTAACCTGCCAAAATAAAATGCTCATACATGTAAGTAGTTTAAACATTTGATGAGCAAACTTTTCATGACCAAATAGCTTGCGCATCTTTGTCTAAATACGGCTCAAATTGGTATCAGTATCATATATTTAATAAAATAAAATGTCAATTGCAACCTAAGACATGTACTTTATTATAGCATTGGAAAAAAACAACATTCAGTAAATTAAAATAAAACTTGGCATACCAAGTGCAACTACGGTAGTTATTATGCTGCAAAACACAAGTTAACAAATATAATTTCGAGATTCAAAATCTAAATCAATCACAAATTTAAAGCTAATAATACTGAATACAGGCATTTTACCTATTCCCTGAGGATACGATGTTATTTGGAATTTCCCACCGTTTTCCGGTAAAAGTTGGGTGGCTTCTTTGACTCGATATTCAAATATCTTGGAGAATTTGCTCTCCCCCGGGTAGAACGCTGTACTATAGCTCCAGTTGCTCTTCAACCAGTCAGACAGCTGTCGTGAAAACGTTTCGTTGACGCAAAAAGTACCTGAAAAGAAATGTTTGAATTTATGCATTTGTTAAGCATACTTTAGACTGTCCAAAGTAAAGTTTACGTTTAACGTCACCCGCGCGTATAGGTTTAAGAGAAATCGTCATTTTAATAAAACAAAGTTAGTCTTATTTTAATTTTTTTTTTTCTGTTTGATATATTAGGTTTTTGCAACTAAAATATGTATTGTACAATCTGTTGAAATACGAAATGATCAAAGCACACAATATATTACATGTATATATCAAATACTAAATTGATTAACTGACAGGAAAGATCATTAAGCAGCTAGTCCACATGTGGTTTGTATACTCCCTTTATTTGTAGTACAGTAACTGTAAATGAATAAAAACCACTTGTTTGAAAATTTTGTTTGCTTTTAATTTATCGCCCTCCCTCGAAGGTTTGATATTTTGAAGGTGACGTTAAACGTACAATTAACAAGGAAAATTTACAGGTCTATGATATTTTTGTGCTCAATTGTGACTAGATATTTCTTTTATTTTAAAGAAATCTAATGAGGGTATTTCATTACTTTAAAAAAGAAAGATGCATGCTTAAAGATGCGAGTAAATGCGTAAGTTGTCAAATGATTATGTTTTCTTTTATTATGAAATACAGAAAAACATTAACTCCAAACGTGAGTGAGAACCTTAAACCCTTTTCACTTTTGTAAGGCAATAAGAGAAATAATACGTCTTTTACATCCCGTTCAGGTTAAAGGTCAATTTACTTTATTTTAAGTACATTGTAAAAGGTCAATATATTCTATCGTAAATACATTTTAAAAATGATCAATATGTTTATCATTATCATATATATTAAAAAAATTGCCTCAAACACTTTATGGTTACACTTGAAGGTATATACATGAATTTATGCATGAAATAAAACATTAAATTCGCATTTAACAATCTCGTATCACTTAACAAAATAGGCCTTAATGGGATTATTGATAATAAGCAACAATCGGAATCAAAGCTCATTCAATTTTTAAGCTGACCTGGTATAAAATCAGCCGGAGTAACCTTGACCTTTTTACGGGCCGTCTTGATGTGTTTCCGGAGCGTCTCTATAGTATCAAAGCAGATGAGAGGGTTAATTTTAGAAGATTCCTTCACATGACTGTCATGTGCTCTCATCAAACCGTCACATTCCTGCTCCGACAGGAATTCGTCATATAAGAAAACTCTGCAAAACAAGGAATAGGAATAAATCATTTTTTTTGGCATTTATTATTTAATTTAAGATCTCTCAATACAGTTTACTACATATAAGGATTCGAACCCTAGAAAACACGCACACCCTCTCCCTTTCCCGGTAAAACCAAGCTTATTGAATGCACATAGTAAAGTTACCAAAAAGAATACTCAGGCAACACACCTAACACCCTCCTCGCAAACAAAATCATCCCTTGGATCCCCCGGTAAATTTCTGGATCAGTGCATCATGATGGGCTATCAATATTTTGGCAAAGGAATATACAACCATTGATTCATACCATGATTGTGATAAATGTGACTTAATCTAGCGACACATATTCTATGAAGATATCAAATTTTATTTGAAAAAAAAAACACCAATTGAAAACTTTTAATTAGAAAAGTTAAATAGAATTTCAATTAAATCATTTTCGTGTCACATCCGGTCTAAAGCCAGTTTAACCGTTTCCTACCTGACACTGCTGTTGTTTGGTTTCTGTGGCAACAGCTCCACGGGCGGAAGTCGCCTTCCGTCTACAAAGATCTTCTTGGTAGTCATCTTCTTCAAGTATGTAGCCTTAAATTTCTCCACCTCCTTTTCTATCTCATTCACATTCCCGGATGATAACGTCGTTGTCTTTTGTTTGTTGTTGTTCTTCTGCGATTTGCCGCCATTTTGATTCTGACCTTCTGACGATCTTGATTTCTGTGATTGATCAGTTTTGGACGATTGGAGTGGTTTCTTTTCTGTTGGAGACTTTGTCTCCGAGCTTTCAGAGAATTTCACCGGAATTTCTTGTTTTACAGACGATTTTCTCTGTTGTTCTTTACTGGACATTGATACATCTTCTGTGTCCTCGATGTCGGAATCTAACTCCACGAAAGAATCCCCGTTGTCTCTCTGAACGACTGTTCTACCATCCACACGTTCTGAACTCTTAGCGACACTATACATATACAACCCATATACGAGGAATCCAACAAGTATTACGGCAAATGAGGTCCGAAAAATCACTAGCTCTAGGCTGGCTCTATTTTTGGAATCTTTTTCACTTTGTATAGAACTGTCTTTCTCTTTGTTAATTCCGTTTTGTTGCAGATTAGGTTTCCTGTGACGAGATTTATTCTTCATTGTGATTTTCTCAACCTGAAACATGATCAAAAATATATCTCATAATACATAATTTGCAGTTGAACTTAAATATATATAATATTTTTAAATTAAACAAATACATGTAGATCAAAAAAAAAAATTCCAAAAAAAGTTGATGCATTATGCCATCAAAATGTATTATAATATCAACTTATATATTCATGAAATTTTTTAACAAATGATTAATATTAATTCAATATGTGTTTACCAAAAATACAGTGGTTTTCGTTAATTGTTCATGTACATGTAATAAATCTTAACTTTAGGAGAACTTTAAATTACAGTACATGTACTTATAATTTTCAAGTTTGATTCGTTTGACATTTCCATACACAACTACACAAATTCAAAATGACTTGCATGCTTTTAATATTGTCTTATTCGCTACCCAAGGGTTTTCGATCCTCTCCGCTTCATTAATGGGAAGCGGTGTGTATCAAAATCTAGCGAAGAAAAGTTCAGATAATTCACGATAGACCGATAAACGTTCTCCGTTCAAATAAACTTTGTCCACTCAAAGATTATTAATGTCCTCTACTTCTGTTTAATCTTACAAGCCCGGTAAAATGCTGTAAGATTTAAGGAGGTATGGGCCATTTGTCGATATTAATGTGGATTAAAGTACATTATAATTAAAAGACTTTCAGCGGGTTAAAATTTTCAAATTTTACAATATTTAGCCAAAAATACGTTTTAAATTTTTTTGGAAAGGAAAAAGTTTTAAGCGGGATTCGAACTCATAACTTACAGATTCGAAGCGAACCGTACCATCTAACCCACTACGCTACGCTGTTAGTATTATATTTCAGGAAAGAAACTGTTTATAAAATTACACTTGGTTTTGTTGTTTATTTCGATAAACAGCACGTCACAATATGGAAGTGTTCCATACCACTTTAAATGCCCCCGTTTCCGGATCTACACGAAACGGATTTCTTCATGCATAATTACGTAAACAGTGTTTGTATATTCATCTGATTTGACCGTGACAAATAATTATGTTTAACATAGCGATAAAAAAAAAGTAAGATGGGCTTCATATGTGTGTCGTATTTAATGAATGTACATGCATGGCGTGAAGAGAGAGAGAGAGAGAGAAATATGTCAACAATATGCTATCGTAGATCATGCAAGTATATATAGTCATTGCGTCGACATTACTGACGATACCCTAACTAGGCTTTCATGGTAATAGTGAAGTTATAATACATGCAGCAATATATAACATGTGACAGTACGTTATACTTACACACGAGACAAGATCCTGGTCCTAGTTTCTGCTGTATGGCGGTCCCTTCTCGTCACTTTCACGGTTGAGACTACACGCACCTATCTATACCTTTCTACCTATCTAACTACTGTATACACAGTACATTTATCAGTCCTTCCAGATCCAATCTAATGCACCGTGAATCAGTACACTGTGTTAAGTAAAAACTCGTACAAGTGTTTTGACATTATTCCATTATTTGTTTCAGAAAGTTTTTTTTCTATTTGCACTAGTTATTTTCTAAAGAGGTCGATTCATCGATCTTCGAACGGAGTTTTAAATATACATTATTGCTCCATGCCCTTGTGAATTTTCTATATCGTTTTCTAAATGAGAATTGTATATCTATTTGCCTTAAGACACTTTGAAACAATGCGTATAAAAGGTGATACCCTAGAGTGGGTACAGATCAGATAACGGAGTTGTTGTTTACATTTGGAGTCGGAGATGTCCCGAACACTATGATAAGATAGTTGGAGTAATAATGTATAATTTTATACATGTACTATGAATGTAATGTATGCTAGTAAATTAAAGCAAATACATGTATGCGCGCGCATGTATGTGACTTCAGAGAGAGAGAGAGAGAGAGAGAGAGAGAGAGGTGATGAGTCGGTCGGTGGGTGGGTGGGGTTGTAGGGAGAGAGTGATTTATTTATTTATTATTAAATATTATTATTGTTGGATATGCAGACTGACGGGCCGTTACTAGTATAAATATTTATATTTTCTAATAAATATTAATACAAGTCATGTATTTTTATGAAAATCGTGCCTATAGTATTGGTCATAAAGTGTAACAATAAAAACATATTTATTGCATTGTCTGGACCCCCCCCCCCCCTCCCGGACCCCTATAGATCCGCGCATGTGATTTGTCCGTGGGTTTTTAATTCTGATACTTTATCGTTAATAACAATAATACAGATAGCTACTACTATGACCTTATTTAATTATTAAAAAAAAACAGATTGTTTTAACTCTTTAAAAAATAAACAAATATTGCTGTTAGGGTATTTTTTTTGGGGGGGGGGGAGTTGTTACCGTTCTTTTTATTTATGTAAATAATGTATGATTTTTAGTTTTATTGAATAAAAAATCTTTAAAATATATGGATGAACTTTGTTGTATATCAATCGCAAATAAAATAAATCATTAATCACTCTTTGTTTCCGACATAATTTTTTTTCTGTCTTCAATAACGAACAAATTGCAAACCACACACACACACACTAATTTTGAAAAATAGAGTCATTTTTACACGTCTAATAAATGAATACAGCCAATTTGTTGACATAAAATCTAAAAAAAATCTCCAAAAGTTTTTTTTAAAGTATATATTGCTGAGTCAATTTATTTCTTCGCAATATTGGATTTTTTTCACTAGACCTTTTTTCCACTCGGCCACAAAGAGGTTGTCTTTGGTATCCACACATAAACCCCAAAGATCATCTAAATCACAGTTGTCAATGTATCGCAGGAACTGTCCGTTCTGATCTATGATATGAATGCAGTTATTGAGGCGGTCTGTCGTAAGTATCCGGGAACTACTATCCGTAGCGATCCCGACCGGAATATACGACAACTTCCGATTGTAGGGTTGAGAACCGGTGTAGGTAAATCGAAATTTCCCGGAATTACTGACAACCACTACTGCACCGGCTTCGTTATCGGCTACACATATATCGCCGTTCCTGTTACTATTGATGTATAAAGAGTATTGACCAGACGAATAGAGGGGATCCCCTTTGTCATTGAACTGAATTTCCTCGGACCCATATGCATAATAACGTACAACTTTTGATTGCTTATCATCGCTGACCATAACAACTAGAATATCACCGGATAAAGTACAACAGACATGGCGAGGTCTCCATCCTCGAAGCGTTAGTAGCTCCTTTACCTGTGTTTTTATTACTTTGTTCACAGTTCTAAACGGTGGGTCAATATAAACCAGAACCCCATTCCTTGTCACTGCTATGTCTGATGGCTTGATCCCAGACTTGGTTTGGACTGACTCCAATAGTTGACCATGGAGATTATAGAGCGTGATGATGCAATCGTTACCAGTGGTCCATAACTCTTCATCGCTAAGTAATGCCACGCTTGATAGACTTGAAGACCCTGTGTCTATGGCTTTCAGGATTTGTGGCACATCCAGTAGAGGTCGGAGCGGGGGAGATGAGATCGTTTCCGGTGACTGGGGCACATCCAGTAGAGGTCGGGGCATGAGAAAATGGTTCATTAATGTTAATTGGGGCACAGCCGGTAGATGTTGAACAGGGGAAGATGTGTTCCTTTCTGGAGATTGGGGCACGTCAGGAAGAGGTTGGACCGGTGGAGATTGGTTCGTTTCCGAGGATTCTATGTTTGTATGTTTTTCTGTTTTCACTGGAGGCACTGAGAGAGAACCAAATTCTCCCCGTAGTTTCTTTTTGTTAAGCTTTCCAGGAGTGAATATTGGTAGACAGACTTCGATTTTAGAAAGCAACATTCTGAATTCAGCATTCCTGGATACATATTCGGAGACAAGGCATACATCGTTGGAGTTTGACAGTTTCTTCAACTCATCAATGCTTTGGGTGACTTCAGGAACGGTTTGTTTGATTTCATGTTCCTGTTTGTTAAGAGCAAACAGAAAATTGCATTTCATATCTTCGAAATCTGAGGTGAGTTTGTTGATTCTGTTATCTATTTCTTGGATCAATTCTTCTCTTCGTTTATTCAGATCGCTTGCCAATTTTCGAGAATTCTTTTTCAGATTAGTTCTCTGACTTGAAATATGAGGAGCAAACTTCTGATATTCTGGAAAAATGGATTTTTCCAACTCTTGTAAATCTGTTGATATTTCTTCTCTTGTTTTTGCCAAGTTAACAAAAAATTCAATGAGATAATGGCCATCATGCTCATAGGAGGAATAACACTGCCCACACGAAGGAATGTTACATGTTTTACAAAAACGTTTACACGGTCTCCCGCTGTGTCTTGAGCATTTCGGATATCTAGGCGCCTTTTTCCTTTGGTTGAACGTTACAATTTTATGTTTCATTGCATAACTTGAAACATGTTTCACAGCACAGGTCTCGCAGAGATCGATGTAACATTTGTTACAAAATGATAACTGGGAGTTGGGCGTATCACACAAAGAACATTGGGGGTTTCTACTGTAGTACATGGTCTGGGGCTTTTTATCTTAAATCTGCAAGAAAAAAAACTACACTAAAAAACTTGGAATATAATATAATAAGCTAAGATATGGTTATTTGGTTCTTAAGAGGACTGGATGGGCCGTGTCCATTTTTGTGAAGACTATTTTGATCTCCTTAAGAAGAAGAGCTCTGTATTAAAATATAGAAAAAAAATATTCAAATTCTGTACCTGAAATATGTTTTTACTAATTTTTATTTTGAGGTTAAAAGCAAAATTTCTAGATATAAAAAAAATTGATCTGAAAGGTAATTTGTTGACCACCCAGCTTCTTTAGAGCATTATTCACTTCTACTTTAATTGCTTCCATGACAGAAAAGGTGGTTGATGAACTTTAGTTCTTCATAATTTTGTTTGGAAAGTAACAATTACTGTAGGAAGCTCTAAAAGAAGCACGCTAATAACAAATTATTTTGTAAAAACAAATAAATAATAATAATACATCATTGCAATTGCTAACAAATGCATTCTAAAAAAATATCGTTTAAACATTTAATTTTGATATAAAATGAGCCAAAAACAAACTACAAACCATCTTAATCCAATATGGCGATTGCATGTGTTTGTGCATTCCCTGTCTAGCAACCTTTGTGAGACCGCGCGCCTTGTGCAACAGCATAAATCGATAAGGGGCAAACTTTTAAACAAGATTGAAAGGGGTTTTTTTTTCAATAGCCGTAAAGAAAAAAGATATACTTCAGTAAAATTCATTCACTTCATAGATTTCGTTCTTTTGTGGTAACTTTACATCAACATTTATTTGGATTTTAAGTGGCAGAGCGGTTATAAAAAGAGTATGATGAAAGGTTTATTGATTTTTATTACGATATCTGTCTATCTTAAAAAGATAAACAGAAGGACAAGGCTCTACATAACTATGAGTATTTATTTTCTATTTTGCTATTACATGTACTAGCTTACGTTTTGTTTAGTTTCCCTATAGAGAATTATACAGAATTTTAGACTTCCACCCCGACCGCCCAATAGTAATTTTTTCACACCAAGACTTCGATTTTGGAATAATCTTGACACCCCATGATTGAACATACCTAAATATTCGTTTTAAAAAGCATGCCTCTTTTCCCCCACAGAACGACGTAAAAATAAACTATTTTAATATTTTAAAAATGCTTTCATAAATTCTATTATTATTATTATTATTCTACCAACAAAAAGTTCAACAAAACCAACAAATTCTAAATAAATCGGGTTCATCATAAAAAGTATTTGGCAGCCACATTAAAACTTCTGAACATTCGATCGTTTCATCTCGACGTGTAGTTTAATATTATATATGCATGATTAGCTAGTTACTAGTACTTGAAAAAAATACCTGTATCTGTAATCTGTAGTTTAAAAAAAGTACTAGTAGTTGTTGACTGGGATTCGGACATCTGTATGTCCATGTTTACATGTACTCATTGAGCAGAGAGAGAGAGAGAGAGAGAGAGAGAGAGAGAGAGAGAGAGAGAGAGAGTTTATATAAACTTGTTTAAAGTTTTGAAAAATTGCAAACGAGAAAGTCCCTTTAAATTACCAAAAGAGATTAAATACAGATTACATTGTCAACTAAACGGAATGCTGACAGTGGGTTTTTATTTTTTAAATGTATACCTAACGGGTCATGACTCAAGTTCAGTTCTATTGACCATTCGTACCGGCTGGCTTGTGTACAAGACCAAGGCAATGAAAGTAAGTTTTATCATAATTAAACGTGCTCAAATATATATATAACTATTAAGCCTCCCAATGCATAGATATACAGATATGAAATTTATATAAATTTGTCTTTGTTAATTTATAAAAACCTAATTATATAAAGTCGATGTTTGTGTGTTAACAGAGGAGGAAACCAACCTGAAGAGTAAATATCAAAAGGTTAAACGTTTGAAGGTGTGAATTCATAATGAAGTCACCAATATGGACACCGCCATCTCAAAGACAGGACCGCTTCTGTGGACAACTAGTAGCAGCATCGCTAGTAGCTATTGTTCCATATATACACATAGGTATTGGGTGATTTGTTCGTGATCCAGCATTTCTTTCCCGAAAGGAGGGGGTGGGGGAGGGGGGGGGGGGGTCGGTGATAATTTTGTTTTCTGATGGAAATCGGGGGAGGGTCCGGAGAACTTTAATTTTGTTAATAATTTCGCTATGTAAATTTAGTAAGTTTAAATTTTAGAGATGGGGGGGGGGGGGGCACCAGACCCCTCCCTACCCCCTTAAGATCCGCGCATTGATCATGTTCGTTTAATACATGATATTACACAGATGCACATGTTGTCTAAAATGAGCAGATTAAGAAATCCCTGTCCTTTGTCTCCTATGTTCTGGTATAGACGTCCTTTCTGGTAACATAGGAGACATTGATATGCCGTAGCAGTATAGGTATAGCTTTTTATGACATTGATACTACATATTAATGTGTGTTGTAGGAATTGTCAACAAAATATTCTGGGTTCCTAACAAACCCCCAGTGAATAGGACGCACTGCCAATGTGACTGTTTTGATACCGTCTTCAAAGGTTTGTGATTTTAGACCTTTTACGCTATAATAAAGAGGTTGAGATTTCAAACGTGTACGGGTACGTGTACTAGGGGAATCACCTAAATTTATTCTTCGCGAATTACGTCATTCGTTTTTGTGACGACAAGTTTTCTACGCGATAAATCACATAAACGTGTACGTGTAGTTATGACGTACCCCTACACGTTTTAAATAATAACCTCTACTATTGTATATATAGCTACCATTTAATTTGGATAATTGTGAAAAGTTCATGATGTTAAAGGGTTAAGAGAGCTGGGCGGTTATGGCCATTTTTTTAACTATATTTATCTCCTTGGGACGAAGAGTTCTGTGTAAATGTATGTAGGAAAGTATTCCGATTTAAATGCTTTGAAAATATTTAGATTTTTTAAAAAAAATCAAATAATAGTTTATGATCAAATATGTAAAATGTTATAAGAGACTTGTTGAGCATTCAGCCTCCTTATTAGGAGAGAAAGGTCTTTTAAAGATTTTCATGGTTTTGGGGTTTTTTTTTTTTTTGTTTTTTTTTTGTTTTTTTTAAGGTTCTTACGAGAGACTTGGGAAAACCTCATACAAGCACATCTACTTCAACGCTACGTTTGAAATGCTCGTCATCTGGGTAATGACCTTAGGATGTATCATTTTCTCCTACGAAGCATTCAAGCGTCTCTGTAACCTGTACCACGCCGGTATTCTAAGATGGAGTATGTTAGCGCTTTTTATCTTAGACATATATCCGAACTATTACTCATTTTGGATGTTCGTTAATTACACGAATGATGGATATTACAAACAGTTTTTTCACCAACTTTTCTTCACCGTGACGGAACTATTTTCCACGTGGAACGTTTTCCGGCTGTGTTCTAAGGATTGTGATCTAGACTCTTGGAGCGCATTTGGGATTATTTCTATAAGTCTGATTCACATTTTGTTGGGTGGAGTTGACCAGTTCTTTGCACAGTTGATACTGTGGAGGGACCAGCCATTCCAGAGGTTTCGGAATCTTGGCTTCATTCTCCCCGATATATTACATATAGTGATCACTTTTCAACTACTAGCCAAAGAACGACGCACGAAGTGGACAAGGGCCTTAACTCCGACAGAGTACAAAACCTTGGCAGGAGTTGTGTCCCTTGGGTTTTTAATAGGAAAATTTGTGTTTTGATTACTGTTGATATTCATAAACATAAAAATACCAAACTCCTTGTCTTTATTTATTATGTACAATTATTTATTATAAAATTAGAAATCACTTGATTTCACAAAATAAAATTCATAAAAAATTGGTGATTTCAGTGACATTCATGATTAACTTTCCAATGTTGTATGTACAAACGAATCCATGTAATCACCCTTTTCTTTAAGGTTTACACATTAAAGCAATAATATTGTACAGCAGATTTTGAATGACGGAAGGAGGAATATAAGTGAAGTAATTAGGGAACTCCATTTCATCGTCCCTGTTTTGCCACTGTGTGTAATGTAAGTTTCGCCATCTAGCGATTGCATTAAAGTGGGCGTTGTCAACAGACCAGTATTTTGGATACAGCTCTATAAGCCCTGCGTGTTTAGGGAGAAACAGCGCAAGTGTTAACCCAGCACCGTGCATACCTACTAAAATGTCCGTCTTTGCAATGGCCCCAAGTTGGTCATGCATACTCATATTCTCTGTCCGCAGGCTAACGATAGAATGGATAGGATATAACTTGTGTACCGAGTCTTCTAGTTCGTTTTCGTTCTTAACCTTCCGGCTTATAATACCTCTGGGATTTCGTGGATGCGCTACATAATCGCGTCGCCAAAGAAAAGTTATATGCAGTTGATCACAATTCAATCGTTTGGTATTCGGTACGTTATGTTTTGCTAGAAAGAATAGCCTAAATTTTTCAATATGCGGTATAGATGGCAAGTTATGTCGAAACATAGGACTTTTGTACCCTTGGATATTCCATATCAGAGTTTTAAGATACAGAGGCGTCTTCAGTTGACCAGCGCGCACGTACCCTCCAAACAAAGTGGTCCAGATAGAATCAAGCCCACCTTGGGGATGACTATCAACAAACAAGATGTTAGCGGTGAAACTTTTAACATTGAAAAACAGGAGCATTAGAAAGGCATTGTACCAATCAGTCATCGTATGGTAAAGATTAGCATACTCGTATCGAGAGACTGCTATGGTGATTTTGTCAACTTCCTGGTGCGCGGGCATCTTTGAAACCGGTTTCAGAGCTGCCATCCATTTTACAAGATGGTCGCCATGTTGAAACTTGTACTTCATATCTGGTGTATTGTTGTCACAGCGGATTTGAAAATATCCGGATTTTAGTGTTAGGAACTCTTTCTCTTCCGGCTGGTTGAGAACGCTTTCTATTCTCTCCCCTCCTTGTGGCCCCGCGCTGAAGGAAGGATCCAGAAGAATTTCTTTCAGTATGGCGAACAGATGAGCGAAACCGGTAAAGCTACCATTACAGAAAGAGGTATTGGATTTTGACCATGCCATTACGACGTCGTTCATTGTGACGCCCAATATGGTGGGTCTTGATGATATTTTCAAAGCAAATTGGCTGGACATACGGGTATCTGGAAATGGTGTTGTCAAGTGGTGTTTTCTTTGTTGTCTGTTGTAAAAAGGCTCATTAATGGACACAAGAAGTCGCTTGTTGTCATTGTGTAGTAGAAAGAATAAGACTATGACGAAAAGAATTGGAATGATCAACAAGTGATTCACGTGCAATCTCATTCTGCACCCTGTAATGTAAAAGAGAAAATATTTCCAGATAAAGACAAACGGGACAAACACATTTTTTGCTTCAAGGGAAAAAATGAAGTAGGTTATAGTTCACAAGTATTTACGAAACGCAGAAATATGTGTACAATTACTATAAACATGCTATGTTCGCGGGGTTATTTTCGCCCCGTGTTATTTTTGCCCTTTGACACTTGAAAACAGTTTCGGCCCGTCTTGAATTCGCCCAGACAAATGGTTATTTTCGCCCCGTGTTATTTTTGCCCTTTGACACTTGAAAACAGTTTCGCCCTGTCTTGAATTCGCCCAGACAAAGTTGTGTTTTAAAATAGATAATATGCGACATTGGAATTCGCCCAGTTTTAAATTCGCCAGATGACAACGAGGGCGAAAGGGGCGAAAATAAAACGGGGGCAAATATTTCCCTGTGTACAGTACGTACAGACATACTGACATAGACACTCATAGATTTCATAGATTCGTCTAGATTTAACGACAGCTGAATGAATATATTCCATCATTACACCGAATTAGCTACTAGGACAGTACACCAATTAGTTACAAAGGTTAGGCCAAAATCGCAATAATATTCTTTTTAATATGTTGCGGTTAACAGGCACCTTACGTTATATAAATATTTTTCTCAAAATAATTGTTTACCCATTTCTTCTCATGTATTAATTATAAGCTAGTGGGTATATTTTTTATAAAGAGAAAAGTATATATTAATTAATCTGTGTTGCGAATAAAGTTTGATAGCCATAACAGTGTGAGTATGGGCTGGCTACTATGGTACTTTAATCTGGCATGTACGGTGGTACTGCGTGATGAGTAAACTTCGAACATCTTCGCTAGCCAAGGGTTTCAGATACACTTTGTATACTTCCTCTATATACCGGCAATTTACAATGCATATATATCGGCAAACGGTTTATAAGGAACGTAGTGTATCGAAAACCCATTGGCTAGCGAGGATCGAACGACCGATCGAAGCGAGGCAAATGTCACTTACATACAATGTACATAAAATAAAAAAAAAACAATTCTGTAATATATAAATTTACAACCAACATTTTGGAAGTCATTAATTGAATATTATATAAATATATGTGTGTACTTACTAAGCTTTAAACAAGATTTCTACAGGCCCTGTACGTCACCAGATTTAAACATTTCATGAATGAAACGTGACGTCATCATTGTGACATCAATAAAATTTCGTTCATAACAAAAATTCTCTCTCTCTCTCTCTCTCTCTCTCTCTCTCTCTCTCTCTCTCTCTCTCTCTCTCTCTCTCTCTCTCTCTCTCTCTCTCTCTCTCTCTTAGACCAGTATCACAAATGCACAAGAAATTTGTTGTATATTTTCAATCTAGTGACATTGTTATATTTTAAGTCTAAAAAAAGGAAAGTTATGACTTAGAGAGAGAGAGAGAGAGAGAGAGAGAGAGAGAGAGAGAGAGAGAGAGAGAGAGAGAGAGAGAGAGAGATTAGCAATGACAAAAAAAAACCCACCAGAATATGGGTATTGTTTTATTTGCAGTACTAAAACTAAAAAAAATGAAAACTTTAGTTTTTACTTTACTTTAGGCCTAACGCGAGACATAATTACAGTACATTCATAAATATCGACGATATAAGGTATCTGCTGTATTTACATAACATGCACACAATGTTAGATGATGTGTCTGTAGAGTGTAAACTCTATACTTTACTATGTAAATTAAGGACGGCGGACCCAATTTATTTATACAATAGAAATTTAATTCAAATTTTTATATAATGTTAATCAGTTAATGGTGAGTGAAAATCAATAAAAAAATTACATGATCATCGACTTCCTTTTTTTTACTAGGGGCGTTACAAAATTTGGGTACGAAAATCGGCAGATATAATAGAAAGTAATGGGAATTTTCTAGGGCGTGGCATAAAAACTGATATTTTAAAAATTCTGCAATAGATTTTTTACTCTAATTGAATTGTAATATGAAGAATTCAATTATACCTTACCGATGAACAGAAAAAAAATGTAGGTCATCGACCTAAATTTTTTGAGGGGATGTGTCATTTTTCTTCAGAAATATCATTGAAAAAAGGACATAATTATTTATTGCCTGACGTTACATTAACTGCTGTATATATAAATATTGTTAGGTTAATGTATAAATTCAATATCTACCAGAATATAAGACTATAAACTTCCTTTCGGCGTTGTATGATTTATAAACCGTGCAAATATAACGGACTTGTCGCAAACAGAGGAAATTCGGACTATTTTTTTTAGTCCGTAATTTTTTCTCCACTAAAAATATTTTGGCATCACAAATAATTTTAATAAAAAAGTATAATGAAAATTTTATTATTTTTCTCTTATTCTGATGTACCTAATTACGAGAGTCATATTTATAGAATATGCGCGGTTTCTGCGCAGAGGTGCGATCTCTTGAATTGGGTCCGTCGTCCTTAAATAAGCTGGATTCAAGAAACCCCCGGACCCCCCCCCCCCCCCACTCCCTAGATCTGCGCATGTTATTAATTGATATCTTTAAAACTATACCTCCGTGCATAACCATTATATTTACATTTTGCAGTGTGATAACACTACGTATCGATTTTGTACTATATAACCCATAACTTCAAATGACGTATGATTGGGGCGCCAGCGGGGTTTGCGAATTTATATTTTAATATTTATTCGTAAAATGGCTAAAAACTATATAAATAGAAGTAATAAGGAATCATTCTTTGAATATTATGAGATGATAATTTCGGTCGGGGCGTGATCAAATCTATCATAATGCCCTTCGGGCTTTATTGGATTTGATCACGCCCCGACCGAAATTATCACCTCATAATACTCAAAGAATGATTCCTTATTCCTTATATAAAAGTATTGTCCTTTCCAGTCGTGACGTCACAAGTACCTGTCTGCTGTAAACAAATCCCCCTACTTTTTAATTAAGCCATTTGATCATCAACGAAGGTTCATATCTTGTAGGGAAAAGACTACCATAGTTCCCATAGAACTCCATACAAACCTTAGGATCGACCTCTCAGTACTTTACTATAATAGTCTCAGTCATATCTTTGGTATCATTTGAAACTTCAATTCAAGACCATTCAGAAATATAGAGTCCCGTGGCGTTTATAGGTCAAATTTGCAGCTGTTTAAAACTCACAGCGATCGGCAGTAAATATCACTCTTCCTAAAAAATCAACCCCATTCCTACAATATATCCTTGTGTTGGTATATTCTTTAAAGTGTTTCCTAATTTATTTTAAAAACCAATATTTTTACTACAAAATTATTACATACCTGAATTCAGTCAATTGCGTAACGCCTGCCCACTCATTCTTTATATTACAACGTTCTATAACTTTCTCTGATGTAAACATCCGCGGCGATTTGGTACTCTCTTTCCTGTAGAATACTAGTGTCTCAAGTTTGGATATAGCTCTTATCGTTTTACGCTTGCACATTGATAAAATAGATCTTATATACAACAAAGAACTCCAAATATTACGTAACCACACCTGTACGTTTATCTTTATTAGTTTAAGGTAACTCCAGTGTTTAAGAAATCTGTGTCAAACCAAACATTTTTTTTATTTTAATAGTTAAAACAACTTATAAACTTACATGTACTATAGAGACCAAAATATTTATACCTTTGCACGTTTGTTTTCCTACAGTGAGCTTCAGCTCACAAGATCCAACAATTTAACAGCCAAAATTTAACACCATGATGCATGATCTCATAATTAATTAAATTATGCACCAAAATACATCATGTTAGGTTATAATTTAAGCCAATCAATTGATTATCATTAAATCATAAAAATTTTATTCATTTTCTACGGAAAATATAAAAAATATTACATTTTTTCTTGCCACGACCTTCCCCCAAAAATCACAAATTACATATTTTTGAAAAATTCTAAAAAATTATTCAGTTTACATACATTTTTAAAAGAATATTTATTAAGAGTTACATATTGTGTTAACAAAAAAACATAGTTTATCAAAATTGATCATCTAGTTTTTGCTTGATAGTCTCTTGAACATGTGTACCCCCATATTGAAAATGTAAATTTTACAAGTTGTTTTTTGCAAACTTTGGAAAAAAATGAAATGTACCAAAATGACACAATCTAACAGTCACTTAAATTGATATACTCAATGAAACTGTATTATACATACAAAATTACCGTCGAGACTGCCAAAAAACTAATACAGTTGAGTGCAGTAGTGCCCCCTCCCCCTTTCTGTCAAATACTACACATCAGTGTTATGTAGTTTTAATTACACAAGTACTTACTTATCCTCTCCTCGTCTCGGAGGACACATGAGGTCGTCAAGCTACATAAACGCGGTGTAATTGTTGGAGAAGAATGCATACAATACGTACAATTACATTAAACACTCATTTACCTTTTTAAATTTCGCTGCTTTCCTTGCTTTCTCCAATCCCTCTAAATGACGGAGATGCTATTTTTAAAAAAAATTTCCACTTTTTGACCAAACCATAATTATTTTAAAACACTTGTTGTGTGCCAAACTTATAGCCGGATATTTAGCACGCAGTGTAAAAAAAGAACCGGATCCGAAAGAAACTGGAGTTACCTTAAGTAAATTGACATTAACTTAAATCTTACATCAATTTATTTTTTAAATTAAATATACAAATAATGTTGAATTATATGTAAAAAAAAATTATTTTAAAGAACAAAATTTCAAATCTGCTAAAATGTGAATAGATAAGTTCATCCTTTCTCTCTTAATTACTTACCACTTACGACTGATAATAGAGATCACGTGATTATGATTTCGTATTTGTTTCATGCAAGGTACATATTATACTGATTACAGAGTATGGAACTAAGTTTACTGTAATTTTTTGCATGCAAACATGTACATACTATTGTATATATCTGTATAATACGATGTTTATCACTTGTTTGTTCATGTATGACGTGCACATGAATGTATAGACCAATGAGTTTCTTTCTTTCACCTCTATCGCAAGACCCCCCCTCCCCCCTCTCTCCCCCCCAACAATCTCTCTCACGACCCTATCATCAATTCTTCATCCTACGTACTCCACTCTCTCCCTCTCTCTCACACCCTTTTCACTCTCAACCACTTAGAAATATCAAGCCCATTATTTTCCCCTGAAATCACTCTCTAACATTTTCCCTAGTATGTCGACTTTTCTTTCTAACCTACATGTAATTCTCCCTCTCTCTCTCTCTCTCTCTCTGCCCTTTCACCCCACTCTCTTACAATACCTCTTTTTCTCACCACCCTGATCTTTAATTCCACTCACCAGACTCCCTCTTATATCACTCATCCGCCTCTCTCTCTCTCTCTCTCTCTCTCTCTCTCTCTCTCTCTCATCCTCTTGTCCCACTTGCTCTGACCCCACTTTCTCTATCTCTCATTACTCTTTCTCTGTCTGATCCCTCTTGCCCAACTCTCTCGCCCCTCTCTCTCTCCCACCCTACATTCCCTCTCTATCACCCCTCTCTCTCTCTGTCCCTCTCTCTCTCGCTCACTCTCTCACCCTTCTCGCTTCATTCTTTTTCTCTCATCCCACTCTCTCGCTCACTCTTTCAGTATCACTCTCTCTCTCTCTTTCTCGCCCCACTCTAACTCTCACCCCACTTTCTCTCACCCGTCACATTCACTCCACTCTCTCATCCCTCTCTCGCCACACTCTCTCTTATCCTTTTCTCTCTCGCCCAACTCTCTCTTTCTCTTTCAGACCACTCTCTCTTGTCCCACTATCTCTCTCTCGCCCCAGTCTCTCTCTCTCTCACACCTTTCTTTCTCTCTCGCCCCACTCACTCAACCCTCTCGCCCCGCTCTCTCAAGCCTTTCGCCCCACTCTCTCTCACCCCGCTCTTTTACCCCTCTCGCCCTATTTTTTCTCACCCCTCACGCTCCACTCTCTCACCCCTTACACCCCACTTTCTCTTACCCCCCACTCTCTCTCAACCCCTCTCTCTTTCTCTCACCCCTCTCTGTCGCCCCACTCTCTCTCTTACCCTTCTCTCTCTCACCGCTCTCTCACCCCTCTCTCTTTCTCTCACCCCACTCCCCTCTCGCCCCACTCTCTCTCACCCCACTTTCTCCCCTCTCTTTCACCCCTCTCGCCCCACTCTCTCTCACCCCTCTCGCCTACAATCTCTCTCTCATCCTCCAGTCCCACTGTCTCTATTTCTCACTACTCTTTCTCTCATCTCTCCCTGTCTGATCCCTCTTGCCCAACTCTCTCGCCCCCTCTCTCTCTCTCTCTCCCACCCCACATTCTCTCTCTAACACCCTTTCACTCTCTCACCACTCTCCCCTACTCTCTCTCTAACACCCCTCTCGCCCCACTCTCTCTCTCTCTCACCCCTCTCGTCCACACTCTTTCTCTCGCCCCACTCTCTCTCTCACCCCTCTCGCCCCACTCTCTTTCTCACCCCTCTCGCTCCACTTTCTCTCACCCTTCTCTTTCTCACTCACCTAACTCTCTCTCCCCACTCTCTCTCCCTTCTCTCTTTCACCCCTCTCGCCCCACTCTCTCGCGCTCGCCCCCTCTCTCTCTCGCCACACTCTCACCCCTCTCCCTCGCCCCACTTTCTCTCACCCCTCTTTCTCTTTCACCCTTCTCGTCCCACTCTCTCTCTCTCACCCCTCACGCCCCACTTTCTCTCACCCCTCTTTCTCTCTCTCACCCCTCTCTCTCTCTCACCCTTATCGCCCCACTCTCTCTCACCCCTCTCTCTCTCATCCTCTCACCCAACTATCTCTCTCCCCTCTATCTTTCACCCCTCTTGCCTCACCCCTCTCTCGCGCTCGCCTCCTCTCTCTCGCCCCACTCTCTTTCACCCCTCTCTCTTTCACCCCTCTCACCCCACTCTCTCTCACCCTTCTCTTTCTCACTCACCTCACTCTCTCTCGCCCCTCTCTCTCCCTTCTCTCTTTCACCCCTCTTGCCTCACCCCTCTCGCCCCACTCTCTCGCACTCGCCCCCTCTCTCTCTCTCGCCCCTCTCGCCACACTCTCACTCTCACCCACACTCTTCCTCACCCCTCTTTCTCCCTTCTCGCCCCACTCTCTCTCACCCCTCACACCCCACTCTCTCAAGCCTTTCGCCCCACTTTCTCTCTCTCTCTCACCCCTCTCTCTCACACCTCACTCTCTCTCACCCCTATCGCCCCACTCTCTCTCACTCCTATCAACCCACTCTCTCTCACCCCTCTCTCTCTCACCCTATCGCCCTACTATCTCTCTCCCCTCTATCTTTCACCCCTCTTGCCTCACCCCTCTTGCCCCACTCTCTCGCGCTCGCCTCCTCTCTCTCTCTCGCCCCTCTCTCTTTCACCCCCCCTCTCTCTCTCTCTCTCTCACCCCTCTCACCCATACTCTTCCTCGCCCCACTTTCTCTCACCCCTCTTTCTCTCTCACCTTTCTCGCCCCACTTTCTCACCCCTCACGCCCCAGTCTCTCTCAAGCTTTTCGCCCCACTCTCTCTCACCCCTCTCGTCCCACTCTCGCCCTTTTTTCTCTCTCGCCCCACTTTTTTTCTCGCCCCTCTCACCAAACTTTCTCTCTCACCCCTCTCTCTCTCACCCCTCTCGCCCCACTTTCTCATCCCTTTCTCTCTCGCCCCACTCTCTCACCCTACTCTCACCCCTCTCTCTCTAACTCCTTCTCACACTTTCTCACTCCTCTCCCTTAAACCCACTTTTCTAATCACACTCTCCTAGTAGGGTGAAAGTGAGTTACAAAAGAAGAATTTAGTGCCTAACTTACTCTTTCACTCACTTTTCCCAACACTCACTTACCCATCGCTCACTTACTCTCTTAAAGAAAACAACAAACCAAAGGACTTTATTAATATAACTTCAAACATGTAAAAATGTAGGTCCAAAACAAAACCATCATAAACAAAACACTTGGTCCATATATTTTTTTAATTTTCCAGAGTTCACACGTAGGCAAGTAAGACGTCTCCTAAAATGCATCGAAAAAATCTATACAATAGAAGTAGCTTTTTGGGTTTCATGAACTAATGTCTTTACGTCCTAATGAAAGATCCTTTGTACCGGTTATTCTTGATGCTCTACCATTGGTTTTGATGTCGGGTGTTCTTTAATAGCTACAATTGTAATAAAAATAAGTTAATTAAATATCTGCATTTCCTTTGTTAAATGACTAATTCATTGAGAAAAATTAAATCGATCACTGTTACCAAGCGTATTTAGCTGTTATCCAAAATGGGATTAACCTTACTAGTAATTTCACCTAACTTTTTTTCTTTAATTAAAAAATAGAACCATTTTAACAAGACTTTGGACTTTCAGTAGGGGGTAGCTATCTATTTCTTGCGTCAAATAAGTTAAAAATGACGCGGTTTCAGGCGAAATATGCACCGATTTGCGAAGTCTTAGCTCAAAAAGCCAGACAAATCTTGTAGATTTCAAAGAGCCATGGCTGAATGGCCAACAGTTAAATAGACAGGTCTACGTCACATTGCTGTTTGACACAACAACCCAAAGTCCAAGCTCTTGTTAAACTGGTTTTAAAAGATCATGTTTCTAAGATTTCTGTAAGGCAGTTCTGCAAACACACCTTTATTTACTCGTTATTTTTTTATTTATGGGTATATATGTATATACGATGAAAAATATAAATGCCTGAAAAAAATGTAATTCTTTACAATAAAGAATTGAAATAAAGAATTTATCCATCATACAAGTGCATCCCCGTGGGTCAGTAAAATACTGTACATACAGAGATTTTTCGCCCCGTGTAATTTTCGCTCTTTTACACTTCCAAACAGTTTCGCTCCGTCTTGAATTCGCCCAGACACAGTTGTGTTTAAAGAGAGATAATTTGAGAAATAGGAATTCGACTAGTCTTAAATTCGCCCAGAGTGACAAGAGTAAAAAGGGGCAAAAATAAAACGGGAGCGAATATTTTCCTGTATACAGTATATCTACTCACGAAAACTGGTCCCCATGAATGTAAAAGGACTTAAGGTAAGGTTTGCGGCTTGCTTTTTTTAGAAATCGTATCAAAGTTATATACCATTTTGTTCACTATACTAAAGTCTTTTTTCTCATGAAATTCAAATGATTTTGCCGGACCCGTTTTATAACTACAAAAGGTCAAAGTTCATGATTTCAAATTTTCATGTTGATGAAATGTAAGTAATTTCGTGAAAATATATGCATTTCGTATGTGACTATTATGGGGGTTATTTATGCTTAAAATGTTCGAAAATAATGTCACTATTAATATCATGATTTATTTTTTAAATTTTCTAATGAATTATTTAAAAAATGAATAAAATGCAACAAAAGTCTTAATTTTGGACTTCTATTTTATACACGAAAACATCTTATTTGAAACCTTTCCAAGTCCACCGATTCCAGGTAAAACGTATCTTAGTATATGTGTAATCTTGTGTTTCCAAAACACTATTCAAAACTATATGATGCGGACTTCGTTTTTGTGGAAGTTGATAAAATGCTTATGTTCTGTTACTTTTTTAATAAAACTTTAAAACCCCGGGAAATAACAAAAACCTTACACTAATTATGACGTCATATAAATTTTGACGTCATAGCTCGAATAAAGGGTAGTTGGTGTTACGTCACAATGAAAATATGTGAGTTATCTCCCTGTAACCGCAAACCTTACCTTAATGGTCGTAGCGATTTCTATATATACTGCTCGTATATTTATCGCATTGAGAAAAAGAGCTCTATTTCAATTAGTTTGGAAACCGTTCAAATTGTACAATTAAAAATTTTTGAATTCTTCCTAATTGAACAATAGTTTACGGCTTTAAAATTATATTTAATAATAACATTTATTAATAGTTCTGGTAGGTAATTAGTTTATCCAACCCTCTTAATGAATTCTTGTTGGTGAAGCTAAGAAAAACATCTATTATTTTCACCTTTTGAAAGAAGAATATGTCAAACGCAGCATGTATCTCATAATACATCTTCTGTGCATTATTTTGCCTATGTTTAAAAAGGAATGCTTTACTCTTGAAAATATTGATTGGAACTCTGACATCAGAGTTCTGGTTTATTCTATGAGCCTACACGCATCATCTATATAGCTCATTCTCGGATCCAGAACATTTTTTTTTCAGAGTGGGGGGGGGGGGGGTCCGATGGTTATTTGAGTTTGCCAGGAAGGGGGTCCGAAGCATATTTTTGGTAATTTTATAATGTAATTTCGAGAAATTTAAATTATACTGGGCGGGGAGGGGGTGGTATCAAATATATATCAAACCTACCCCCCCCCCCCTTGATCCGCACATGTAGCTATATTGTCCGTATGAAACATTATAATTCAGGCACGTAGCATCGTTTATCAAAATTAGGGAGGAGGGGCAGACCTACTCAAACATGTTGGTAAGCCGAAAGAAAAAAAAATCCGTAAATCTTTAATATTCTTATTCGTGGGGAGGTAGCGAGGCAACTAAAAAAAATTAAATCTGCTAATTTTCACTATAAAATTTATTTGTAACATTGCCCACATGTTCAAGATTTAACGATTTTAGAAAGAGTAGACTTAATTTAACGTATGTTATTTTTAGTAAATGTTTCATCATTTTAAATGGATGATGCACAAGTTTACACATAAAATTAGTACGTGGAGAAAACATTTATTTGTTATGTTAATTTTGCAAAAGTTTTGAACTACAAAAAAAAATCATGGCAGATAAACCGGTAAAAAAAAATCAAAATGGCGACCGATACGAACCTTGTCATTATCACATTTAAGTAAAATTATTTAACATGAAAAAAAAGATGTGTTTACGTCAGGTGCCTGTGATGTGAATAAAAAAACATAGGTAATCACAGATTACAAAGCTCACCGAGACGAGGCATCACTTCTATAAGGCATCCTTTATCATCTATACTTATAAATTAAGGCATTTTGCCAATAAACTTCGAAATGCCTGCACCCGAGTAACTGCTCACACCTTTGGCATTTCAACATGTGTGAGTTGATGTCCGTAAGCTATAATTGAATTTTACCTGATAAGTAATTATTGTAAGATAAATTAAAAACCTACTTTCATTTTCGATAAACCAGCCCGAAATAGCAAATATGTGAGTAAGGTGGTGGACACGCTTTGGCGGATCCAAGTCAGTGGGAGTTTGCATAAAAAAATATACTTACGATGAAATAATATTGAATGATTATGTAAAGAGTGAATATATATCCTGGGAACCTATTTCGGGTATACATAAGAATTGAGATTTGACAAATGTTGAATAAATAAAATGAGCCAATTCGTTTCTTGAATGTGCGATTTTTGTATTGATGAATAGAACTTTCCAGAACGGGGTAACCAAGAACGCGGTTTGGCTAATTAACGTAAGGTCATGTTGGAGAATGTAGGATGAGTCACCATGCTTTGTGGGCAGATCGGACATCTGGTTTATACAAAAAAGTTAATAAATAAAATGGGCCATTAGACGCGATTTTATTTTTGATGGAAAGAACTTTACAGAACGGGATGCCAAAAAATGGGGTTGACTAATTAACACTATGGCGAAAAGTGCGTACACGTTTTTAAATAACATATACATTTTTTATACCACGACAGATTGGTAGTAAACCCTATAAAATTAATTTGTTGACAGTGTTTTATCTATATTTCTTATTTTGGGCAATAATAAGTGAAATTTGACATAAAGAACAAAGTTCTAAAAAGAGATACCACGCTCTATACACCCACACTCTGGTTTGAAATAAGATAATAGTCTATTTTTTTCCAGTCAGCTGCAACAAAAAGAATTAAGGCCATGTACATTTTCATGTGTATATACTCCATTTCAGCTTAGATTTTTATCCCTGTCCTCTTCTCTAATTTTTCAGCCACGCAGTTGCTTTTTTATTTCAATTTTATAGAATATTTTAAGAAAAGCAATTAAGAAAAAATTCGGACACAATACATAGAAAAATGAACAAAAAACCCTGGTTCAACATATTAAGCATTGTATTATAATATAATATGTGAATATGATATAATATGTGAATTATTGTTAATCCCCACGCTTGCACGGGGTATCATCTAGTATTATATATAAATCATAGTATATGATCTTGGATATTCACGGATACTGTTTTGATACAATATCGTATATCATATGTCAAAATATATTATAATTACATAATACAATATCATAGTATACAATATCGTATATGATATAATATAATACAATTTCATGTGATATAATAATAATAAATATAATATTATAATAAATTAATGTCATATTAAACAATATCATATACGCAGCACAGTTAAGGCTGTCTATAAATTACGTTCAGACAAAAAGTACGGGAAATGTGCATTATGACATCACAGTATATTACAAACCTCGAAAGTACTTATTAATTTATTAATTAGCAAAATTAATTTATACTGATCTTTTAATTGAAAACAACAAATGTTATTACTTACAATTTCGATGTCCGTTATATCGTACACACTGAAAATAAGCGAGATATCGTTCTCGCTGTACTACAAAATATGACGTCATATGCTTCAAAATGACGCATTGAGTCAAGTCATTGAAGGCTATCATGCAGTTTTTTAGCGAAGAAAAATAAATGTCATAGATTAAGGAAGTATGGGACTCATGATTTTGAATCTACCGCGCAACTCCGAATGACGTAAACCAATTCGCGGTCGTTAAATCTGTTGGTTCAATTCTAAGGTATTTAACAATAAAATTAATTGTGGAAAGGATTTCATAGTTTCTTTTTAAAATAAAACGTGAACATAAATGATAATAAAAGTTAATTTAACCCAAAAATCTTATTTTACGACATAAATATCGGTTCGGTTTTCGGCAATGCGGAGGAAACGTGGATTTGATTTTGAACGCTGAAATGACATAAAGGTTGCTAAAGCTCAGAAAAAGGATGGTCTAGTTACATAGTGCGAACGTGGATGCTCTCTTGGGCAGACCAATCACATATTTGGATATTACAGCTGAATAATTCTCATCACAGATGGAGAAAGATGACTCGACACCAGCAAAAGCGATCTGTCCAGGTTTGACTTACATTCATTGACAGAGTAAAAGTATTTTGCAATCTCAGCGAGGTTAAGTTCGTCGAGACTGAAAATTTTTGACAGACGTTTCATCAGTTTTGGCAAATCTTGCTGAGATTAGAGTAAAAGTAAAATTGGTATGGGCATCATCGAATTTTTCTTATGCTATGTGGGTGTAATGCACTGGTGCTTGCATGTATTGGTCTCTGCTCATGAATGTGTAAGATACCTATACCTATATAAGTAGGCATCGTACATATTCATGAGTAAAGCCCCAAGCACCTGAGGTGTAATTTCATAATCAAAAAAATAATTATAATCATGTATACAAGTTTTTGACAGTATGGTTCAGTACACATATCAGAACCCAGTAGAATTATTAATGTCTTTCATTATTAATAGTTAATTCTAAAATATATCAGAATTTGTATCATGTCTTCACATGTTTCAGATAATCAGATGTTTCGAGTAGTCGATTTTCAACGCATGAGTTCATTCCAAAATGATGTTATTAATACCACACATACGAATTCTCCTGTCATCTCTATGCATAGCCATTAGTCAAATTATGTGGCATCCAGTTTATATTTTAGCTACAAGTAGAAACTGCATATGATGACAACTACGGTAACTTTGATTTTGTATCAGTAATTTCAGATGCTATGTCTGAGTGAGGTTAAAAATGATTCAGTTTAGATAAAAATTGTTAACTGACAGCCATTATGTGTGGCGTTAGGTGTTAAACTATCGAAAACCCATGACGTCAGGAGATGTATTTTAAAATAGGAAGACAGATTGAACACTTTAGGTAATGATATTAAAATTGTTATGGTATACACATATTGACAGCAAAATAAATTTCAAATAGGTGTAAAATAGGTGTCAAATACAATTTTTTTTAAATTTAAAACTCAACCTCAGATGGTGTCTTTTTTCAGTTAAAACAGTGTCTGGATCTTTTGTGTGACTTTCAGTCTTTCACAATAATGCTCCCTCAAAATTTACTTTTCACAGCCCCATGCCCTTATTCATGTGGAAAGATTTGCATGTACATATTTATGTATCGATTGGAGAACAACCAATTTAAAAGTGAAGATTTTAAAAAGTCAGTGTCTAATAATAACTATCCCTCTCCCAGTAAATATTAATATGTTTGTTAAATCTGAGTTAACCTCTGTTTATGCCTTTATAATATGAAGTACATATGCATATATATTTTTTACTGATCAACTTGGCAACCAATTGGTGTTCCTTTATAATATCAAGTACATATGCATATATTTTTATTACTGATCAACTTGGCAACCAATTGGTGTTCCAATTAATATTCTCTCATATGGTGCAAAAATTCCTGATTATGTAACTTAATATTACAGATGTTGACCATGAAGAAGTTGTCAAAATGTCTGATTGTGGTTGGAGACAGTGGAGGAGTTTGGTGGAATTAGGAATGTAAGCAGATATGCATTTAAGAGAGCTCAATGGTTGTGGCCATTTTTAGACTGTATTGATCTCCTAAGGAAGAAGAGCTATATATAAAAATATGCTGGTTGGCAGAAGAGAGAGAGAGTGGGAAGTCATGACAATTTGTCAGGTATTTGATAAATTACATAAACTACGTCCGATTGGTATCTCTGTGATTGGTTTAATTTTCATGGATTTCAAGGGTATACTCTTTCATATCAACAAATTAAAACTCCCACAAAAAAACCCTCAAAAAACCACCAAACATTCTTCATTAACTGTGCAAAATAATCCATGAAATTGCATCCCAATGAACCTTTAATGAATGGTAACAATTCCCCAAAATTAGACCTCACAAAATTCAATGATTTGACAGTAGGGTAATAGTTAACTGTAATATTCCATATATTGTTGACCGAAATCTATAGTCCCAGAGATTATCACTGTGCCATTTATTTTCATTGATTTTATTCTGTTTAATACTCTAAGCATGAGTGTGCCAATTGAAAATCTGTCATTTATTAAAAAAGTTTGTTTATTTTATAAGTAAATTCTAAATTATGTAATTTTTTTTATGAATTTTTTGTTTGTTATCCTTAAGTAAAGGAATCTACAAGATAAAGATTAGTATTTCATTTATAATGAGAAATATTAACTAAAAGCATATCTTGATTTAATCGAATTGGAAAAAAAAAATGAATTGTAGCATTTTGAATAGAAATCGAACCAATTGAATAAACCCTGAATTGTCCCACACCCAATCTTAATGAACCATAAATTGTACTTCCTAAAAAATCCTTGTGTTTGAATGTCACAACAGTTTTTGTTTAGATATTTTTCTATGTATAAGTATTTAAGTTGATGCTATTTCCCATCTTTCAGATCATTCATCTATGATCAAAACATTTTCTGGAAAAATAGAAAACTTTTCAACAAGATCGAAATCCTGTCGCACATGTACTTTGTCTCTTAATTCCAAATCAACACCTCCTCCACATGATTGTAGTATCAAGTGGAACGGAACTACGAAGGCCATGGAGAGTGACATGATAGAAGAGATGGTCAATGTGAATGAATAATGGGTCTGTTTGTTTAAAGACAATAGTTGGTGATGAAGATAGCACAATAATTTCCAAACTTCGGACAAACATTGTCACAAATATTGGTAAAACATTGGATGCTAATCGTGTGAAAGAAATCTTAAGGAACCATCTATACTTTGTGAAAAAATAACACAAAACTTTAACTTTCAAAGTCATACAGTATCTCAAAAGATGTTTATACTACATCCTTGCCCAAGGAAAAAGGGGTGTTGTAAGGATAAGCCAAGGACTTGTGTTCTTGTCCATTTCAATACATGTATTTATGTTAGATATGAGATAAAAAAGTTGAAAGGGTTGTTCATTCTGGAGCGGTAATTGTCAGCTTCATTATTCATGCTAGATTGGTAATACCTGTAATAATGTTGGGATAGCTTTTGATTTGGGTGCATTATTTGTATAAGTTTGTTAATCTATTACATGTATATGTGGGGAGTTAAATGTCCAGTATAAACTTGATTAGTACATGTATAAAAAAGAATTCATACCATAATATATGGTTGTAACAGTAATGGATGTTGTTCTACCAAATGGCTTAAAATTAAATTCGCTCTTTGTACCGTGCATATTGTACATGATGTAATGCTGATTTCGATCCTTTTATATGTTTCAGAGTTGAAAAAAATAATTATGAGATACATGTAGCAAATCATAAATTAAATATTTATTCGTTTATACCTACTAGAATTATTTTGTTCCTACCTGGTATCTTGTTATAAGGTGCAAATAGTTTTAAAAATTGTACTTTAACAGAGGAATTTCAAGTTAAACAGAGGAAATTTGGGATTTAAATGAATATTTTTACTTTTTTTGGTGAATTTAAAAAAGTACTAGCATTGTAATAAAGATATTATTAATTGACTGAGTGTTTATTGAACAAAAAGTTGGTATTGATTATTTTATCTACACTAGAATTGTGTTTAAGTGAAAATGGCGCGAAATTGAAAAAACTGACCGGAGGAAATTCAGACTGCAATATCTTTTTATCTAAGTCATTGACATATGAGTTTCTCATTCTCCAGTGAAAGCATAACGTTTGAACATTTTATTTCAGTTCAAAAATAAAACTTTTAATTATATTAAGATATATTTTTTGACCATTTTGTATTGAAGGTCAACACAAAAAGCAACAAATTTGAACTATGCAGAGGAAATTCGGTTGCAGTTTGTAAAATACTGAGGAGGCGTTGACAAAATATTTTTGTAAAAAATGATAGTTCTGTTAATGTGTTATGAATAGCATATAAGAAAAATGAAATCAAGTAATTGCAAACTCTGTAGCATTGCTTCATTTCTGTTGCAAGCAGTGTATTTTAATGAGCTGGAGTATTTCCAACAAGGGTATGTTTGGGTACCGTTACCATGGAAACAAACATATTAACCTATCAAATTTTTTTTATATTCTGTTAGAGGAAATACAGAGCTAACCGTTGAACCAAGTTTTATAATTTTTTAATTACTTTGGTGAGTGTCCCATACTTCCTTAAAGGAAAATTATAAACGAATATTTTGTTTAACATTGTTATTAGTAGAATGCTATCTTTCAAGTCTTATTTTCATTTTGTTATAATTATGCATCGTATAAAGAGGCAACCTCGATTTTGTGTAAAATATCGTATATTTTAAAGCTTGGTACCTTAATAAATCAATTAATTGCAAGGGCATACACTTATCTGATCATGACAAACTTTTACATGTGAATTTGAAATATGCTATGTAATTTAAAAACTTCTATGATCCTTGTAAAATCTTACAAATTAATTATTTTTTAATGAAATTAACACTGTGACCTTCAAAATTATTCAACATATGCATTATAAATTATAGTTTCTACTAACATATAATCTTATCTTAAAAAGTTCGCATCATTTTTCAAAATCTACGATATAGCATCAAGTTATTTTATAGTTCATTTGTGAATTTTGACATGATTATGCCCTTGCAATATTGATTTTTTAAATGCCCTCAAAACCACAAATACATCTGCTTGTACCATGCGACTGCCATATCACGTGACCACTATGAACATAACATATTGTACTGTTATATATATATTTCTGAAATATATTGTATTTGAGCGACTGTTATTGATTTTAAAAAGGACAAGCCAGTTTAACTAAAGTATACGTGTTTTCATCACATAAATTCGCCGATATTTTTATTGGCCGCCTTAACTGTACTGCGTATATGATACAATTTCTCAATATCGTATCATACGATACAATATTATATATTGCAATATCATATGAAACAATATCATGTGATAAAATAATATAATATATTATATTATAATACAAAATCATATTATACAATATTGTATTATAATATACAATACTATACATAACAATATCATGATACAATATATCATAATGTAAAAAGAATTTGATACAATAACATATTGTATCACATAACATTTTACAAAATAATATGATTTAATATAATATTGTATCATAAAAAACAATAGTGTATCATTTCATACAATACTTTATCATAGGAATCATGTGATATCATTAAACAACAAACACATCTATCAAGCAGGTTTGAGTGAGGTAGAATTTTTAGCATCCTTGATAATGAATATCAGGCTCTGCATCTAAAACAACTTCTGCGATTCATTTATATTATTGTTAATTCAACTGTGCAAGCTATTATCTATAAAACATGTTACCTGTTCCAAAAAAACTAAGCCTCATCCAGCATCCGAAACCTATGGCTCAGATTAAGCATTCAAGCCTGTCAGGTGCATCAGTATCATAAGACACACCATCCATGCAAGTTTAATGAAGTTAGGACCAGTAATAACTAAGATATAATCATCAGAGGGCAGCTGCTCCAAAAACTTTAACCAGCTCTAAAAACCTTAACCTCCTCCAGCATCCGAAACCTATGGCTCAGATTCAGCATTCATGCCTGTCAGGTGCATCTGTATCAAAAGACGCATCATCCATACAAGTTTGGTGAAGTTAGGACCAATAATAACAAAGATACATACATGTATATTTTTTAGCATCCTTTTAATGAAGATCAGGCTCTGCATCTCAAGCTACCTCTGCGATTCATTTATATTATAGTTAAATACACCATCAAAGTTTGAAATAGTACTATTATCTATAAAACATGTTACCTGTTCCAAAAAAAAAATAAACCTCATCCAGCATCCGAAACCTATGGCTCAGATTCAGCATTCAAGCCTGTCAGGTGCATCAATATCATAACTCGCATCATCCATGCAAGTTTGGTGAAGTTGGGACCAGAAATAACTAAGATATAATCATCAGAGAGCACCTGCTCCAAAAACTTGAACCAGCTCTTAAAACCTTAACCTTATCCAGCATTTGAAACCTATGTCTCACAGTCAGCATTCATGCATGTCAGGTGCATCAGTATCATAAGACGCAACATCCATGCAAGTTTGGTAAAGTTAGGACCAGTAATAACTAAGATATAATCATCAGAGGGCCCCTGCTCCAAAAAAAACTTTAACCAGCTCTAAAAAACTAAACCTCATTCAGCATCCGCAACCTATGACTCAGATTCAGCATTCAAGCCTGTCTGGTGCATCAGTATCATAAGATGCACCATCCATGCAAGTTTGGTAAAGGTAGGACCAGTAGTAACTTAGAAATTGCTATCAAATCTGAAATTCATGGCCCAGATTCAGCATCTAAGTCTTTCAAGTCCATAAGTAGGTCCAGATATGGTACGAATAAAAAATTTCAGGAAAATTTAGAGTTATCGAACATTGCTGAGGATCGGAGATCGTTAAGAAAACATTACAATTTTAGCCATAAATTCACCTCTTATTAAAAAGCGGTAAAACTTAATTTCGTGTCTATCAGTTTAATAAAATAAATAAAAAATAATTGAATTTGAATTCCCTGGTAATATGCATAATTATCTATACATTAAGTATTAAATACCTACAAAGTTTGCGCTTACAAAATCTCCATTACTATTTTCAATATATGGCTAAAAGTCTAAGTTCAAACAAAAAATTGAGTTTGAATTCACTGGTAATATGCATAAAAACACATTGTGTCCTAAACACCTACAAAGTTTCACGAAATTCCATGCTGCAGTTTAACAGGAGTTGCGCTCACAAACTGACGAACTGACTGACGGAGGAGTCAAAAACATACCACATACCATACGCAAACTAAAAATGATACACATTTTCCCCGTTCTTCGCAAACTTTGTGACACGCGAAAAAAATCGGATATACGGTAATACCCCTCGCAAATTTGTTGCGTATGGGATAAAATTAAAATACCATACAGAAATACAAGGAACAACAAGAAGTCATGGTCAGAGAAGCGCTTTTCAATTTACTACATTTAGAGACTGGCCCGGTTTTTCCTTTCCTTATCAATCTCATTGGTAGTTTGGTTATCACAGTTGATATTTTGGTGTCAATACTAAACTCATTTAAGATAACTTGAAAAAGGGGGGTTGTTTTATTTTGTTTTTGTTTTTGTTTTAAAATACCGCCATTATATTGTCAGAATAAAGGACATGGCTAAAATGGTTGGTCTTATGGAATTTACTTTGCAAAGGACAAAAATTATGTTGAAAAACTAAGCAAAGTGTTCGTAAAGGGTCCAAGCGAATTCCCGTAAGAAAAGAGTTGCCATTTCTGTCAATTCCTGTCAATATTTGTCAAATAGGACATGCCATACAAAAAATATAGGACTGATTGCGTTGTCGTGATTTCAGTTATTATTTCTTTTCTTGACATGCGTGTGTGTTTCAGAAAATCGGCAGAAAATGATACGGATAGGAGCCCAGGGCAGGGTAAAGTATAAATATTTTTAAAAAAAAAAAACCACTTACAAAAGATTAAAAGACTTTGATGTTGAAACCGCTGCCGCTGCTACTGATGATGATGCTGTTGCTGCTGATGATGATGATGACGATGATGATGATGATGACGATGGTTGTCTTTCTTTGTTTAACATCTTCATTTGTTGTAACTTCATAGTTCCCTTGGAGAGAGAGAAAAAAAAGGAAAACATTATACATGTATTTAGACAATATAAGCAGTATTAAGCTTTCTTCTGTGATTTATACAATAAACATAACCCACGACAGCTCCTTTATGTACCGAAACAACGAAGAAAACATTTTATTATGCAATTGTTTATTACAGTTAGTCCGTAAACAAAACTTAACAAAGTTCCAAACGCTATATCAAATAGCTTGATTAATCTATCGTCATTTATGAAAAAAATTATCTTTAATTTATCTATTAATTTATTTGGATAGGGTCTGTTATCCGTTAAAGTAGAGGTTCCCTAATTTAAGTTATTTTAAACCCAACTTTATTTGCCGATATTTATTTTTTATCATTTTAATTCAAACTAAGAATGAGTAATTATGTGCACGTGATTATAGTCTTCTCTCAGAAAAGTAAAAAAAAATTACTTATTTTTTAACCATACTTGATTTGTCGATATTTATTTTATATAATTTTAATCCAAATTACAGTTTTACAGCTCAGGTATAAGTAAGTAGGTGATTAACTATTTTGCTCATTAATATTAATTTTTTTTAAAAATCTTAAAAATCTTTCTCTCTCTCTCTCCTCTCTCTCCTCTCTCTCTCTCTCTCTCTCTCTCTCTCTCTCTCTCTCTCTCTCTCTCTCTCTCTCTATATATATATTTATTTATATCCCTTAAGAATTAATATAGCAAAATTAATATTAAAGAGAACTTAAGTTAATTATTGATGATTTAACAATTACTAGTTGTAAGTACTTCCTTGGATCAATGTACATCTTAACTGTAGGGAAAAGTATGGAACGCCATTGCTGCATTTATGTCAAATTCATATTATATGAATTGGTATATCATTAATATGCAATATTAATATCATTATATGCACTGCTAACATTATATAAATAGTGCCTGCTTGGGAGGGTACCAGTTGAAATTGACACCCTGAGAAAAACATTGTCAACCGACGCGAAGCGGAGGTTGACAATGGTTTTCGAGGGGTGTCAATTTCAACTGGTACCCTCCCAAACAGGCACTATTTATTTTATTATACTGAATATTTTAATTATAGCAAATTTTACTTCTTTTATATTGAAAAGACGTGAGTTTTACGGCAAACCGTACGCGCATAACTAACGCGCATGTAACAATTCGTTCTATCGGCCCGTTGCCAAGTGTGTTGCTAACGCTGAGGATATGAGAACGGATTGTCAACTGCGTCTAAACCAATCAGATTTCAGTATTTAACATGAAAGTATAATAACATTATATACTGTGATTACATCATTATATTTACATTTTCCAGTGTCTTTGCCTGTGATAACTCTACGTATCGATTTTGTACTACATTGTATATAGCCCATAACTTCAAATGACGCCAAATTAAGGCGCCAACAGGCTTTGCTTATTTATATTTAAATATTTAATCGTACGATGGCTTAAATTATATAAATATAAGTAATAAGGAATCATTCTTTGAATATTATGAGGTGATAATTTCGGTCGGGGCGTGATCAAATCTATCATAAAGCCCTTCGGGCTTTATTGGATTTGATCACGCCCCGACCGAAATTATCATCTCATAATACTCAAAGAATGATTCCTTATTCCTTAAATATTCAGCGGTAAAATCTTTATATGAAGTGGTAATATCATATATCATTACGTTATGTCGTAAGATCATTGTGTGCAATGGTTTATTCATTATATGCTATGAACAAATTTTTATATGATATGATAAACTCATTTTATACAGAGATAAATTCAAAATAAAAACTGTTGTAATATATATGTTATGTGGTTTTACTCTTCATTTGTAGTTGCAAAATCTTTTTTATTCAGTGCAACTTCTTCAATAAGTATCAAAGGGGGGGGGGCTGTCACCCAATCTACATGTAGATCCCCGTATGTATTGGTATACATGTAGCACCTCCTAAAAATAAAATGTGTTGGGAGCTGTATGAAATCAGTTCGCATGTGAATTACCATTATCATTAATCGCCTGCAAATCGACATAATTTCAAATGCATTTTTAAAACACTGAAGGTAATGTATGCGATTTTTTTAAGGAGGATATGATGTTGTTTTCCGTTCCCATACCCCCTGATACCCCTAGATCCGCACAAGTAATGAATAACTTGGGGAGGGGACAGAAAACCCCGGCTGTTTTAAGTTTGACAAATTTACTGTTTTATGTTTTCTTGATGGGTTTATTTTCTAATTGACGTTACCCGAACTTAGTTATCAATTGCGTGTAGAAGAGTTTTACTACATGTTTGCTATTCATTAAATTTCAATATATTTCGGAATGTAAATATCAGGCACGTAACATCTTTTTAGAAAGTGGGGAGGGGGGGGGGCTTCCCCGAATCTTTACAAGCAAACAAACAAAAACAAAACCTAACTTCGCCAATGCGGGGAGGGAGGCATTCGTTTTAAGTTCATTTTCTATAATAAAAATTCGATCAAGAGAAAATATCTCTTTAAAAAAAACAGGGGGGGGGGGGCTTATGCTTAGTGTCTGATTATAACTAAACAATGTAACTTACTATTGAAGACTTCGGACCTGAGTTGCATTGGTGTTGTTTTCCCTCAACGAAGCATTCGTTGACCATTGATCAGATTTCCCAGCTACATGTACGTTTCGTCATTGTCCGTTTAAGAACATGCAGATTTCTTCTACAAGTAATATGAAATGAGGGCAGTGTGAATATAAGATTTTTATAAATACGTTAAAGAGCACAGTCATATTGTCATTAAATAACTGCATGCTCGGATCTAGGGGAGGGTGTCGGGGTTACAAGAATAACTCCCGAACCCCTGGTGGGAAAATTCCAACGTATAACATTTACAGGAAAGTTGACCTCCTCGGCAAACAAAATTATCCCTCGGAAGAAAATTTGATCAGCTGGTAGCTGTTGCAAGTAAATTTTTCCAAGTTTGTTTCATAAATTCTAGGATAAATGCCAATTCCAAGAATGCCTTTTTTTAAATTTAAAAATAAAAGATATATAAAAAGCGTTTGATTGTAGATCAGACTGTTTAACGCAAAAAATAAATCATCAAACGACATAAAAAGCGAGCATATTTAGTGCATACATATTTGAAATTCTACATTATTACCAGGATTTCATTAAAACAAAGCCATCTTTCCAGGCGGGAACCTCTTCCTGTAGACCGTGCATGATCAATTCACGTCCGCTGTCCTCGAATTAAGACTGCTCAGAACAGTGCGTGGTTCTTGCTACATTTATTGGTCACGTGGGCAGTGAGGTCGATCGACCGTGCAGTGAGCGATCGTCGTGGACACACTTTGTTGGGCAATCAAACTACTGACCATGGAGTCAATATATAGATTTTAGAGAGAACAAGTGTCAAACATATCAATGTCATAACAAATAAGCTATGACATAATCAAAAATTGTAAAATATAAAAGTATTATGATTTTTTTTATCAAATTTATTTTAAACAACAATTAAATAATACGGATCTACGATAATCCCTACATGCACGTGTCACATAGGATACATTTGCAAGTTGTGTAATTTTGTAAATTTTTATTAATAAATTGTAACTTAAGTACTAAGCCTGGTAAGGAGTGAGTGATCTATTAAACTGCATGGCTAAGTGTTAGAAAGTCAGATACTGTAACGCGTAAAAGGTCAAGAAAGGGTCAGTAAAATAAGACGCGCAATATAGCAGGCATTTTGAGGAGGCTGGATGGTCAATGAAGTAACCATCAGGTCTACCTTAAAATTTCATTTAGTATCCAATTCTAATATTTGAGTTTTTTCTACATCTTTATACCGAGCTCTTCCTTTAAAGGAGACAAATATAGTCGAAAAATGGCCACAGCCACCCAGCCCTCTTACATTTACATGTCCGTGTAAATAATTTTTGTGACCTGTGATGGCAATTGACATACGATTAACGTTAAAGAAGAAGGGGATTTTATCCCAACAAAACTTTTTGGTCATAGTGTGTGTTTTCGTCGCGTTTGCCAAAAACATTTCACCGACTTGTCTTTGAACAGTTGGGAACCTTGCTTTGCTGGTCTCAAGCAAAATATGCTCATACATGCACACAGGCACCCAAGTAAATGCATTAGGAAGAAGAATAAAAATAATTAAAAAATAATTCAACTAATCTTGTTGATTTCCATGAGCGGCAGCCATAACTGAATGACCGGCATTGAAATAGACAGACTCACACCGTACAACCGCTTTGAATCATTTCATTCAAGTGCCGTGTGATACATTCAAAATTGTTTGTTTACCTGGACAGCAGACGTTCACTGAGGAAAGAAAATTCTTTATTACCAATCTTAAACAAATATTAATCTCATAATATTTGGTTAAAAGTAGAGTTATATAGTTGCTCTTTTATGACCAGTCTTGTTTTTTAAAAAGCATTGTAGCATGAAGAATTTTGAGCCATTTTCTAATGCAATTTTGGTGGGAAAATGCAAACTTTGAGGTTTGGACACTTGACAAACTAAAACGGCGTGTGCTTTCGAAATAATACAATATCAGAATATTAGCCTATTATCTAAGCTTTAAATTGATATTCGCAAAAGTTTCTATAATTAACTCCTGTAGCTGCTATTTTAATTTTAGCAACACACCCTTGAAGAAAAATGATACGTTCAAAGTCCGTTGTCCTTGCCACAATGATCCATTCAAAAGTTGTATGATGATACATTCAAAAGTTGATATGACTAAACGTTTCGAGAAATAGTTCTGATTTACAGAGATAAATATTAATTTTCGGTGTTTTTGACAAATTGCACAAAAACTCTATAGGGTTTCAAAAGGAACTTAAACGTTTCATACACCTTTAATCACCGTATTAATTGAACGACAAGTTTATATTTAAATAATAAAAAATTAATGCTTTCGTTGGTGATTCATCGGGGATATGAAGGTGGCGACATTATATTGCTGAAAATATACCTAACACGCGTTAGTGGTTATGTATTTTTTTTCTGCGATGATCGTTACCTTCATAACCTGCATGAATCAAACCAAATGTCTTCTATAGGAATTTAAATCAGACATCAGCATAATTATCTCGTGCAGTCAGTGATGCTGAAGGTTTTGAACAACCAATCGATAAACGTGGCGTGTAGATTTCATTCTTGTGAGTTTTTACAGAACTACATGTATGAGTGTACAATCAATTTCCGTAAGAAATAGAGGGAATCATACTTGGTGGATGTAAAATATTACAATAAAACGCGACATAAATACTTCACAATAACCTGATAAATGTATGCATTCTTTCTTTCGTTTACAAAGCAATAAACGTACTGAGTACAATAAACGGGTGTATTGTTTACTCGTTTAATTGATTTCTAATAATGGTGGAATAACACACCTCGATAAAGTCACTCAAATTAACAGTGAATTATTTGATTATAAAAGAAATAATGATAAATAAACTGCACATATGTCAAATAAGCAAAACATTTGCAGTTTGGGGAATAAAAAATGAATATCTTAAAATTCAAATTAGTAAGCAACAACAAAAGCCACTGCGGGGTTTTAACTCGGGGTTTACGGATCAAAAGAAATATAGTTGATTTGAATAATGCAGAAAAAATTTAATGTCTGAAAAAATAGTACCTTTTCATGGACATATTTACTAACTTAAGGATTCATAATTATTAAATCTGAATAAAATCAGATTCTCGGTTCGAGGATCTGATTTTAATCAGATTGCATAATTATTGGGAATCTAAGCATTTGTACGAGAAAGGTAATTGAGCTAGGAAGTCCAATCTGATTAAAATCAGCCGTTCTGATACACTACCGCTCTCGAGAGCGGTAGCGTATCAGAACGGCTGATTTTAATCAGATTGCTAGGAAGTCATACAACATTTGTTTTTGTACAAGAAAAGCAAGTTTAAGGAAGGAGTCTTCTCATTATCAGATATCCTTCTTATATTAAAAAAATCATAAAATTTTGACACAATCAAACAGATCATGTAAACAAATGATTCTATCAGTTTAATCAAATTTGACCATCCTGTTTTCACATCAATGTCAGGTCAAAGTCACTACCTTTTTCTTAAACTTAAAGGATGATAAATATAATGTAAAATGACAATAACAATCCGTCATCCATCTCAAAAATCCATAACACGAAATACAAATTCAAAGCAGAGCAACACGGACCTCCAAAAAGATGGAGGTAGGATCAGGTGCCTAATGTTGTTATCTGCAGCTATGAAGACATCTGTTTAAGATATGGAGTTTCTATTCTTCAATGAAATGATAGAATATTAGAATGTCTATCAGCTTATCCTAATAAATTGGAATTAATATTCAAACTAAAAATGATATTGCTTAGCCTGCATTTCCTCTAATTTTCTTGAATTTTGAAGATCTTTTGATTATTTTTTTATACTTCGAATATTAAAATATTTCTGATTTTTACATATAATGAAGACCTTACATAAAAATATAAATATACTGACCATTTAATAAGAGAGAAAATCCGATTTTACTGATTTTTTCCACACAAATATATTTACAGAGTGAGCGCTTTATAAACCTGATAAAAATGTAAATTGATAGGCAAATCATACTTCAAAAACATACCGGTATTCTGAAATCCAAGTAACTTATCATTAGCTCACATTAGTTGAAAAAAATCCAACATTAATGTTATTGTTTTAAAAATGCTAAATAGACCTATGAATCTACATTAATTCTGAATTGCAAAAACGTGATATTTCTATACGCCAATGTTCCGCCAAAAATATGGTCCTTGTTAGATTCTAAACTTTGATTACTATTTCTGTGCCAAGTTGTATGATTATAAAAAAGAAAGAAAAATATGATATTTTAATTTCCTTTCATCTTGATTTAATGACCATTTAATCAAATTTACTTTTGACAAGTAGAAAACCAGAAAAAAACATCTTCCTTAAGTTAAAGAAGCATGTCAAATGCTATGTTTTTATTAAATTTTAAAGCAGTCTACTGTACAGCATTCCTTACGAAAGGGTAGATACTGAAATTTAAAAATCAAACACATTAATGCACCCTTTTAAACTTTATCTACAGCTAAATAAAATAAACAGCCAAAAGTACCCTAGCGTTGTTTCTGTGCCCCTCGATGACAGTCAACTTAAGGTTGTATGCGACATCTGTCGATCCGAATTAAAATTTACAAATTTTACTATGTTTAGCTAAAAAAAAAGTTTAAAATTTGTTTGGAAAGGTAACAATATCAAAATTCCTAGAGGGATTCGAACTCATGACATACAGATTTGTAGTGAATCCTCTGACCCACTGCGCTACGCTGTTTGGTGACAAAACTGAAAGAAACTATTCAGAAAATTTTACTTAATTTCATTGTTTATTTTGATTAATAAAACGTCACAACATGTAAGTGTCCCATGCATAACAACTTAATCCATTGTTGTCCGACTACTGACCTGTTTACATAGAAGCTTGCATTAAAACTCACCTTCTAAAATTAAAAAAAACCCAGATACTTCTCTGTTCACTTTTTGCTCTGCCTTTCTACCGTCCACGCTTTCCAGTAGCCATACCTGTTTACTTTCTTAATTCATCTCGCGAGGTCAGGTTTCATAGAGATTTTTAAAAAAGAAAGTTTATTAACAGGCAGTAAAAGGAATAAATAATTATTAAATATTCTTTTATTAGTTTTTAACTAAATATAATGTTGTTGTCCATTTATTTTTCAAATACTTCCTATTCCAATTAAAATGTATCATTTGATGCGATAAAACACTGTCATTTTGGCTGATTTTAACTAAACAAACACAGCACATTAATATATCATTACTGGTTTAAAAACATATTTGAATGTATCATCCAACGGACGTTGAACGTATCATTTTTCTTCGAGGGTGTGTTGCTAAAATTAAAATAGCAGCTACAGGAGTTAATTATAGAAACTTTTGCGAATATCAATTTAAAGCGTAGATAATAGGCTAATATTCTGATATTGTATTACTTCGTTAGCACACACCGTTTTAGTTTGTCAAGTGTCCAAACCTCAAAGTTTGCATTTTCCCACCAAAATTGCATTAGAAAATGGCTCAAAATTCTTCATGCTACAATGCTTTTTAAAAAACAAGACTGGTCATAAAAGAGCAACTATATAACTCTACTTTTAACCAAATATTATGAGATTAATATTTGTTTAAGATTGGTAATAAAGAATTTTCTTTCCTCAGTAAACGTCTGCTGTCCAGGTAAACAAACAATTTTGAATGTATCACACGGCACTTGAATGAAATGATTCAAAGCGGTTGTACGGTGTGAGACTGCTGTTTGACACAACTACTTAAAGGGGCATGGTCACGATTTTGGTCAACAATTATTTTCCCGATTTTAATGTTTACAATGCTTCAGTAAAGCATTTTTAATAGGCAACCAAAATTTGAGTGTCATTCGTTGAGTTATAAGCGAGTTACAGAGCTTACAATTCTTCGCTATGTAAACAAAGCTTTTGTTTACATTTTGAACTTTGAAGCGAAAACTTCAGTTTTTGACCGAAAATTAATGTGGTAAACGTTAAGATCTGTTTATTTATCCTTAAAATGAATAAGAAGATGGAAAAATCAGCTTGAAAAAGAACTTTTACCGGTATATTGAACTAATGTAAACAAAAACAAGGCACGAGCCTTGTTTACATGAAAAAGAATTGTGAGCCCTGTATCTTGCTTATAACTTCACTACTGACTCTTCAATTCCATTTGGTCATAGGAAATGCATTCCTAAAGCATTGTAAATAATAAAAACAGAAAAATAGAATTTGACCAAAATCGTGACCATGCCCCTTTAAGAAGGCTCAATGGTCGTGGAATTTTTAGACTGTATTGATCTCCTTTAGGAGAAGAGCTCTGTATGAATTATGTAAAAATACCAAACATTAAAAGGTAAAATATATTGATATTTTCTTTGCAAATTAATAGTTTATAGCTAAACAAATTTAGGTAGATCTTGTGGTTAATTTGTTAACCACCCAGCCTCCTTAAAGAGGGCGCCATTTTTATGTAGTAAAACTGCTAAGTATACCGATATCCGGTTTTTTTTTTCGCGTGTCACAAAATTTGCGAAAATGGGGAAGATACATGTATTTAGCATTTTTAAATTGCCTCAGTCATTTTTGCGATTTTAAAAGTTTCTTATAAAAATAATACAGGATATAATTTATGCGTATTGAATATTTTGCGATTTGAAAGAGATCGCGAAAAAGACGAAAATCAGATAATCGCGAAAATTAGAGAATATATGGTATTAATTGCCTTGATAAGGAGAACTCTATATAAATATATAACAAAACAACTTAAATATTTTGGATATTCATTTACTTAATGACAGTTAATGCTACAAATATATTAAATGGGGAAAATTTATTAAGGTAATTCTGATGGATAATTTGTTGACCATCCAGGCTCCTTAAAGTCCATGGTCTTGTTAAAATAGATCTTTTTGAGAAGATGAATAAAAAGAAACCATATAAGAATTATCTTAAAAACTTTGAGTACTTGTAAATAATATCAGAGTCTTTTAAATCTGTTCAAAACAGTTTGTCTTAAGATTTCTAGTTTTGCTTGCAGAGAGAGAGAGAAAGAGAGAGAGAGATATACTGACAAGGACTCAATGACTGATTTTGATGGGTTTTTTAAACATATTTTAATTCAACATAACAATATCTGATTCATAAACATTATCTCATTTTTTTAAAAAATATTTAACACTCACATTTTAAATTCCATCAAGATTCTAACAACAATAATATTACAGATGCACATGTATATTACAAAGATCTCACTGTGTCATGCGGATCTAAGGAGGTGGGAGATCGAGTGCGTCCGGACCCCCCCCCTTCCGGAAAAATCAAATTTCTTTTAAATTTACATAGTAAAATTCTCTAAATACCCCTCGGTGCCCCGTGGAATAAAAATTCTGCATACACCCATGATATTGTGATTTCAGTGATAATTTGTGAACAATAATTTTCATAGCTTTAGTGAAAATCACAGTTTGAGCCCATTGATCTTATAAATACAATATATTATACTTTTAGAAATTGCACTTCAGTTAACAATTAGATTTATGGATCAACTCAACAACAAAACCCACGAAAATTGGTATTCAATGAATATTACTGAGTTTGTACATCTACATGTATACAAATCATCCCTAAACATCGTACACCTAATTTACACACCCTTCTATGTACATAAACATGTCTATCATACATATCAATCCATACATACGTTTAGACTTTTGTTCTTCATACATGTACATGTAAATATACAAACCATATACACTGCATCTATAATCATGTATGTACGTCACACATGCATACACATCACGTCTGTTTGTCACATGCATAGACATCACGTCTGTACGTCACACATACATACACATCACGTCTGTTTGTCACACATACATACATATCATGTACAACATTGCATACTTTGGTTTCATATCCATCAAATAAATACAATGTGATAAAACCACAGTCGCACCCAAAACACACCAGAACACATACTGTACACATGAATACATCTCTTCTTAAATCTTAGTCTTTTGAGCGTTTCTTCTTCTTTTTGTGTTTTTTAGCAGTGCTATTCTCTGGACCAACACTAGCACTACTTTCTACCACGTCCATTTTTTCTGATTTGTCTCTGTTTTCATCAGCAATTGCACAATGGCTAGTCTTCGATGTCCTTCCTTTTCTCTTTTTGACAGATCTTTCTACCTCTTCTTCTTCTTTCTCCTCCCCCTTATCTTCTTCTTCTTTTCTTTTGACTGGTGTTTCTTCTTCATCCATATCTCTCTTTCTCTTTTTTCTCTTCTTCTTTTCCTTCTTCTCACTTTTTTCCATCAATTCTACATCTCCTTCCTCATTGGAGTGTTTTTCTTTCCGTTTTCCTCCTTCTTTTTTCCTTTTCTTTGAACCTTCCTTTCCCTCATCATCCATCCCATTCAACTCCTGACTTCCTTGACCATCTCCAGAACTCACTTCTTCCTGATCTAGCCCATTTTTGGGGCTGCCCACTTCCTGGTTCATTTTCCTTCGTTTGAAGCAGGCGACAAAGAAGCCGTTGGTCAGTGTTGCAGTTGGACTTGCTCGTAAATATCGGTCACTTTTCTGATAGCCCTCCCTCCCCCGCTCTGGCCACTTTTTCATCACCTTTTTTATCTTGAATCTGAAAATAACACAGTCCATCTTAGTATAAATGTAGAAATCAATCTGGTTCTTTTGTAAATAAATTACTGTATACTGTATACCTAGTCAGGGAAAAATTCGTCCCGTTTTATTTTCGTCCCATTCGCCCTCGTTGTCAGCGGGCAAATTTATGACTGGGCGAATTCCTATGTCGATCTCATATTATTTCTCTTAAAACACAACAGTGTCTGGGTGAATTCAAGACGGGGCGAAACTGTTTGCAAGTGTAGAAGGGCAAAAATTACACGGAGCAAAAATAACCCTGTATACAGTACATGCAGTATTCAGTTTTTTTCTGCGTGTCATAAAATTGGCAAAAAGGGGGAAAATGAGTATGGTAACTTTTCTAATTTATGTTAGTCATTTTTTGCCATTTAAAAAGTTTCTTTTAGCAAACAATACCAGATGTAATTGCTGTGTATTGGATATTTTGCAATGTAAAAGTGATAGCGAAAAAAGTGAAAATTAGCGAATATACATGTATAGTAATATCCCTTATAGTAGTAGATTATTACAGGTATCCTTGAGACTGAGGAAAAAATTACAGTAAATGTTTACCAACATTTACAGTTACTAAGTATTTTTCCCTCCACTTATAAAGAAAATCAATTGTAATTCACACATGCATGACAAGACAGAAACCTACGCGATCCAGTATTATGACCTAGCTGTGACGTAAGAATATATGCATTCTAAACTGCTTTTAGATGCATTGTTTAGCTTTATAAAAGACAACTTTAATTCTAGTAGCTAAATTAAATAATTTTTGTATGCTCCACTGATGTCTTCTTTGTACTTTTTCTGCTATATTTTCGTGGAGTATTTTTTGATCGATCACAACTAAAGCTTAACTGAGAGCATGGCCTCCACGGACTTGCATGGACTAACCCCTGACCCCCAAGGAGTTGTAGTTAGTTCTACCATAGTAACCTTCACATAATTATATGGTAAATTGGCTGTTCCTATGTGTAACATTAAAAAATCAACAATAAGACTGTACACAGGGTTATATCGCCCATGCTATTTTCACCCTTCTTCGTTTGCAAACGGTTTTGTCCTGTCTTGAATTCGCCCAGACGTTTTAAGAGAGATAATTTGAGACATTGGAATTCGCCCAGTCTTAAATTCGAACACAAACAACCAGGGCAAAAGGAGCAAAAATAAAACAGGAGGCGAATATATATTTCCCTGTATACAGCAATAACTTACGTAATTTAAACAATTTATGGATAATTGATAAAATGATGAAAAGATACAATGTAAATGTAAACAGTAAAAAAAATTTTTTGGTGCTTCATTTGGTATTGCACCAGCTCCCTTGGGTCATCTTCAATCTTTGATCAGGTGTAAATTTACCTCTCTTTGAACTTCTCGTAGATTTCCTCACAGACTTGCTCATTCTCTTCCTCGTTGATGGAACATGTAGAATACACAATCTTTTTAACGTTTGGGAAGGAGAAGGCATGCCGTAATATCTGGGCCTGCAGCTTGTGGAGTTGGCCAAGACGATGCTGTGAGACGGACGTGTCATCATTCGTCAGGTTGTCCAGCCGGCTGACAATACCTGTAAACAATTAAGATTTGTTTATTCATTCATCTCACACACTGAAGCTTCATTAAGAGGATTGTATGTATGAGCGACTGATTGATAAAAATTCAAGTGCCTGTGATCTATCCCAGTATTCTCTTGTTCAATTGTCAACAATTCACACCAAAATACTTGATTAGATTTCTTATATTTTGAATCTGCTATCAATGCATTCCAATTAAATTTACACAACATTTTACTTTCAGTCATGACATCATCAACCTATGTAATGCAAATTGAATCTAAATTATTGCGAAAAAAAATCGTCTCTCTTTGATTCATATTCCGCAGAATTACATAATAATTTATAATCCATATGATGCTTCCTTTAACACCCCTGCGTACCAAAAATACCTCGGATCCACCTTCCTCCCCGGAAAACGAAATTTAAAAAAATTATCCCCCCTTCCCCCTCCCCCATCCCAGGAAATTTTGAGCAAGATGAGTGTGTAAAATAGAAGCCAGTGCTGACCTGACCCGCTGCAGGATGGGTCCACCATAACATACTCCACATCTCTGTAGGTCTGGCTGTCTGTCTTGACCCTCAGGAAGTCCATACAGCGGGCCACTTTACAGCTGACCCCTGCTTCCTCCATCCGGTCTTGTAGAATTTCTATCCTGTCCTCCTTATGGTCAAAGGCATAAATTGTACTGAAATACAGCATTGATTATTTGAAGCATTATCGTATGAGATCAAATGCAGCATACTGTAAACGTATTATATTTAGCGTGTACAATATTTGGCAGAAAATGACTTTTCAACAAGTTAGCGTGGATTTGAAGACTTAGTGTCTTTGCTATTTAATTTTAAGGCACAAAAATTAGAAGCATAAGATTAAAGGGGCATGGTCAATTTTTTTTTATCTGATTTTAATGTTTACAATGCTTCAGTTAGGCATTTCTAAATGGCTACCAAAATGTGAGTGTCATTTGTTGAGTTATAAGCGAATTACAGAGCTTATAATTCTTTGCTATGTAAACAAAGCTTTTGTTTACATTTTCTGAATGTTGAAGTAAAAATTTCAGTTTTATAGACCTAAAATGAATGTATTAAACGTTAGGAACTGTTTATTTATGCTTAAATGAGTAAGAAAAAAGACAAATCAGCTTGAAAAAGATTTTTACTGATATATTGAACCTATGTAAACAAAAACAGGGCACAAGTCTTGTTTACATGACAAAGAATTGTGAGCCCTGAATCTCGCTTTTAACTCTACAAATGACTCCCAAATTTCATTTGATCATATGAAATGCATTCCTAAAGCATTGTAAATAATAAAAACAGAAATTTTAACATACAATGTGACCAAAATTGTGACCATGCCCCTTTAATTACCCTTTGTTTCCCATTAAACTGGCCATATGACTTGTCTTGTTGCCGGGGGCAGCACAGCTGTCTACGACCACAGCTCCCTCTGGTGGTGACAAAATGTGAGCGGGGAGACAACTGGCCTGAAAAAAAATAAACAGTTTAATTGGCAAAAAAAATATTGATGTATTAGTTCTCCGGCACCACAGCATTAGGTTTAATGATGTCACACTAATTGATTTCATTGCAGTCTTGAAAAAAAATAACTTATTTTTCAATTTTAAGTTAAAATATGAAAATTGATTTATTCCCTTTGGCAAATCTGGCAATAAAAATAAAATACCTGCCTGCTGCATTGCATTTTGAAATTCTGACCTAACTTTACCTGAGGTTGCTTCCAAACAAGTTAAAGCTTTTCTGACCAAATGGTTTTTGAAAAGAAAGTTTTCAAATTATTTCTCCATATATTCCATTGTAAAAATTTGACCACCAGCCCCCATTGTGGTCCCATTATCCCCCTGGGGATCATGATTAGAACAACCTCAGTCTACACTACCTGAGAATGCTTCCATACAAAAATGGTTTTTGAAAAGATTTTTCAAGATTTTTTCTCTATAATATTCCTTTGTAAACAATCAACTCCCAAATGTACCACCACCTGATGTGTTCCGTTTAGAGAGTCCCACCATAGTCGGGCAAAGATCTTGTAGTTTTTAGCACGTGTCAATTACTGTCATTGTCAATCAAAATCCACGTGGTACAAATAAACGATATAAGATTATTCCCGTTTGTACGACCTTTAAATTTCCGGAAGCTCATAATTACAATAATTAGGTATGTGAAAGGGATTCTTATGTACTTCAACTGTCACAATCAACGTTATTTCTTATTTCAAAACAATACAATGGGTAAATCTGAAGTCATTCACACATGGGTTTTCAGCTGTACTGTCTCTTTAAAATTCAACCCCCTATTGTGGCCCCATCCTACCCCTGGGAATAATGATTTGGCTAAATAGTTTTTGCGAAGAAGATTTTTTAACAATACCAACAAATTTTTAATAATTCTTAATTATCTCCCCTTAAAAGAGGGCATGGCCCTTTATTTAAATAAACCTGAATCCCCTTTACCCAATGATGGCTTGTGTCAAGTTTGGTTGAGATTGGCCCATATTGGTTCTGGAGAAGAAGTAAAACATGTAAAAAATGTAAAAAGAAAATTCCATACAGACAGACAGATGGAAGGATAGATGGACAGGCAGTGATCAGAAAAGCTCAGGTGAGCTAAAAACAATACATGCAAAAATTTTATCCTGTATTCTTTGCTGTGGGGAAACTTTTCACCAGAAAAATGATTGACACAAATAAAATAAGTTACATATATACCCAGATACTGTGACAATTTTTTATGATAAACAAAAACCCCCACAAATTTACAGTAGTCCAAATACTGTAACAATAAAATGGATGCCTAGTTTTTCAAAATCAATTTTACCTTATCTTGCAGAATGACTCTGCCGTCCTGGACAAGTCTAGAGTCATGAAAATCTGTGTGTGCAGGGAAGACTAGCAAGTCATCAAGATGGAAATCCCTCAAAAACTGGTTCTCTTCCAAATTTTGGCAAACCTCTTTGAAGCTGAAAGTCAAAAAAACTTTATATTCCTATACAGTTTGACATGTTGGAGGACAATTTTCAGCATTATGATTAGCTGATTTTATCAATATTCATTAAATACCACTTTTTGTTAATTTTGTTGTTTAATTCATCCAAAAAAAATGTTTATGCGAATGTTCATTGAAGTTATTATATTCTATTATTATACTTTTATATTAAATACTGAAATCTTATTGGTTTAGACGCAGTTGATAATTTGTTCTATTACTCTCAGCGTTAGCAACACACTTGGCAACGGGCAACACAACGAATTGTTATTTGCGCGTGAATTATGTGCGTATGGTTCGCTGTAGAATTCATGTCAATTCTATATAAAAGCAGTAAAATTTTCACTAAAATTAAGACATTCAGTATAATAAAATAACTAGTGCCTGTTTGGGAGGGTAACAGTTGAAATTGACACCCCTAGAAAATTATTGTCAACCTCTGCTTCACGTCAGGTGACAATTTCAACTGTTACCCTCCCAAACAGGCACTATTTATATGATAGCACACTGTATTGATAAGACCACTGGCCCTTACTTACATGTAACTATCCTTGAAATTGTGACTTTCAATAAATCCTCGAAAATTGATTACCAGTAATAAGTCCACAGTATTCCTTTACAGTTCTGAATGATAGTGGACAAGCTTTGAGGCAAGCTTCTACATATATATCTGTTTTTAAAATACATAATTGTGTACCTGAATTTTAAAGTTAACAAGAAGCAGTGCTAAGGAGGTTTTATGTTAAAGAACTAGGTAGTACAGTTTCAGTCATATTTTGCCATGTTTTAGAGTGATTTTTAAAAATATCACAGGAAATTGAAATGTAACGTTCATTTACACAAGAATACCCATAAATTAAGAATCTAGCTTTCTCAAACCTAGTGGCTTTCATGTTTCCGGAAGAACACAATGATTTGTTTACTTTATTTAATTTGAGCATATAAATGTAAGACCAACACATTTGCTTAAAGTTAACTATTTATGTGGTTTAAAACATCGCTTTTTCTGCATTAGGATAAAAATTCTAAATTGTAAAAGGAAAAGAAAAAAATCCCACTTTTTTTTATGAAATAAAAAGACAAATTAAGCACCAAAAAGCCACATCGAGAACCAAGTAATTAATTTTTTATGGCCTAATCTTGAACATTTTCATTAGTTACATGTGATATCATTTTTAATTGTGCCTTTTGAATCAATCTATGTACTGGTCAATACTATTGATTCCCAATTAAACGAAACAAGATTTTGAAATTTCAGACAGTTGAGGACTACAGGAAATTATAACAAAAATTTGGTGCTTGTGATATTACATGAAACAAATTGATTTCATACAAATCAGCATAATTGCAGAATAAAGTACTCTCATAAAATAAGAAATCTACAGTATTCAAATGAGCTATGAGTTATTCTCTTCTCATGCATACAATCAAGGTCAGAGGATCCTTATATTTTGGTTGTGGTTTGTAACGATGATTATTATTTTGAATGCAGTACCTGGAAAAATCTGTTGGTACATGAAGCAACGTCCATCCCTCGTCCACAAAAGAATTAACGACTTCGTCCACGGAAGTTTTGATCAGGTTGACTCTGACATAACGAGGTAGGGCTGTAGGTAAAAAAAATTAAAGAATTATATACATGTACATGTTTTCTTTTTTAAAGCACTAAGCATAGCTCATTGCTTTATTGTTGTTAGACTTCTACTTCAATCTGGTGCATCGAATAACCGCCCCCTATGAGCAGAAAAATACATAATTTATACTGGTTAGGGAATCAGTTTCAGGGGTTTATGGACATAATTGAATGGGCTATTGTGGTTCTAATGTACGGACTATTGTGAATCTAATGTGTGGGGCTTGCATACATCATTGCAGGGGCTGCCACGCAGTGATGAGGAAATATAGTGCATATACAGAAGCTGAAATGTAGAAAAATGAAATTGATTCTTTTTAACTAAGCTTGCACAAAGTAAATTTCCTTTAGAACCAAGCTAGGTTACACTTCTCAGTACTATCAGTACTTTGATTTTGCATGAATTTAGAAATACATCTACCAAGCAGTGTGATGTTTAACAAAAACATCACCATTTGGTAATCTTTGTCTATTATTTCTTGCATTTCCGTTTCGGCTGTGCATGGGCAAACTCTGTTTCAAGACTACTCATTATCTATGCTGCACTGAGTGATTGGACATTTATCAAAACGTTTTAATTTGTTATTCTATAATTTCACATATAATTGGTGAGATTTCCTTTAGGTAAGTGTAAAGAAGTCAATCGAAATACTAGGACTGGGATTGTTTATGTGCCCTAGAAGTATCCAACTAGTTGGTCCAGTCACTTAATGCTGGTGAACCCCAATCCCCCAATGTGACCCCCATCCTACCCCCCCCCCCCCCCCCCCTTGAATTTACACTACCAGAAGATGCTTCCACACAAGTTTCAGCTTTTTTGGCCAAACAGTTTTTATAAAGAAGATTTCTTCAAACCTAGCATCGCTTCATCACTTCAACTTTGTTTCATTTGAATCTATTGATATTGACTTTAATTGATGAAAATCAATTTTTTTTAAAATATGGTAAAATTAATAGCAGAGGGATCGACATTCCAATTTAAGAAGTTTTTTTTAAAAATGCCACCAAAATTTAAATATTTCTTAATCTTTCTTTGAAAGAGGACATGGCCCTTCATTTTAAGAAATTTGACATTGTTTCACCTAATGCCCCAGTCACACATTCACGGATCAACTCCATGGTTCTACTACAGAATATTTTCCAAGGTTGGCGCCGGAAAATCTAGTGATCATTAATTGATACGGAGTAAATATGGAATGGATACAAATTAATACATACGAATTACTACGGATATATACAGAGTTAAAATGGACTTCTATGTTCTAAAACGGTTTAGTAAGTTTTACTAAGGAAGTACTACGGTGGTTTCATCCGTAGTGGAATTTTGAACATGTTCAAAAATTGTCGCAGCTATACAAGTATTGCTACGTTTGGATACAAAAACAGATGGAAAAGCCATGTGTCAATACATATTGCCACGAATGATGCCGGATCGCTTCCGTAGCTAATCTGGCATTTAATCCGTGAATGTGTGACTGGGGCATTAGGATGCTATGTGCCAAGTTTGGTTGAAAATGGTCCACTAGTTCTGGAGGAGAAGATGAAAATGTGAAAATGTTTACAATGACAAAAACGACACACACAAAACACACAATTTTGATCAGAAAAGCCCACTTAAGCCTTTGGCTCAGTTGAGCAAAATGTGTTACATTTGGAATGTTGACATGCTCCCTACCCTCTGTTGTTGAACATGGCAGCTCTGAGTACTCATTTACTCCATATGCAGTCAGAAGTCTGTCAAATTCACTGGTAATTATCTCCTTGTTTTTTACCATTACTACCTAGTACCAAAATAACAAAAGAATACAAATTTTGGGATGCTTATTATTCTATCTTTTCCTTGGGCAAAGGAAAAATTTTAGAGATACATGTACAACATATAAACCTTAAGGAGCATCCCTTTTTAACTATTTATGACCCTCAATGATGCTTCATTGAAGAATTCTATTTTTCCATTTTAGATGAGTTACAGCAACTTAAGCATTCATAATGCTTGGCCAAATAAAATATTATTAGTCAAGTTACAATCAACACACAGAGATTACAATTTTTTATTATGAAAAAAAAGCTTGAGCCTTAATTGCTTTTCTAGACATTAAAAATGAAAAAATAAAATTTGAAAATTTTGAGCTCAAATCGTATTGTGTTTAAATTTAAATGCATATAGAAAAGGGGACAGACAACCTACTTCCAAAACTTTATTTATTTTTTTTTTTTTTTGTGTTCAAGGCAAAACTTCAAAATATAATACACCAGACAGGTACCGTACCTTATTCATTTGTTTTTGACGGCAAGATTTGCATAGAGAAATAATTAAATTTTCCTATTTTAACTTAAAATTGAAATTTGTATTATGTTCCCTCTTAACAATATGGCAATAAAAATGAATTAATGTGGCAGCAATTGACCTAATGCGGCAGCATTTGACCTAATGCGGCAGCTTGTGCCTGAAAACCAATACATCAAGTAAACTCTTTTTGGCCTTTATTGTTCAAAGACGTCTTTTTTTTGTACCTTTAACCTTCCTGGTTTGTAAAGCCCTGGCCCAATCATAAAGTCGTACAATAAAACTCTGGCCAGCATCCCATCATTCCAAAGTAGACTGTTGTTCTCCAGAAGTTTCGTCCGCTTCACGACCGTTTCCAAAACTTTCGCAAACCTCAAGGTCTGACTGACCAAAGCTGTTAACATCTGTTTCTCCTGTAAAAAAAATTACCGTTAGGATGTGGTGAAACTTGCTAAAGAGGATGACTTTGGGATATATATATGTAAAATACATGTACTGTAGATTCCTTATTTTACGTAAGTACTTTATTCCATGATTCATGAGAATATCAAATCGCTAACATGGTACTTTTATACTAATTTCTTATAGTTCTCAACTCTCAGAAAATGAAAGAGAGATTTTTAAATCTGGGAGGGGTACTGCTTCTCGCGATTTTTCATGGCTATTAAATCCTCACGTTTAATTAGAAATCTACAGTATTTTAGCATTCAGTACATCATAACCAAGACTTTTTTTTTTAAATATCTATTAAAAATGTTAAGAACAATGGGTGGTCAACAAATTGCCCATAAGATTGATAGATGTAATTTAGAATTTTAGATAAAAAATTGTTTTAAGCTATAAATATCTTGGGACAGACTATAGATACCGTGATAGATAAAACTGCCAAGTCTTGTATCCTATAACTTAAGTGATGATCTAGGGTGCGTCGATTTACCCAAATGGACCCAAATGAACCCAAATGGACCCAAATGAACCCAAATGGCGACCCAAATGGATCCAAATGGCGATTCAAGTGGAAAACCATTATAATAAAATCATTATTACTAATCTTATTACTTGTTTTAGTCATTTCGTGGGGTTGTAGTCTGTGAATATTTTCTTGTAACCTTGTTATACTCACATTTTCACACTTGTTTAAATATATAAAACAATATATATATATATATATATTTTTTTTGTATCTCTATATAATTATCTCATATTTGTTGTATAATACACATGTTTGATTTTGTTCCATAATATACATTTCATGTACTCTCTGAAAAGAGGAATAAAATATTGAATGAATGAATGGGGTTGTTAGCCGTTATTCAGACAAGTTAAAGATTAAAATAAAAAATACAATAAAATCATTATTACTAATCTTATTACTTGTTTTAGTCATTTCATGGGGTTGTTAGCCATTATTCAGACAAGTAAAAGATTAATCGTGATTAACTTGTCTATTTAATAACGTTGCCCAGCTCTTGCCACGAGGAGGCCACCCCTATAAAGAGCCATAATTTTGGAAATTTGGAAGAAAAAAAAGCCGAAGGTCCAAAACAATAATTAAAAAAAATTCAGTATAATTTAAAAATTTTGTTTTTGAAAAATAAAGATGAGCATTATATGAGCATTATATTAGTTTTTAACGGGAAAAAAAAATAAAAATAAAGATTACAGTAATTTTGCAAATACAGTAATTTTGTACAGTTCAATCTTATGTTGAAAAAACTAATTGAATTAACTTAACTAATATATATCACGTTAGGTATATACACAAATTATCTTACTTAAGACATAACCATACACCAAACTAAACATGCACTAAAGATATGAAGCCAGGTACAACAATTTACAATCATACTTAAAATTACTAAAACCAGCACTAATCTAATAAAAGCAACTACAAGTAAAAGAAAATATAATTGAAATGAGAAAACTGTTCTTATCGAGTTTTGTGAAACCCGACGCCCTACCAGGGCCCTACCAGGGCCCAGACTCAGTTTCTCGTACAATCATACTTAAAGTTATCTTTTATCTACATATTTAAGGCTGTTTATAGTTTAATCTTATCATATATTCTGCTAAATCAAAGAATATCAACGGGCTATCAGAGAATCCTTGACCAGTTCTTTCTTACGATTCAGATTCATTTATTTCAATCTCAAGACCACTTTGCAATGGTATAAAGAGACTATAAAATACATACACTTTAAAGATTTTCTAATTAAATACTAGCGGCATACGTGAAAACACAAGTATAAAGAAAGGTAGCCTCATGTTTTAACGAATGTGAAGTATAGAAACTACTGGGGGGAGCATATTTTGTTTACGAAGAACTTGTATAATTTAATTAGTACCCAATTAAGATAAAATTTATTCTATAATAAAACAATTATAGTATTTATACATATGACACTTACCTTACATCTGCAGGTGAACTTCTTGAAAGAATGCTTAACAATGGGTAAATCTGAGATTTTATAGGATAAAAGGTCTCATAATTAAGTACTCAATTGTATTCCAGTATTTCACTGGTCAATAATTGATTGATTGCTATTGGTTTATCAACCAATTATATACTCATAACTAATTACGTTGTTAAACTACCTACTATTGGTTCATCCTAATACTGTGTGTTTAATTCATCTCTTATCCTGCTAATTAAGATAGCTATAATATTCATATTTATTTATAAAAATGTTATTTAAATTGTTCCCAAAAGTTAAGTTCATTCAATTAATCATTTAATCAATTAATCATGATTCATCCTTAATTCGTCTGAATAACGGCTAACAACCCCATGAAATGAATAAAACAAGAAATAAGATTAGTAATAATGATTTTATTGTAATAGTTTTCCACTTGAATCGCCATTTGGGTCGCCATTTGGGTCCATTTGGGTCGCCATTTGGGTTCATTTGGGTTCATATGGGTTCATTTGGGTACATTTGGGTCCATTTGGGTAAATCGACGCACCGGATGATCTATAATGTAAGCCACTTACCTGAAAGGAAGATCTGTGTACGCATGTTTTGATTGATCCTTTTTTGTCATATATATCGTGTAAAACCCTCGCTGCTTCTATATAGAGATTAGAATTTCTGTTCATATCGCCCATCGTATAACTATGCTATAACAACATGAACAATGTGGTCGCAAAATCAAGCAGGAAACAGGTCATGCAAAGTAGAATAAAACTTAACGTGGTTAAACGCTCTGTTTCCGAGATGTGTTTTAAAAATAGACAAGGAGTGTGTGCCTGTTAGATTGTTTTACAAAACCCATTATAGTGTATTTTGTTTTTAAGTGCATCGATCCAGACCATACAGTATTTTTTTTAAATCTCACACACCCCTTCCGACCCCGATCATTTGGTGGTCATTTGGATATATTACTACGAGTTTAACATACATGTATACACTGTATTTATTCCACATATATTCTTATCCTTCTAAATACGTTACACCTATTTGATTCAAAGCTACATATGACTTCATTGAAAAAAATCTAGAGCAAAATGTACGATGCGATAACCCGCCTGAACTGTAAAGACATTATGTCGTCATATGCAAGGATATGACGTCATTTTTTGAGCAGACGAAGACGATATCCTTATTCGAACGGCAGGCGCAGATAAATATAAGGTAAGAAAAAAACCTCGTTTATATAAATACCAGCCCATTATTTTGATACTAAAACTATAAAGACAAGTATCTGAACAAACATTTGTAAAAAAAAAAAATTGTAGTCTATAGGGAAATTTTCTCTTCAAATGTTCATTCATACCGTGCCATGTTTTTTTTTTTTTTTTACAGTACCAGTACATATTGTAAACAATACACTCAGGTGCCAAAAGCATTTCAATTTTATTTCTTTTCACTATATATTTCATTGAAAACCAACATTTTTAAAGAATTGTTAAAAGATAACCCCTATACCAATTTGAAAAGAGTTTAATGATACATTCACAATTTCTCTACCATTTTGGCATACTATATAAATATTTTTCCAACTTTCTGTTCCAGAGATTTGATATAAACAATCCAAAGTAATATTATTTGGCTCGCATTTTGCAAAGGATATATAAGTACAGCTTTAATTGAACAATATTTTGATGTTGCGTTTGAAATACCAAATTTTACAAATGAGTTAATTATTAAAACTATTTCCAATGACAAAAAGTGCATATTGAATCTGCATTAACTAATATGAATTTTCTCAAAATCTTTCAAAAACTAACATCAGGAAACCTTCAAAAAATACAACATACATGTAAGCCTTGTTTTCAATAAAGAAAAAAATTGACAAACTTTTGGCACGAGTGTACTCTTTAATTAATATTGAATAAGATCATGGTGATTAAAAAAAATGAGATGTTTTTTAAAAATTTCACGTGTGAAACAAGCAAATCTGGGCGCAAAATGCTGCACTTTAGCCTATTGTATATGTAACGTTGACAGACTATAAAACTATTTCATGTATTCTATAGTATAAAAAGTTTGATACTGTATTTAGCCTGTAAAAGACTTTTTTAAAGTTATTTTAAGTTTTTTAAATTTCATATTCATGTAGATAAGGCACAATGACAAGGATGACCCCTTATATAGATATAAGATTAAGCCAATATTATGAAACATGTATATATATGAAACATTTTTTTTCTTCGTAATTTTGTTGTTAATATTTATGAAATAAATAAAGAAAGAATGAAAATTAAATATTGGATTGCATAAATTGGAACTTATTACGATGAATTAACTTGTTTATAATCGAGCCCAAAGTTTCGTTTCCGTCACTTTTGATTGATTTTTATTTTTTTAATTTTTAAAATTTTCTCTCTCTATATATTTTTTACTAAAACAAACCTTGAGTTTCAAAGGTTCTCTGACGTCATTGTTTATCGAATTTTGAAGAAATTTGGATTGATAATTTATGCAGACTTTTTGATATCCATTAAAAATGATTTTCTGTCGACTCATTTCCATATTGGTATTTCAAACACAACGTTAATGAAATGAATTTCTATATTAAAGTGTTCCACTTATCCTAAATATTACATCTCTGAAACGGAAGAGTTGGAAAAACATTTTGATAATGCTAAACAAGCATAATTGAGTACAGCACTCATTAGCGCTGTATTTGTCAATATAGTGGTTTTCAAAATTGGTTAAGAAGTGACTCTGGAACAAGTCTTTTAAAAATAAATATATATGATTAAAAAACAATAATTTACATATTTTTGAATATAACTGTACCTATCGGCAAATAAAAATTGAAATCGACAAAGACAAAATTCCAGAATTTCTTCTTTCACGTGTCCTAGGTAGGCCCTCTTTTAATCAGACCAATCACACTTTGCAAAGGTTGTTTCCCTTTGCGGGGGTCAAACCAGACGTCAAAAGGAAAAGAAATCTCTTAGACTTTATAACTATTCCGGTTCAAATGTATGGGTTGCCCCATACCGGGGCAATCAAAGTACAAGACAGACACGATATTTAATGACAAAGTTACAAACCCCTAAACCACAAAGGCTGTTGTGAGAATTTTCCCCCAAAGATTGCGGCCAAGGGACATTACTTTTTTAAATGTGGATTCAAGAATGATAACATTTTTTTCACTTGGATAAATTTATAATTATTCAATCTGACATCATCATTTACTCGAAAGTTTATGCACGCCTCGCACGATTTTCAACATCTCGAAAACATCGAATATTGAGCAAAAAATCGGTGGAATCTGGAAAGGACTTGTTTATAGAGTTTAATATTGTTGATCAAATGTACAATTTTTTTTTTCAGATATTTTTTTTTAATATTAAAACCGAGATTCACTCTATGTGAAATGTTCAATTGCTAATATTTTATGAAACACATGTAGGCCTAATGGAAAAATCTTTAAATATATAGTATAGTGCCCTTTCGACATTCATCCATGCAGACTTGTATGTACAGCATTGTACAGTACGATAAAAGGAATATGCATTGCAATGTTATAAAATGAAAGAGCTAAGTAATGTTTTTGAAATTCATGTATGATGTTCAGACACCAAATGTTTATTTATTTCTTCAGTTCAGAAGCTCAAGGTTGAAAATGGGATACGATTACGCTTTTGTGCTGTTCTTCCTATATAAATTTTATTCTTCTATTTCAGAAAGCTGACCACAGAAGTTTACCAGAATGCTCGTGGATTGGTTGTCTTTGCTCCTAGGGACGCTCTGCGTCTGTTTACAGACCAGTATAATCGAGGGGGCGTTGCCAGACAAAAGTAATATATATATATATATATATATATATATATATATATATATATATATATATATATATATATATATATATATTATTGCATTATATTTATTGCTTGCATTTATAGATATATATGCAATCCATAAATGTGATACTTTATTTCTTAAATTAACATTTGTCGCAGATCATGTAGAAAGAAAATATAATTATGATGTTGATGATCTTTGGCGGCAATTTTAAGTGCTTATCTTAATAATCTTATTATCTTAATAACGCCCTTAGAATCTATCATATCTATATACATGTCATATAGAATCATAAATAATATTAATATAATCCCACTTTTTCAACGGAGGGGCGGGGTGCGGTGGGGGGTAATAAGCCCAGTGACATTTTGTTTTTAATTGGAAAAGGATCGTTCAACGGCAAAGAGAGCCTGGAATATGCCAGAAATTTAAACGGTTGTATTCATACACAAAGTTTGAATATTGAAAATATATCCATAAATTATGGGAAAATATATTTATGTTCGTTGCTAAGCGTATAGAGTAAAGATCGGGCACGGGTAAGACGTAATTTAACGCGTGAATTACGTCATACGTTGTTTTGTGACGGATGGACAATTACCTTAAAGCTCATAAATCTACAGTAATTCTGAATCACAAAATATTTTTCCTACGTCAGTGATTTGCTAAAAATATAGTCCTTGTTAGATCGCAAACTCAGATTACTATTTCTATACCAAGCTGTATAATAGTAAAAAAGAAAGAGAAATATGATGACATAATTTCTTTTCATCTGGATTTAATGAAATTTTGATTAAATGTACTTTTGATATATTGAAAAGTTGAAAACCAGGACTGCATTTTACAAAAGAACCTACGAAAAAGTCGTAAATATTTTTAGTTTCATTAAATGATATTTAATAAACAAAATTTACATAAAACGATTTATTTACAAATATTTTGATTTCCATAATTTATATTATATTACACAGCCATTAGAATAAAAATTAATTCGTTTGTGATTAATTTGCATTTATTAATTTGGGTCTCAAGTCGTAAGTTCTTTTGTAAAACGCAGCCCCTTCCTCAAGTAATAACAATAAATACAACTTTAACAACAATATCAAACAACAAAACAGAAATAACAACTTGAAGGTTATTCATATTAGTACACAAGGCAGTAGCGAGAAATGATCGAAATCTCATCATCATGATTGTTATGATTCTCCAATCTTTGGCACAAAGTATAGCTTATACCTATCATCACTTCTTTATACGCTATATTTATATTTTGATATAAAAAATACAATTGAAAGCCAACGTTTTAAAAAGTAAGTTATGAAAGTTATTTAAAAGTGTGTATTATAAAAATGTTTTTGTAAAACTATTACAAGGCGTATTGGAGATTCTTATATATCGACACTTACGGTAAAAAGTGCACAGACACTGTTGCCAATTTAATTAAATACCAATTTTAACATATAACATAAAATGATAAATTTATTTTTATTTTTGCAATTGCAAATCTAGGACAAATGGATCAACTAATCAAAGGAGTGAAATGGAACTGGGAGCACCAGAAAACCTATGCAGTGGTGAAATCTGGATCAGGATATATTGATGTTGACGTCGTTTCTAAATATAGACTAGATGGACGATCGAAACTACCAAAAACTACTCCACCCCGACCGCCAACTAAGAAAGTAATTAAACCACCACGACCACCAACTAAGAAAGTAATTAAACCACCACGACCACCAACTAAGAAAGTAATTAAACCACCACGACCACCACCACGACCGCCAACTAAGAAAGTAATTCATCCACGACCTCCAACAAAAGGTAATTTTGTTGCATCAGACTTTTTCACGTGTTGCTTTAAAGATTTATATTTACATTCAGTGTATATTTCCCCTTATGTTTGCATTGGAAATCTGCGACGTTCAATTTTCTATGAATACACTTTGCTAATTCGTGCGCCATGAGCAAAAACATTATATTAACGTCTTAACGTGTTTTGAGTATATTTTTGTAAGATTAAATGAAACTTTGAATCTTACAAAACCAATTTGATATGTACTTTTGAAAAATGAATCATTAAATTATATCTACTCCTTAATAAACAAGATTTTTCTCAAAGTTTCTGGCACTGTATTTTTAGTCGCGGAAGCGAACTAAATAACATGTTAATATGGCTGTTCCATGGGGTGTTGCTAAAACGCGGAACGGAAAACGGAACGGAACTGAAATCGGAAAATATCGCTTAAAAAGGGTATAGATTGTACAAAATCGATCTACTTTGTATCATTTGTTCATATTTAACGAATAATTATTATCATATTGATGTTTTATTGATATTCGTCTTATGTATGTTTATCAACTATATATATATATAGCATTGCATTCAATTTAGTTTAGTTAAGTACAAAACGGAAAATGAAATGTGCACACATCGTGATGAAATGTTAAGAGAAAATTAGCCATAACTTATCAAAAAAATATTCTCCTTCTATTGTATTGCTGGCCTAACAGTGCAGCGCAGTTGGTTAAAGCGTTTGGTAGTGTTAATGATAACTTTGAAACTGGCTGGGAATTTTACACTTATTTTAAATATTTCGAATATGATGTACTCTCATTCACATTGAACTTTCAGTGGTCCATACTATCTTAAATAATAAAAGCGATAAAAACTGTCTTCGATTAAATGATATTTAAAATAGCAGTATATTAGTAAGCAAACGGATGATGCATCAAAACCTCGTAAAGATGGACGTTGTTCATCGATCAGTCGTATTTTTGATCTCATTAATGCTATATCATTTTTAGCTCACCTGAGCTAAAATCAGTTACTGTAGATTCAAAGTTGTAAAAGACATGACCCCCGGGGGTAGGGTGGGGCCACAATAGGGGGGTCGAATTTTTACATAGGAATATATAGAGTAAATCTTTGAAAATCTTCTTCTCAGACACCAATCAGCCAGGAAAGCTGAAACTTGTTTGGAAGTATCCCCAGGTAGTGTAAATTCAAAGTTGTGAAAATCATGACCCCCGGAGTACAAGGGTGGGGCCACTATGGGGGGGGGGTGAATTTTTACATAGGAATATACATGTATAGAGTAAATCTTTGAAAATCTTCTTCTCAAGCACCAATCAGCCAGGAAAGCTGAAACTTTTGTGTAAGCATCCTCGGGTAGTGTAAATTTAAAGTTGTGAAAATAGTGACCCCCAGGGGCAGGGTGGGGCCACAATGGGGGTTGAATTTTTACATAGGAATATATAGAGTAACTCTTTAAAAATCTTCTTCTCAGAAACCAATCAGACAGGAAATCTGAAACTTATGTGGAAGCTTCTTCAGGTAGTGTAGATTCAAAGTTGTGAAAATCATGATCCCTGGGGCCACAATGGGGGGTCAAAATTTCACATAGGAATATATAGATTAAAGTATCTAAAAATCTTCTTCTCAGACACCAATTGGCCAGAAAAGCTGAAACTTGTGTGGAAGCATATGGTTTTACTTGTATGCAAGCATTTTGACACATTGCTGATTCTTTAAAATTGTTTAGACTCTGGCCCCTGGACGATTCTTGGACCTCACAAGGGGTTCAGAGTTTGATGTAGTTTTATAACCCATATATAATCAATTGTTTAGGATCTTTTTTAGAACTGCAGTGCTCAACATGTGATATGACTATAAAATCATTCTGTTAGAAAAGGGACTTGATTATAAACATAAGAATAATCAGGGGGAAAATGAATTTTTATTTATACAGGATCTACATGTATTATACTCATTGTCCAGATAGTTTGTATTATGACTCCATTAAGCTGATGTTATCATGCGTATTGTTACTCAGGTGAGCGATGTGGCCCATGGGCCTCTTGTTATTATTTATTAAGATAGTATTGAACAATGCAAGGTTTTTTTTACGTTTGCCTAAGCGGTTGTTCATTCATACAACTTGTACATATAATTCGAAAAGAGAGCAGAAGATGGGACTAATGGTCAATGCATGTACTGTTAATTCTAACGAAATCATCCATTTTCTGAAAACATGTAAATGAAATCATATTGATAATCTTTTTTTAAATATTTAAAATTACATAAAGTATATCTTTCTTGCATGATAAACACCTTTATGAAATAAATAACATTACATAAAATTTTCCGTTTTCCGTTCCGTTCCGTTTTCCATTCCGCGTTTTAGCAACACCCCTGTTCCATGTATGTTTTATATCCCTGACTGAGAGCGTATATAATGGCTTTACAGCGACAATACACAGGTATATTTCATACAAATAGACATCAGTATGAATATTAATATAAACATTGAATGCTTATATATTTTTGGATGTCGTCGGTCTTATGACACACCAATGCGGTGCAGACACATTATCATACCGCGCTAACGCGCGGTATTCAATTTGTCTGCAACGCATTGGTGTGTCATAGGACCGATGACATCCAAAAATAAGCATTCCATGCTTAAAAGTAGGAATCATTTTGTTTCTGTTATATCAAAGTTCTCATACCGGTAAACTTCTATGGTGACACAGTTCTGCAACCACTTGTCAGATAGTTATGTCCAATGTTATATCGTCAGATATCATGATGACAGTTAAGTAGATGACAGTACTGTAGGTGACCACGCTCCAACAAAATATTGATTTAATATAGTCATGATGGTCATTTTGTGTTGACATAACAATCTGACAAGTCGACCAAAGAATTTGACAAGTCGGCATAACTTGTAAGTAAGTATAGTAAGTAAGTAATTTATTTATTATAGTGACATTTGCATTTTACCAGTATGTATACAATTGTGCCGTATAGTACAAATTCTAACCAAATGATTGGACAATATTATAATATTAGGCACCCTGCCCATTGGACCTATTATATAGGTCACCTTTGATTAAATCAACGATTATAGTTCATCACGAATTCTGTTTTGTTTATAGTCTATAGCCTAAGACTTACGGTAGCCCCACACACAAGCTTCCGTAATCTAGGATAAGGGCAACACACGAGGAAAATAAATTTTCATTTGATGTAAAACCATAATATTCATTAATATGTTTACCGTTGGGGCGAGCGCAGCATGTGATCAAACAATGAATTATGATAAATCAATAGAAATAAAATTAACAACGTAAATAAATTCTATTGCAAAATAAATTAAAACATACCTATTTTTCAGTAAATTTCCATTATCCATAGTTTATAAGATTTCATATGTAATAAGAGTTGTTATTTATTTATTTATAAGTAGAACAGTAGTTTAATCTCATGCAGATACAATGTTGTTGAATAATAAAGATTTTTAATATAAATGTTCATTGCACTGTATCTCCTTTTTTAAAGTGATTGTAACGTCAGTTCATCCCCTTTTTTGCAGTCGACATTTTTTCTTATTAATTATAATTTTTTTTTAAATTAACGCTTAAAAATATTTGCTTATCATATTTAAGGAACATGGAGTTACCCCCCCCCCCTCACTTGGGATTGGGAGCATGTAATAAATGGAAGTGAAAATAAAGAGAAACAATTGAACTGCTAAAGAGCTGAAGGATTAGAATTTTGGGAATTATCTTTTTTTTTCATTTTGCTTGTAAAGATTTTTTGGATCATTTTGGATCATTTTTTATCATCCACCCCCCCCCCCCCCCACTCCCCTTTAAAAAAACCGATGCTACGTGTACGTTCCTGGAAATTACCGTAATTATAGTGAATAAAATAAATGTGAGCATTTATCCAAATGAGTGCAAGTTACAACTGTTTCCTATATCTGAATAAATGTCCACATTCTTTAGCTTTGCAAGATTTTGAGAGGATTTTGGTAATTTCAGCAGATTTACAATAACTTCAGTTAGAGTAATTTCCCCTTGTTGTTACGTCAAAGTTCACGTTTAAGTGTCGTCTGACTCTTCCTTGACAAATTCCTTGGCTTATCCTTGCAACTTTTCCTTGGGCAAGGATGTAGTATAAACATCTTTTGAGATACTGTATGACGTTGAAAGTTAAAGTTTTGTGTTATTTTTCACAAAGTATAGATGGTTCCTTAAGATTTCTTTCACATGATTAGCATCCAATGTTTTACCAATATTTGTGTCAATGTTTGTCTAAAGTTTGGAAATTATTGTGCTATCTTCATCACCAACTATTGTCTTTACACGAACAGACCCATCATTCACATCCTTGACCATCTCTTCTATCATGTCACTCTCCATGGCCTTCGTAGTTCCGTTCCAATTGATACTGCAATCGTGGAGGAGGTGTTGATCTGGAATTAAGAGACAAAGTACATGTGCGACAGGATTTCGATCTTGTTGAAAAGTTTTCTATTTATCCAGAAAATGTCCTGATCATAGATGAATGACCTGAAAGATGGGAAATAGCATCAACTAAAATACTTATACATAGAGAAATATCTAAACAAAAACTGTTGTGACATTCAAACACAAGGATTTCTTAGGATGTACAATTTATGGTTCATTAAGATTAGGGCTGGGACAATTCAGGGTTTATTCAATTGGTTCAATTTCTATTTAAAATGCCACAATTCTTTTTTCTTTTTTTTTTCGATTTGATTAAATAAAGATCAGACTTAATATTTTTCATTATAAATGAAATACTAATCTTTATCTTGTAGATTCCTTTACTTAATGATCTCCGATCCTCAGCAAAGTTTGATAACTCTAAATCATACGGATTTCTTTTATTTGTACCATAAATCTGACTTTTATACAGTCAATTTTAATTTAGTATTCTACTGCTAGTATAACCATCAGTCAAGCAACTACATGCTTGGCGTAGTGGATCCACAGAGCTCTCCCACTTATATACATCTTGGTATAGAGTTCGAGCTATCGTTGCACCGAAATTTTTTTATGAAACTCAACTTGTTTCTTTATTCCATTATATCCATCGTAGGCAAATTTGCAATAACTTTGTAAAATGCATGGATACCCTCTAAAAATTTCATTTTATATCATTTCATTCATAATGGTTGAAAGAAAAATATCATTCTTATGATGAAAAAAATACTTTGAGGCTGAGGACCGTAGAACCTTAAGGATAACAAACCAAAAATTCATAAAAAAAAAAAATTTACATAATTTAGAATTTACTTATAACATAAACAAACTTTTTTAATAAATGACAGATTTTCAATTGGTACACTCATGCTTAGAATATTAAACAGAATAAAATCATGAAAATAAATGTGATAATCTCTGGGACTAAAGATTTCAGTCAACAATATAATAATGGAATATTACAGTTAACTTTTACCCTACTGTCAAATCATTGAATTTTGTGAGGTCTAATTTTTGGGAATTGTTATCATTCATTAAAGGTTCATTGAGATGCAATTTCATGGATTATTTTGCACAGTTAATGAAGATTTTTGGGGGTTTTTTTTGAGAGTTTTTTTGTGGGGGTTTAAATTTGTTCATATGAAAGAGTATACCCTTGAAATCCATGAAAATTAAACCAATCACAGAGATACTAATCGAAAGTAGTTTATGTAATTTATCAAATACCTGGCAAACTGTTATGACTTCCCACTCTCTCTCTCTCTCTTGGCAACCAGCATATTTTTATACATAGCTCTTCTTCCTTAGGAGATCAATACAGTCTAAAAATGGCCACAACCATCAAGCTCTCTTAAATGCATATCTGCTTACATCCCTAATTCAACCAAACTCCTCCACTGTCTCCAACCACAATCAGACATTTTGACAACTTCTTCATGGTCAACATCTGTAATATCAAGTTACATAATCAGGAATTTTTGCACCATGAGAGAATATTATTTGGAACACCAATTGGTTGCCAAGTTGATCAGTAAAAAAAATATATGCATATGTACTTGATATTATAAAGGCATAAACAGAGGTTAACTCAGATTTAACAAACATATTAATATTTACTGGGAGAGGGATAGTTATTATTAGACACTGACTTCTAAAATCTTCACTTTTAAATTAGTTGTTCTCCAATCGATACATAAATATGTACATGCAAATCTTTCCACATGAAGAAGGGCATGGGGCTGTGAAAAGTAAATTTTGAGGGAGCATTATTGTGAAAGACTGAAAGTCACACAAAACATCCAGACACTGTTTTAACTGAAAAAAGACACCATCTGAGGTTGAGTTTTAAATAAAAAAAAAATTGTATTTGACACCTATTATACTATATAATAGCGGGGGTTAGAGTCAGAGGAATCTCGGATTAGGTATAAATATGAGCGGTAATTAACTTGCGATTTTTTGTTTATTTCTGATAATTAACATTTTTGTGAAAAACTGCATATAAATAGCTTTATCAAGCTATTCTGAATAGCTTTATTAAGCTATATAGCTTATTCAAGCTATATAGCTAAATCAAGAGATTGTGCTGGACCTGTGTAAGTCAAACCTGGACAGATCGCTTTTGCTGGTGTCGAGTCATCTTCCTCCATCTGTGATGAGAATTATTCAGCTGTAATATCCAAATATGTGATTGGTCTGCCCAAGAGAGCGTCCACGTTCGCACTATGTGACTAGACCATCCTTTTTCTGAGCTTTAGCAACCTTTATGTCATTTCAGCGTTCAAAATCAAATCCACGTTTCCTCCGCATTGCCGAAAACCGAACCGATATTTATGTCGTAAAATAAGATTTTTTGGTTAAATTAACTTTTATTATCATTTATGTTCACGTTTTATTTTAAAAAGAAACTATGAAATCCTTTCCACAATTAATTTTATTGTTAAATACCTTAGAATTGAACCAACACATTTAACGACCGCGAATTGGTTTACGTCATTCGAAGTTGCGCGGTAGATTCAAAATCATGAGTCCCATACTTCCTTAAACAAGCTTATCTTTTAAAAAGATTGGTGAGCTAGCGCTGCAGCCATCATAAAACATAGAAGCATCGGCAATGGCATAGCTCATTGACTGTGCCTTAATCATTATGTATTTACTGTAATTTCAACTTCGATGTGAAAATTTTCAAGAACCATTGGTACCGTTTTGTAGCAATCGTATCTTCTCGGGCCTTTCCGTCAAGCTCGGAAAACATATCCGAGGTTGTTTTCCGAGCTTGAAGGTAGTTAAAATAAAGCTAGCTTTTTATTATAATATTTAAAATAACTTTGCATAATAAGACCTAAGCGACTGTTACTATTTTGACATTTACAATATAACACAAAACTTCGTGTGAATATGATAAAACGAAATTCACATGGTACAGTTTATCTACAGTAGTACAGTATTCCCAGAATCTCCTACTATGGAGTCGAGCATGCGTATTCAAGTGAAAAAGACTAACGTAGTTGCTAGCGCTCGAGAGCGCTAGCAATAATGTCAGTGGTGTTGTCTCAAACTTGAGAGAGAGAGAGAGAGAGAGAGAGAGAGAGAGAGAGAGAGAGAGAGAGAGAGAAGGGGGTTTGGTCTTACGGTTCGGCGATTACAAGGGAAACATTACGACACTACAATACAAGCATTTAATTTATCAAGTTACTTTAGAATGTAAATATATTGGCCAAAAATAAGGAGAATGACAGTCTCGAAAAGGTATTTTTCAAATTTGTTGTGAAGATCTTGATAAGCAAAAAAAAAAAAAAGTCCAAAGTATTATCCGTTTTCGAAATTCGAAATTTCGAGATAATTCACAGTAATTATTTCGACCAAGAAAATTTGGAAATCGGGAACCGGACAATCTTAAACATACTTACACTGTAATCTGTAACAACACCCTGCCTCCCCTCCTTACCTCTTATTTATAAATAATATAAAAATAGTATGCTTTAGAATAAGGGGAAAATTGAGGTTATTTAATAGTTTTTTGAATATCAATTAAACGGATATATTTAATGTATACATGGTGTTTTTCGCCTCGTGTTAATTTCGCCCTTCTGCACTTGCACACTTTGCCCCGTCTTAAAAAAGCCCTGAAAAGGTTGTGTTTTAAGAAAGATATTTGAGACATCGGGATTCGCCCGCTGACATCGAGGGCGAAAGGGACGAAAATAAAACGTTGTCGAATATTTCCATGTATACAGTATATATTTTTTTATTGAATTTCTTTATAATTCTATAACAAAATTATAAAAGTATAGCTATTTACAGGCCCGTACAAACCGGAAGTACACAGAAGTTGTGCCCCCCCCCTTTCCACTCATAATTTCGAATTCATAACAATAATGTTAAATGACTTTTTAATAATATATGTATGCTTAAGCAAGTTAAAAATTATAGGCCTGAGCGCTCTAATCGCTTCAAAATACTATCACTTTAACTGTTACAATGTTATAATTGTATGAATATAAAAATTTACGACGTATATATAAATGTTTTCTCACTTTCTCATTTCTATAGGTTTGTGGGCCATATTCATGTTAAAATGGAAATCCGTGTCATCCTTTGAATCTTACATCTGGAAAAGTTTTAGATCTAACAGTTTAAATTTATTTTAAGTAAATGTTATCACTAAATTAGTGGGACAAGTCAAAAATTTTGACCGTGTACTTATGACGTCAAATACGAAAAAAAAAACCCCAAATTTATTAATAATTATTATAATAATTAAAATAATCAGCAAAAACATCTAGCAAAAACACATACATATTTTTTTTTTACATAAATAATTTGTAAATCACTTTCTCTTTACACATAGAAACATTTGATAGATTCGTCTAAATTGTTTAAAAGTTATGTGCAATTTCTCAAAATAACTTCATCTCTAAAATAAGGAGGAAAATACTAACTTTCCTATATATTTCATTAGAAAGCTTCGAAACAGCAATACAAACAACATTAAGTTTGAGACAGTATTGCATAAAAAGAGGGTAGGCAAAGTTGATAAAAATTAAATATAATGAACTGTTAATCATAATAAACGATTTGACAAGTTTTCATGATATGTTTTCTCATGATATTTTTTATGGGGTAAACCCGCGACCCACCTTAAATGCAAGATTGATATCTTTCTCCTTTTTTTCTTATTTGTTGCAGCCGGTTCTAAAAATCTTGCATTGGGAAAAAGGACATATATGAGCAGTGTTTACGGCAGATTCGGAGGACAATATTGTGTCAACGGAAATACGAGGGATATTTGTCACAGCCGTTACCAGAAGAACCCATGGCTTCGAATTGATCTTGGAGCCAGTTACAACGTTGACAAAGTGGTCATCTATAACCGGATATCGAATGGTAATGATTTTTGAAAGTAAATGAAATGTCGTTAGGATATGGGAATCTTCATTGAAATCTGATCCTAATTTTGTTTCCTGGTCTGACTTTTTCACAAATATTTATTGGTCGCATTGAGAAATCATGATCAACTTTATTTAGAGATTTCATACATTGTTCCGGAGAAAATTGTCGACATTCTAGTTTATTATGTTTATAACATAACATCAGCCAGATTGTCAATTTAAAAACCAAATTTGTCATATAAATACATGTACATGTCATAATATTTATATTTTTTCATTTAGGATTAAATTTAAATTGCGTGTACTTTTTTCTCACACAATAAGATTATTTGGATCTATCAATGATATTTTCGATCAGATATAATTCGCCGCATAATATTTTCTTCTTCTTAATAAAATGAAAGATTACAAAAGGCTCATTTAGATCTACATGTAAATATTAGACGGGAAATTTTCTGAAAATTTAGAAAACGGATTTTGTACTCAATGTATGTAACATAAGCCATGCGTGGTTTGTTTGTTTTTTTTTAAGGGTGGGGGGGGGGTTGAATTCAAACTAAATAAAATCACATAGTAAAGTTACTGAAAATAGGCCTCGAACCCCCCCCCCCCTTCTCGACAATCAAATTTAAATACCAACAAATATTATCCATCGTTACCCCCACCCCCCCCCCCCCCCCCCACCCCCGTCAGTTGAGACATGTACCAGAACAGGTACATCTAGATCTATTGTTTGTGTGCTTATTTATATCCCAAAGTACTATGACATGGTGTATATATCAGGACCTCTTATTTTAAGAAATGGTGGTTCACAATCTACAACGTTTACTGTTGAGTTAATTGAGGATAAGACAACTGTTGGGATGTCTTAAAGTTAGGATGATTTTTAAGAGGTGTCGTAAGTTGGGACGGTTTCGAGAAACTCTCTTATGACTAAGATGTGTCCTAAGATAAATCTGAGACATATCTTAGTTTTAAGATAGCTTCATGAATATGCCCCCAGAATTTTATGATTTCATTAGATGCGTAAATAATGTTACTAGTATTTTGTATCTGAAAAGGGGTACTACGTAGATACAATTTTGTTTATTTACAATTATATCAATTAATTCATTGACATTTAATTTAACAAAGCATACCTGTCGTGTGTTTAACACTGCATGAATTCAAAATATTTGAACTTCATATCGATAGTACATGTATATTGCAATCACTTACTTTTATATATATACATGTATAAATGACGAAATGGGTCGAATTTAAATTTTAGTGATTTTTAAAAGTACTGAGTTAATATCAGCAATTAAAAACTTTAAGGTCTGTCTCAAGTTACCGTTTTTAATTTTTTTTTTTTTTTTGGTGACGATTTTTCTTCCCAAAATTGCATATATACAAGTTCCCATTAAAGAAGTGCATTTCAAATCAATATGAGGGAACAAATCAAATATTTTTTCTTTGACATGTTATCTTTTTTTGAACCAAAGAAACTATCGAGAACGAGAATAGATTTTTTACGAACATTTACAATGGAAAAATCTTGTCATTTTTTTTTCCATTCGGAAGTAGTCGGAATACCTCATCCAATTTTAAACATTATTATTCTGGTACTTTCATGTCGTTTGCAATGCAATATCTCCGTAGACTTTTTAAATTGTTTTCAACTAGCGGCTAAACCTGACAAGATCTCTGGAGGGGGCGTTCGATTGATGAAGATTTTTTCACTGTAATAACTATAGTTTCTGAATACCGTTTGAATACTAAGAGTTTTCTTTATAAATGTCCAATAACTAGGCTAAATTAATTTGATGCAAGGATATCTTGGGACAGAGTATAGCTATTTCAAATGCACAGCAAGTATACATACATGTATAAATCAGAATTTGGTAATTCAGATACACAAATTTGTACCTTTCAACTACAGTTGATAATTGTTTCATTTCTATTTCAGGACAACGTTTTAGGAATGCGTTTATATATGTTGGAGATTCAGTTAATAGACTGAGGAAATGTGGATATTTCCGAGGACCCGGAGGAAACGGTCAAAAAATAACAATTAACTGTCCTGGTGGAATGAAAGGACGTTTTGTCCAAGTACAAGCCATGGCGAGCACATTTTTAAACCTTGCCGAGGTGCAAGTTTTTGGAAAAACTGGAGCTATTAGTAAGTAATTGATGATACAGTTGTAACAGTGGTTATTTATTTAAGGAAAGATAACTAAGGAAAAACGGGATGATTTCGTACCTACTAAATCTGATGTTTATATTGTTCCATCCATGGCAAGTTAACTTTTTGCACAAGAAAGAAAATCTACATTGTGTAACGTAATTTGCTTTTAGGTAATTTTTAAGGTAATGACCCATACCTCACCATGTAGATAAATTAGGTCTATGTACAGAGATTTTTCATATTCTCCTTTATACCCCATTCATTTCTGATACGAGATCAGTAATAAAACAACAACACATTAAATGGACTAGCAACGACACGCAGCAGCTTTAATATATATACTAATACATATACTATTTAATATCAACATGTAGTTATAAGTTGGACACCAAAAACTGAAAATTATTCAAATTTTAAACGTGTTTCCAGCTCTACGTGTTGTCCTAAACTGGCTTTAACAAACTACTTGATAGAAAACCGATTCTATTGAACCGCATGACTGAACATACCTGTAAAGGTATTCGAATTGAAAACTTTATTTTTCCGGAATACATTCATTACAATTACCAAGTAGAAATTGATTTCTGTCTAATTCGTTCCTCAAACCAAAGAAATCACATTTTCTCAAACATGTGTCTGAGGATTTGTCCTTATCAAATTTTACCCAGTTGGCTGGTCCATCGGCTTTATAAAAGCTAGGACCGTTGCTAAAAATAGAACAGATCGAGAATAATGGTGCTTCTTTATATAAATTAAGAATATCAGCAAACGCCTGAAATTTGACCTTCAGAAAATCATTTTTTGACTGATATCTCATGTAAAATTAACGAATTTGTTTTTTAAAAGTGCAGGATTTTATGTTACACTCAATTATTAATAAATTGACAATTTTGCTTACACGTGAGGTAAAATGAAACAGATTTTCAAAGAGAATTTAAACTCTTGAAATTTTAAGAATGTTCAGAATTCCCTAAAATATTAATATTATTTACCACTAAAGGCTCTTTATCAATTGAAATAAAAGTACCGGTCTTTTCAGGATCACGATGGGCGTATTTTTGGTAAAACAAAATCATTAAAATAAGTTCCGTAAAATTAAAACTTTGCATAGTTTTGTTATTTTATTACTATAAATAATATGATTTTCTTATTATTACATCGAAAACATACTTTGAACAAACCGTTGGTCAAATTGTATTATTTAAATCGCATAAGATTGTTTCTTTGGATGTCGCTAAGTATTATGGATCGAGATCGGTTTTAGAAGTTGCAGCAACATGCGCGGATAACACTGGTTATCTGATATACTTACAAGACAAAGTTTGAATTGTTTTAAAGACTTTTAAAATAACGGAATAACTTTTCTTACGCATACTTGCTTAATTTTAACAACATTTTGGGGGTAAATATTCATTAATAATCGTAGCTTAGCGTATAGAATAAAGATTATAAGTCGAATACAGTTTATTACATAACGTTTTTATTTTTAAAAAAAAATTACATATCATAAAAATTATTTTTCCTGAAATGAATCCTTTGAATAATGTTCAGAAGTATTTTTATCATTTCCCGCTACTTAAAAATCGACGTTATCTACGTCGGAGTCAACGTCTTACGATAACGTCAGTTGAGACTTTGACATAACAATTGACAAAAGTAAACGTCGAGCATTTTTTATTGCAGCGTCAATAATAGAAATTGAATTTTAATTTGCAAAAAAAAAAAAATATGCGCGATCTCTTTATGCTCAATGTCAGTGGAATCGTATATTTTTATCTACTGTAGATTCCCTATTTTACGCGAGTACTTAATTCCGCGATTCAACCGTTTTGCATCAAATCGCGAGAATATAAAATAGCGAATGCCAAATTTTCATCAAAGTTTCCTTTAGTTTACATCTGTCCGAAAAATAAAAGCAAGATTTTAAACTCCGCGAGATGTGCTACTCGCGATATTAATTCCTCACGTTTAATTAGAAATCGACAGTATTACAAATAAAATTGATTCGTAGACATTTTTTATTATAAACAGTTTTTATGTAAAATGGCTGGCACGTTTATAGGACCAAACTATGAGGGCGGATAACATAAAACTATTCGGTCAATTTCGTTTTAATTTGGCAAAAACTTTACTTATACGTTAATCTTTCATTGCTAAAAATTAAGAGAAAATAGTATGTTTGTAATATTTTACATTAATTGAAAATGATAGCCCCCTTTTTCCTATAGAATTCTATATATTTACATTTGCAAATATGCTTCCTTATATGAATCTATAGAAAAGCGAAAATGTTCATTTTTGTGTGAACTTTACAATAATCCAACCGTCAAACGATAAGCCCGTGGGGTAATCATTATGACGTCGTGAAAAAGTTCACACAGAATTGATCGTTTTCGCTATTTTATAGGCTCATATAAGGAAACACATTTGCAAATGTATATATGAAATTTTTATGCCCCCCCCCCCCTTCGAAGAAGGGAGGGCATATTACTTTGCTGCTGTCTGTCGTTCGGTCGGTCGGTCGGTCGGTCCACCAACAGTTTCCGTTCATTTTCTTCGCAGAGGATGAACATATTGTAATGGAATTTGGTATAAATGTTGATCATGATAATATCTAGGTCAAGTTTAATCTATGGTACGATCGAGCAATTTTGGACAGAGTTATGCCCCTTGGAGCTAGAAAAATTCTAATTTTTTGCAGTTTCCGTTCATTTTCTTTGCAGAGGATGCACATATTGTAATGAAATTTAATATAAATGTTTATCATGATAATATCTAGATCAAGTTTGATGTTGGATACGATCGAGCAATTTTCGAGCAATTTCCGAGATTCCTCTGACTCTAACCCCCGCTATTATATTGGGACGTGCGGGGGAGAGTCAGAGCGGAGGCCATATTAAAAAGTGGGAATTCAGCGACACCAGCTGGTGTCGCGACGTTGCCTACCTTTTACAACTTTATTCCGCAGATCTAACTTCCGAGACGCGAGCGGTCGGTTAAGAAATGATTCTCCTATATCTAATTCATCGCTAATACGATGCATTCGCCGATTAAACGGCCCTAACACCAACATTTGAGGCATCAGTTCAAATTAGGTCGCATCTCGCCATTCGATTTCTTTGCGCATGACGTCAGCACATAAATACACAAAATTCTAACAGGGGTCAAACGATCACGTGATCAACACACATGTGGAGATTTCACGACTGAAACTGGTGATGCTGCCAAATTCTTACCAGTATGGGCATTGGAGCCATTTTCGACTGTTGCACTTATTATCAATAAAAAACATTAACACTACTCCATTATTTTCTATGATATTCTATAACACTTTCATTTATTTTTAAATAGAAAAATAAAGTAAACAATATTATATGAGATTCATTTAAAACAAAATTCAGTTAAAAAAGTAGCAAAAAAAAAAAAACCAGGATAATAAAGGTCAAAATGGCTGCCTTGACTGAAGATGTGGTCAACAGAATTTTGTTAGAAAAGCAGTTTAATTTTTCAGTAAAACCCCCGCACGTCCCAATATAATAGCGGGGGTTAGAGTCAGAGGAATCTCGGATTAGGTATAAATATGAGCGGTAATTAACTTGCGATTTTTTGTTTATTTCTGATAATTAACATTTTTGTGAAAAACTGCATATAAATAGCTTTATCAAGCTATTCTGAATAGCTTTATTAAGCTATATAGCTTATTCAAGCTATATAGCTAAATCAAGAGATTGTGCTGGACCTGTGTAAGTCAAACCTGGACAGATCGCTTTTGCTGGTGTCGAGTCATCTTCCTCCATCTGTGATGAGAATTATTCAGCTGTAATATCCAAATATGTGATTGGTCTGCCCAAGAGAGCGTCCACGTTCGCACTATGTGACTAGACCATCCTTTTTCTGAGCTTTAGCAACCTTTATGTCATTTCAGCGTTCAAAATCAAATCCACGTTTCCTCCGCATTGCCGAAAACCGAACCGATATTTATGTCGTAAAATAAGATTTTTTGGTTAAATTAACTTTTATTATCATTTATGTTCACGTTTTATTTTAAAAAGAAACTATGAAATCCTTTCCACAATTAATTTTATTGTTAAATACCTTAGAATTAACTTGCGATTTTTTGTTTATTTCTGATAATTAACATTTTTGTGAAAAACTGCATATAAATAGCTTTATCAAGCTATTCTGAATAGCTTTATTAAGCTATATAGCTTATTCAAGCTATATAGCTAAATCAAGAGATTGTGCTGGACCTGTGTAAGTCAAACCTGGACAGATCGCTTTTGCTGGTGTCGAGTCATCTTCCTCCATCTGTGATGAGAATTATTCAGCTGTAATATCCAAATATGTGATTGGTCTGCCCAAGAGAGCGTCCACGTTCGCACTATGTGACTAGACCATCCTTTTTCTGAGCTTTAGCAACCTTTATGTCATTTCAGCGTTCAAAATCAAATCCACGTTTCCTCCGCATTGCCGAAAACCGAACCGATATTTATGTCGTAAAATAAGATTTTTTGGTTAAATTAACTTTTATTATCATTTATGTTCACGTTTTATTTTAAAAAGAAACTATGAAATCCTTTCCACAATTAATTTTATTGTTAAATACCTTAGAATTGAACCAACACATTTAACGACCGCGAATTGGTTTACGTCATTCGAAGTTGCGCGGTAGATTCAAAATCATGAGTCCCATACTTCCTTAAACAAGCTTATCTTTTAAAAAGATTGGTGAGCTAGCGCTGCAGCCATCATAAAACATAGAAGCATCGGCAATGGCATAGCCCATTGACTGTGCCTTAATCATTATGTATTTACTGTAATTTCAACTTCGATGTGAAAATTTTCAAGAACCATTGGTACCGTTTTGTAGCAATCGTATCTTCTCGGGCCTTTCCGTCAAGCTCGGAAAACATATCCGAGGTTGTTTTCCGAGCTTGAAGGTAGTTAAAATAAAGCTAGCTTTTTATTATAATATTTAAAATAACTTTGCATAATAAGACCTAAGCGACTGTTACTATTTTGACATTTACAATATAACACAAAACTTCGTGTGAATATGATAAAACGAAATTCACATGGTACAGTTTATCTACAGTAGTACAGTATTCCCAGAATCCCCTACTATGGAGTCGAGCATGCGTATTCAAGTGAAAAAGACTAACGTAGTTGCTAGCGCTCGAGAGCGCTAGCAATAATGTCAGTGGTGTTGTCTCAAACTTGAGAGAGAGAGAGAGAGAGAGAGAGAGAGAGAGAGAGAGAGAGAGAGAGAGAGAAGGGGGTTTGGTCTTACGGTTCGGCGATTACAAGGGAAACATTACGACACTACACTACAAGCATTTAATTTATCAAGTTACTTTAGAATGTAAATATATTGGCCAAAAATAGGGAGAATGACAGTCTCGAAAAGGTATTTTCCAAATTTGTTGTGAAGATCTTGATAAGCAAAAAAAAAAAAAAGTCCAAAGTATTATCCGTTTTCGAAATTCGAAATTTCGAGATAATTCACAGTAATTATTTCGACCAAGAAAATTTGGAAATCGGGAACCGGACAATCTTAAACATACTTACACTGTAATCTGTAACAACACCCTGCCTCCCCTCCTTACCTCTTATTTATAAATAATATAAAAATAGTATGCTTTAGAATAAGGGGAAAATTGAGGTTATTTAATAGTTTTTTGAATATCAATTAAACGGATATATTTAATGTATACATGGTGTTTTTCGCCTCGTGTTAATTTCGCCCTTCTGCACTTGCACACTTTGCCCCGTCTTAAAAAAGCCCTGAAAAGGTTGTGTTTTAAGAAAGATATTTGAGACATCGGGGTTCGCCCGCTGACATCGAGGGCGAAAGGGACGAAAATAAAACGTTGTCGAATATTTCCATGTATACAGTATATATTTTTTTATTGAATTTCTTTATAATTCTATAACAAAATTATAAAAGTATAGCTATTTACAGGCCCGTACAAACCGGAAGTACACAGAAGTTGTGCCCCCCCCCCTTTCCACTCATAATTTCGAATTCATAACAATAATGTTAAATGACTTTTTAATAATATATGTATGCTTAAGCAAGTTAAAAATTATAGGCCTGAGCGCTCTAATCGCTTCAAAATACTATCACTTTAACTGTTACAATGTTATAATTGTATGAATATAAAAATTTACGACGTATATATAAATGTTTTCTCACTTTCTCATTTCTATAGGTTTGTGGGCCATATTCATGTTAAAATGGAAATCCGTGTCATCCTTTGAATCTTACATCTGGAAAAGTTTTAGATCTAACAGTTTAAATTTATTTTAAGTAAATGTTATCACTAAATTAGTGGGACAAGTCAAAAATTTTGACCGTGTACTTATGACGTCAAATACGAAAAAAAAAACCCAAATTTATTAATAATTATTATAATAATTAAAATAATCAGCAAAAACATCTAGCAAAAACACATACATATTTTTTTTTTACATAAATAATTTGTAAATCACTTTCTCTTTACACATAGAAACATTTGATAGATTCGTCTAAATTGTTTAAAAGTTATGTGCAATTTCTCAAAATAACTTCATCTCTAAAATAAGGAGGAAAATACTAACTTTCCTATATATTTCATTAGAAAGCTTCGAAACAGCAATACAAACAACATTAAGTTTGAGACAGTATTGCATAAAAAGAGGGTAGGCAAAGTTGATAAAAATTAAATATAATGAACTGTTAATCATAATAAAAGATTTGACAAGTTTTCATGATATGTTTTCTCATGATATTTTTTATGGGGTAAACCCGCGACCCACCTTAAATGCAAGATTGATATCTTTCTCCTTTTTTTCTTATTTGTTGCAGCCGGTTCTAAAAATCTTGCATTGGGAAAAAGGACATATATGAGCAGTATTTACGGCAGATTCGGAGGACAATATTGTGTCAACGGAAACACGAGGGATATTTGTCACAGCCGTTACCAGAAGAACCCATGGCTTCGAATTGATCTTGGAGCCAGTTACAACGTTGACAAAGTGGTCATCTATAACCGGATATCGAATGGTAATGATTTTTGAAAGTAAATGAAATGTCGTTAGGATATGGGAATCTTCATTGAAATCTGATCCTAATTTTGTTTCCTGGTCTGACTTTTTCACAAATATTTATTGGTCGCATTGAGAAATCATGATCAACTTTATTTAGAGATTTCATACATTGTTCCGGAGAAAATTGTCGACATTCTAGTTTATTATGTTTATAACATAACATCAGCCAGATTGTCAATTTAAAAACCAAATTTGTCATATAAATACATGTACATGTCATAATATTTATATTTTTTCATTTAGGATTAAATTTAAATTGCGTGTACTTTTTTCTCACACAATAAGATTATTTGGATCTATCAATGATATTTTCGATCAGATATAATTCGCCGCATAATATTTTCTTCTTCTTAATAAAATGAAAGATTACAAAAGGCTCATTTAGATCTACATGTAAATATTAGACGGGAAATTTTCTGAAAATTTAGAAAACGGATTTTGTACTCAATGTATGTAACATAAGCCATGCGTGGTTTGTTTGTTTTTTTTAAGGGTGGGGGGGGTTGAATTCAAACTAAATAAAATCACATAGTAAAGTTACTGAAAATAGGCCTCGAACCCCCCCCCCCTTCTCGACAATCAAATTTAAATACCAACAAATATTATCCATCGTTACCCCCACCCCCCCCCCACCCCCGTCAGTTGAGACATGTACCAGAACAGGTACATCTAGATCTATTGTTTGTGTGCTTATTTATATCCCAAAGTACTATGACATGGTGTATATATCAGGACCTCTTATTTTAAGAAATGGTGGTTCACAATCTACAACGTTTACTGTTGAGTTAATTGAGGATAAGACAACTGTTGGGATGTCTTAAAGTTAGGATGATTTTTAAGAGGTGTCGTAAGTTGGGACGGTTTCGAGAAACTCTCTTATGACTAAGATGTGTCCTAAGATAAATCTGAGACATATCTTAGTTTTAAGATAGCTTCATGAACATGCCCCCAGAATTTTATGATTTCATTAGATGCGTAAATAATGTTACTAGTATTTTGTATCTGAAAAGGGGTACTACGTAGATACAATTTTGTTTATTTACAATTATATCAATTAATTCATTGACATTTAATTTAACAAAGCATACCTGTCGTGTGTTTAACACTGCATGAATTCAAAATATTTGAACTTCATATCGATAGTATATTGCAATCACTTACTTTTATATATATACATGTATAAATGACGAAATGGGTCGAATTTAAATTTTAGTGATTTTTAAAAGTACTGAGTTAATATCAGCAATTAAAAACTTTAAGGTCTGTCTCAAGTTACCGTTTTTAATTTTTTTTTTTTTTTTTTTTTTTTGGTGACGATTTTTCTTCCCAAAATTGCATATATACAAGTTCCCATTAAAGAAGTGCATTTCAAATCAATATGAGGGAACAAATCAAATATTTTTTCTTTGACATGTTATCTTTTTTTGAACCAAAGAAACTATCGAGAACGAGAATAGATTTTTTACGAACATTTACAATGGAAAAATCTTGTCATTTTTTTTTCCATTCGGAAGTAGTCGGAATACCTCATCCAATTGTAAACATTATTATTCTGGTACTTTCATGTCGTTTGCAATGCAATATCTCCGTAGACTATTTAAATTGTTTTCGACTCGCGGCTGAACCTGACAAGATCTCTGGAGGGGGCGTTCGATTGATGAAGATTTTTTCACTGTAATAACTATAGTTTCTGAATACCGTTTGAATACTAAGAGTTTTCTTTATAAATGTCCAATAACTAGGCTAAATTAATTTGATGCAAGGATATCTTGGGACAGAGTATAGCTATTTCAAATGCACAGCAAGTATACATACATGTATAAATCAGAATTTGGTAATTCAGATACACAAATTTGTACCTTTCAACTACAGTTGATAATTGTTTCATTTCTATTTCAGGACAACGTTTTAGGAATGCGTTTATATATGTTGGAGATTCAGTTAATAGACTGAGGAAATGTGGATATTTCCGAGGACCCGGAGGAAACGGTCAAAAAATAACAATTAACTGTCCTGGTGGAATGAAAGGACGTTTTGTCCAAGTACAAGCCATGGCGAGCACATTTTTAAACCTTGCCGAGGTGCAAGTTTTTGGAAAAACTGGAGCTATTAGTAAGTAATTGATGATACAGTTGTAACAGTGGTTATTTATTTAAGTAAAGATAACTAAGGAAAAACGGGATGATTTCGTACCTACTAAATCTGATGTTTATATTGTTCCATCCATGGCTAGTTAACTTTTTGCACAAGAAAGAAAATCTACATTGTGTAACGTAATTTTCTTTTAGGTAATTTTTAAGGTAATGACCCATACCTCACCATGTAGATAAATTAGGTCTATGTACAGAGATTTTTCATATTCTCCTTTATACCCCATTCATTTCTGATACGAGATCAGTAATAAAACAACAACACATTAAATGGACTAGCAACGACACGCAGCAGCTTTAATATATATACTAATACATATACTATTTAATATCAACATGTAGTTATAAGTTGGACACCAAAAACTGAAAATTATTCAAATTTTAAACGTGTTTCCAGCTCTACGTGTTGTCCTAAACTGGCTTTAACAAACTACTTGATAGAAAACCGGTTCTATTGAACCGCATGACTGAACATACCTGTAAAGGTATTCGAATTGAAAACTTTATTTTTCCGGAATACATTCATTACAATTACCAAGTAGAAATTGATTTCTGTCTAATTCGTTCCTCAAACCAAAGAAATCACATTTTCTCAAACATGTGTCTGAGGATTTGTCCTTATCAAATTTTACCCAGTTGGCTGGTCCATCGGCTTTATAAAAGCTAGGACCGTTGCTAAAAATAGAACAGATCGAGAATAATGGTGCTTCTTTATATAAATTAAGAATATCAGCAAACGCCTGAAATTTGACCTTCAGAAAATCATTTTTTGACTGATATCTCATGTAAAATTAACGAATTTGTTTTTTAAAAGTGCAGGATTTTATGTTACACTCAATTATTAATAAATTGACAATTTTGCTTACACGTGAGGTAAAATGAAACAGATTTTCAAAGAGAATTTAAACTCTTGAAATTTTAAGAATGTTCAGAATTCCCTAAAATATTAATATTATTTACCACTAAAGGCTCTTTATCAATTGAAATAAAAGTACCGGTCTTTTCAGGATCACGATGGGCGTATTTTTGGTAAAACAAAATCATTAAAATAAGTTCCGTAAAATTAAAACTTTGCATAGTTTTGTTATTTTATTACTATAAATAATATGATTTTCTTATTATTACATCGAAAACATACTTTGAACAAACCGTTGGTCAAATTGTATTATTTAAATCGCATAAGATTGTTTCTTTGGATGTCGCTAAGTATTATGGATCGAGATCGGTTTTAGAAGTTGCAGCAACATGCGCGGATAACACTGGTTATCTGATATACTTACAAGACAAAGTTTGAATTGTTTTAAAGACTTTTAAAATAACGGAATAACTTTTCTTACGCATACTTGCTTAATTTTAACAACATTTTGGGGGTAAATATTCATTAATAATCGTAGCTTAGCGTATAGAATAAAGATTATAAGTCGAATACAGTTTATTACATAACGTTTTTATTCTTAAAAAAAAATTACATATCATAAAAATTATTTTTCCTGAAATGAATCCTTTGAATAATGTTCAGAAGTATTTTTATCATTTCCCGCTACTTAAAAATCGACGTTATCTACGTCGGAGTCAACGTCTTACGATAACGTCAGTTGAGACTTTGACATAACAATTGACAAAAGTAAACGTCGAGCATTTTTTAATGCAGCGTCAATAATAGAAATTGAATTTTAATTTGCAAAAAAAAAAAAAAAATATGCGCGATCTCTTTATGCTCAATGTCAGTGGAATCGTATATTTTTATCTACTGTAGATTCCTTATTTTACGCGAGTACTTAATTCCGCGATTCAACCGTTTTGCATCAAATCGCGAGAATATAAAATAGCGAATGCCAAATTTTCATCAAAGTTTCCTTTAGTTTACATCTGTCCGAAAAATAAAAGCAAGATTTTAAACTCCGCGAGATGTGCTACTCGCGATATTAATTCCTCACGTTTAATTAGAAATCGACAGTATTACAAATAAAATTGATTCGTAGACATTTTTTATTATAAACAGTTTTTATGTAAAATGGCTGGCACGTTTATAGGACCAAACTATGAGGGCGGATAACATAAAACTATTCGGTCAATTTCGTTTTAATTTGGCAAAAACTTTACTTATACGTTAATCTTTCATTGCTAAAAATTAAGAGAAAATAGTATGTTTGTAATATTTTACATTAATTGAAAATGATAGCCCCCTTTTTCCTATAGAATTCTATATACTGTAGACGTACTTTTGTCCGCGTGGTATTAATTTACGCTATGAACGCGGGCACAAATTTTCCGCGGAATTTTTTCCCAGTGTACTTAAAGTGCATTTTGGAATGAAATTTTGAAATTGCATTACATGAATAAGGATAATCGGAAGTTACTACATTATATAACACTTGCATATACGTGTACCCAATGTATATCTTTTTTATCTATGCAAATTGTCAAACAAATTTGTATTGAGAATTCACATAATAAATAATTTAATCTCCTAAAGATTTGAATTTTCTGTAAATTTACTTGCATGAACAGCTTGAGATAACGGCACGTGTCAGACGACAAATAGCCCCAAGCGGGTCTGTGTTTCAATGACCCAATTCACTGCACGCTAAGACCCGTGTTTTTACTGCAATTTTTAGATCCCTTTGTGCTCGGACTTTTAATTGATAAAACTGATCAACTCATAATTTAAACGACATGTGAACCCATAAATTGACAGTTAATAAAGATTAACACCGTCGTAACATCTTGACGGCTAACTAATGACTACCGATCAGTGCACAACCGATAATTACTGTTCACTGTGAACAGTTCTTACAATTTAAGTCCAAATTAAGTTGGACAAATTCTAGGTAATGAAAATCGCTCAGAACTAAATTTAATAATAATTATTCAAATGATTTTTTTTTTCATTCAAAGAATCCGCGTAAATTTTTACCCGCGGATTAAATTGATATTGTGACTCCGCGGAATTATGACCCCGTGGAAAAAAATACGTCTACAGTATTTACATTTGCAAATATGCTTCCTTATATGAATCTATAGAAAAGCGAAAATGTTCATTTTTGTGTGAACTTTACAATAATCCAACCGTCAAACGATAAGCCCGTGGGGTAATCATTATGACGTCGTGAAAAAGTTCACACAGAATTGATCGTTTTCGCTATTTTATAGGCTCATATAAGGAAACACATTTGCAAATGTATATATGAAATTTTTATGCCCCCCCCCCCCCTTCGAAGAAGGGAGGGCATATTACTTTGCTGCTGTCTGTCGTTCGGTCGGTCGGTCGGTCGGTCCACCAACAGTTTCCGTTCATTTTCTTCGCAGAGGATGAACATATTGTAATGGAATTTGGTATAAATGTTGATCATGATAATATCTAGGTCAAGTTTAATCTATGGTACGATCGAGCAATTTTGGACAGAGTTATGCCCCTTGGAGCTAGAAAAATTCTAATTTTTTGCAGTTTCCGTTCATTTTCTTTGCAGAGGATGCACATATTGTAATGAAATTTAATATAAATGTTTATCATGATAATATGCAGATCGAGTTTGATGTTGGATACGATCGAGCAATTTTCGACAGAGTTATGCCCCTTAGACCTAGAAAAATTCCAATTTTTTGCAGTTTTCGTTCATTTTTTTTCATAAAGGATGCACATATTGTAATGAAATTTGGTATACAGGTTTATCATGATAATATCTAGGTCAAGTTCGATTTTGGGTACGATTGAGCAATTTTCGGCAGAATAATGCCTCTTTGACTTAGAAAAATTCCAATTCTTTGCAGTTTCCGTTCATTTTCTTCGTAGAGGATGCACATATTGAATTGAAAGGACTATATTTGGTATGGTCAAATATTTGCCACCAATTTTTAGCTTTCCGAGACGAAGTCGAGGGGAGCTTATGCTATACCCTCGGCGTCGGCGTCCGGACCTGGTTAAAGTTTTTGGAGCAGGTCCTGTATCTAACTTATAACATGTCCTATCTTCACCAAACTTGCATGAATGATGCATCTTGACCTACTGATGGACTTGAAAGACTTGGATGCTGAATCAAGGCCATGAGTTTCAGATGCTGGAGGAGGTTAAGGTTTTTGGAACAGGTTAAAGTTTTTGGTGCAGGTGCCCTTTGATAGCAATTTCTAAGATACTACTGGTCCTAACTTTACCAAACTTGCATGGATGGTGCATCTTATGATACTGATGCACCAGACATGCTTTAATGCTGAATCTGAGCCATAGGTTTCGGATGCTGGATGAGGTTAAGGTTTTTAGAGCTGGTTAAAGTTTTTGGAGCAGGTGCCCTTTGATGATTATATCTTAGTTATTACTGGTCCTAACTTCACTAAACTTGCATAGATGGTGCATCTTATGATACTGATGCACCTGTCAGGCTTGAATGCTGAATCTGAGCCATATATTTCGGATGCTGGATGAGGTTAAGGTTTTTAGAGCTGGTTGAAGTTTTTGGAGCAGGTGCCCTTTGATGATTATATCTTAGTTATTACTGGTCCTAACTTCACCAAACTTGCATAGATGGTGTGTCTTATGATACTGATGCCTCTGACAGGCAGTATTGCTGAATCTGAGACATAGGTTTCGGATGCTGGATGAGGTTAAGGTTTTTAGAGCTGGTTAAAGTTTTTGGAGCAGGTGCCCTCTGATGATTATTTCTTATTTATTTCTGGTCCTAACTTCATAAAACTTGCATGGATGATGCGTCTTATGATACTGATGCACCTGACAGGCTTGAATGCTGAATCTGAGCCATAGGTTTCGGATGCTGGATGAGGTTAAAGTTTTTAGAGCTGGTTAAAGTTTTTGGAGCAGGTGCTCTTTGATGCTTTGATGATTATATCTTAGTTATTACTGGTCCTAACTTCACTTAAACTTGCATAGATGGTGCGTCTTATGATACTGATGCACCTGTCAGGCTTGAATGCTGAATCTGAGCCATATGTTTCGGATGCTGGATGAGGTTAAAGTTTTTAGAGCTGGTTTAAGTTTTTGGAGCAGGTGCCCTTGATGATTATATCTTAGTTATTACTGGTCCTTACTTCACCAAACTTGCATAGATGGTGTGTCTTATAATACTGATGCCTCTGACAGGCAGGAATGCTGAATCTGAGCCATAGGTTTCGGATGCTGGATGAGGTTAAGGTTTTTAGAGCTGGTTAAAGTTTTTGGAGCAGGTGCCCTCTGATGATTATATCTTAGTTATTACTTGTCCTAACTTCATAAAACTTGCATGGATGATGCGTCTTATGATACTGATGCACCTGACAGGCTTGAATGCTGAATCTGAGCCATAGGTTTCGGATGCTGGATTAGGTTAAGATTTTTGGAACAGGTCACATGTTTAATAAATATTAGTACTATTTCAAACTTGCATAGTTGATTGAACTATAATATAAATGAATCGCAGAGGTAGCTTCAGATGCAGAGCCTGATCTCCATTATCAAGGATGCTAAAAAGTATATCTTAGTTATTACTGGTCCTAACTTTACTAAACTTGCATGGATGGTGCGTCTTATGATACTGATGCACCTGACAGGCATGAATGCTGAATTTGACTCATAGGTAAGGTTTTAAGAGCTGGTGTTTTTGGAGCAGGTGCTCTCTTATGATTATATCTTAGTTATTACTGGTCCTAACTTCACCAAACTTGCATGGCTGATGCATCTTATGATACTGACGCACATGGCAGGCTTGAATGCTGAATCTGAGCCGTAGGTTTCGGATGCTGGATGAGATTTGTTTTTTTTTGGAACAGGTCACATATTTTATAGATAATAGCTTGCATAGTTGATTTTACTATAATATTAATGAACTGCAGAGGTAGCTTCAGATGCAGATCTCCATTATCAAGGATGCTACAAAAATTCTCCTATCTCAAACCTGCTTGATAGATGTGTTCGTTGTTAAATGATATATAATTATGATTCCTATGATATAGTATTGTATGATATGATACACTATTGTTTTTTATGATACAATATTATATCATATATTATATTGTAAAAAGTTATATGATACGATATGATATTGTATCAATTTTGTTGTACATTTTGATATGATATTGTATCATGATATTGTTATGTATAGTATTGTTTATTATGATATGATATTGTATTATATGATATTGTATTATATACTATTTTATCACATAGTATTGTTTCATACCATATTGCAACATAAAATATTGTATCATATGATATGATATTGTATAATATATATCGTATCATATCATACGATATTGTATAATATGATATTGGTTTATATAATATATTATTATATCACATGAAAATATCACATGAAAATATTATATGATATTGTATAATGTGATATTGTATCATATGATACAATATAGTATAATATGATATTGTATGATATAATATAGTACTATATCACATGATATTGTATCAATGATATGATACAATGTTGTATCTAATTTTATTGTATCATATGATACAATATCCTATTATGTATCAAATATGATTCAATAGCATACAATACAATATCATACTATAATATTATACAATATAATATCATATGTTACAATATTTTGATGTATTATGTGATATGATATTGTATCATTTATTATTTTATTGTATCATATAATATAAATATCATAATATATTATGATATTGTATTATGTGATCAAATACAATAATGTGTAACAAGATACAATGTCATATCATATGTTACAATATCATATTTCATCATTATTTATTACAGTATTTTATTGTATTATATGATATATATTGTAGGTATCATAGGATGGAATATCGTATTTTACATGTATATTATTGTATTGATAATCATTGTATCATATAATACCATATGAAATGAACATATGATTATTATACAATTTTTAGCTCACCTGAACCGAAGGTTCAAGTGAGCTTTTCTGATCACCCGTTGTCCGTCGTCCGTCCGTCCGTCCGTCCGTCCGTCTGTCCGTCTGTAAACTTTTCACATTTTCGACTTCTTCTCTAAAACCACTGGGCCAAATTTAACCAAATTTGGTACAAAGCATCCTAATGGAAAGGGGATTATAAATTGTTAAAATAAAGGACACAGCCCTTTTTAAAAGGGAGATAATTGCGAAACAGTGAGTATAGGGTGTGTGTCTTTAAAAATCTTCTTCTCAAGAACCACTTCACTAGAAATGCCAATATTTACACAAAAGCTAGTGTATATAGTGAAGATTCTAAATTGTAAAAATCGTGACCCTCGGACCAAAACTGGGGCCCTAGGCGGGGTTCAAAGTTTAGCATAGAAATATACATAGAAACATGTTTACAAGATTTACAAGATTTTTGTTCCATTTATTCAACTAAATTGTGCACCAAAAAACCCAACTGTGTCTCCCTGATTATTGACAACTCATGGCATAAGTATATAAGTTTGTTTAATCAAGAAATGACGGATGAATACGATAAGGTGTAAAAATTCACTAAACATTATTTTAGTTTATCGCTTACAGTTTATTTGGAGACCGTGCCCGATAAAAATAAAAATTAATATGTAAATTAATTTGTTGTCGGGCACGGTCTCTAAAATGAATGTAAGCGATAAATGTATCTTGTGATTTTGTTGTATATTGGTTTAGCATTATAGATACGGCGTAGACTGGTTCGCCAGCTTATAGGAAATAGCAGTGACGAGAAAAATTTATTTTTAGGCCCACAAGTTATCTTCACACGCTTGCTATGGAATGCCGAAAAAATCTTTCGGAGAGTCAATAGATTTATTTTAAAAGTAAAACGGCTTTAATAGTTATAAACAAAGAAAGAGAAACATCTTTCGATTAAGTAAAACCGCTACAAAGTGTTAGCCTGAAAAAATCCCTGGAAGCCAGGCAAATGTATATTTATTTTATCTACTGGTTATGGAAAGTCCTTAGCTTTACAAAAAAAAACCAATTTCTACACTGACACGATCCCACTCTCTAAGTTAATAACTCCATATTTTATAAACACATAAGATAATATGTACAGACCATGTGCTAATTGTGTGTAGCCTGTGTGCATTCAATTTATATGTTATCGGACCTTTACGAGAAAACGAAGCTAAATCAGATCGTTACCATCCTCAGCAGCCCCATAAATCAAGTTATAATGGGAATGGATTGGAATGCTACGAGTAGTCTAGTGCCAATTATAACTTACTCAACAATGAAAATATTTAACGTTATACATTTCCGATGTAAATTAATATTTACAATACCCACATAAACAATGTATTGTCAACGGTGTCAATTAATTTGTTCTTGTTAATTTGATATTTATTGTCAAATTCATGTTTAGTTCTTCTTAAACCTTCTTTCTTTGATCCGCCTCAATCTTCTTTCCGATTTATTTTAAGTGTGCGCATTTGCTGTGCGTGAAGCTGCAGTGAGTTTTCCCACTGTTTACCTGTCCTTGAATTTCCTAGCGGCAGCGTTTGGGATCAAGGGCAGGCTATCCAGTCTAAGATACGGCAGATCTACGCACGTGGTGTAGATTTACTACCATAGGTAATCTTGTTTCACACGGAAATTGAAATAAATAAAAGTATGTTTTATTATTATTAGGAAAACACTGTTAATGTGTTACACTCGTATACTAATGATGAACCCGTGAAATTTGCTCAAAGACTGTTTAAAGCAGAAAGAAGTTAATTTATTTTTAAACTTTGAAATTTCTTCGATTTTTGTAACCATGATGAGTTATGATTCATTGTATTACAAATGCATCACTACGTATTTTATAAGGAAATATACTGAGTATACAATCACATGGTGATGTTAAAATTGCAAATAAAAATATAGTTGCATATGTGCGAATTTAGTTACACAAACCATTTTTATATACTGATAATATTTGATATACGACTATTGGTACAGAAAATTAAATTAATGATATCTATATTAAAGAAAATGTCAGCTCGACGCCTTTGTGGCCGTCCCGGCCGTTGATATGTATAGGGAAGACTCTAAATTGTAAAAATCGTGACCCTCGGACCAAAACTGGGGCCCCAGGCGGGGTTTAAAGTTTAACATAGAAATACATAGGAAAAATGTATAAAAATCTTCTTCTCAAGAACCATTGCACCAGAAATGCCAATATTTACAAAAAAGCTTGTATATATAATGAAGATTCTAAATTGTAGAAATTGTGAGCCCCGGACAAAAAGTGGGGCCCTAGGCGGGGTTCAAATTTTAACATACATGTATATAGGAAAATGTTTAAAAATCTTCTTCTCAAGACCTATAATGCAACAGTTTGGAATATTACTATGCGTACATCCTTAAATAATGTAGATTCTAATTTGTAAAAATCGTGACTCCCGGACTAATAATGGGGCACCAAGAGGGGTTCAAAATTTAACATTTTAAAAAATATATAGAAAATTTTAAAAATATTAATGTTCTTCTTGAGAACTACAATGTTACAGTTTGTGGAATTCCTATACATGCATCCCTGGCTTATGTAAATTCTTAATTGGTAAAATCGTGACCCCCGGACTAATACTGGGGCCCCAAGAGGGGTCAAAGTTTAATATAGAAATATATAGGTAACATGTTAAAAAATCTTCTTCTTGAGAACTACAATGCTACAAGTTGTGAGATTACTATGCATGCAACCTTGGATAATGTAGATTCGATAGTTTTAAATTAGTGACCCCTGAACTAATACTGGGGACCCAAGATGGGTTCAAAATTTAATGTAGAAGTATATATGGAAAATGTTTAAAAACCTTTTTCACGAGAACTACAATGCTTCAATTTGTCAGATTACTACGTAAGCATCCTTAAATAGTGTAGAAGCTGTGACCCTCAATCTAATACTGGGGCCCCAAGAGGGGTTCAAAGTTTAACATAGAAATATAGAGGGAAAATGTTTAAAAGAGAACTACAATGCTTCAACTTGTGAGATTACTATGCAAGCATCCTTGAATAATGTTGATGCTAAATTAATAAAGCTGTGACCACTGGACTAATACTGGGGCCACAAGAGGGGTTCAAAGTTTAACATAGAAATATATATGGGAAATGTTTTCAAAAAGTTTTTCTCGAGAACTATTATGTTACAGTTTGTGAGATTACTATGCAAGGATCCTCAAATAGTGTAAATTCTAAATTGTTAAAACCAATAATAAACCTCGGACCAATACTGGGGCCCCAGAAGGGGGGTTCAAAGTTAGAAATAGCATATGCTACGAAATAAAATGTTACAAGAAACTGTTGTTCAGGTGAGCGATGTGGCCCATGGGCCTCTTGTTTAACATATGATATAGTTAAACGATATTGTGTCAAAACAGTATCCATGTATATCCAAGATCATTATTAACTATGATTTTCAAATAATATGATAAAGGTGGTCTCATTAAGGTGATTCCTCATAAAGGTGATGCCTCGTCTCGGTGAGCTTTGTAATCTGTGATTACCTATGTTTAAATACTATCTTATACAAATCAAATCTTTATAAATCATAGTACAAAGGATGCCTATCACTTTAATCTTCATTTTAGTCATCAATGCTCATTTGCTGTTTATCTATGACGTCACATACATGACCACATTCCCGGAATTTTGCAAACAAATGAAAATATTGTCATTTTTAGCTCTCCTGAGCTGAAAGCTCAAGTAAGCTTTTCTGATCAAAATTTGTCCGTTGTCTGTCGTCGTTGGCGTTGGTGTTGGCGTTGTCGTTGTTGTCGTTGTAAACTTTTCACATTTTCATCTTCTTCTCCAGAACCACTGGGCAGATTTCAACCAAACTTGGCACAAAGCATCACTGGGTAAAGGGGATTCAAGTTTGTTCAAATGAAGGGCCACACCCTCTTTAAAGGGGAGATAATTTAAAATTATTTAAAATTTGTAGGTATTTTCCAAAAATCTTCTCAAAAACTATAAGGCCAGAAATTCTGTAACTTGTATGGAAGCATCCTCAGGTAGTGTAGATTCAAGCTTGTTCAAATCATGGTCCCCGGGGGTAGGGTGGGGCCACAATGGGGGAGAGGTGAATTTTTACAAAGAAATATATAGAGAAAATCTTTAAAAATCTTCTTCTCAAAAACTATGAGGCCAAAAAAGCTCAAATTGGAGTGGAAGCATCCTCAGATAGTGTAGATTCAAGTTTGTTTAAATCATGGTCCCCGGGGGTAGGTGGGGCAACCATAGGGGGATGAATTTTTACATAGGAATATATAGAGAAAATCTTTAAAAATCTTCTTCTCAAAAAACTATTAGGCCAGAAAAGCTCCAATTTGAGCGGAAGCATCCTCAGATAGTGTAGATTCAAGATTGATTAAATCATGGTCCCGGGGGTAGGGTGGGGCCACAATGGGGGATGAATTTTTACATAGGAATATAAAGAGAAAATCTTTAAAAATCTTCTTCTCAAAAACTATTAGACCAGAAAAGGTCAAATCGGAGTGGAAGCATCCTCAGATAGTGTAGATTCAAGTTTGTTTAAATCATGGTCCCCGGGGGTAGGGTGGGGCCACAATGGGGGAATAAATTTTTACAAAGGAATATATAGAGAAAATCTATAAAAATCTTCTTCTTAAAAACTATTAGGCCAGAAAAGCTAAAATTGGAGTGGAAGCATCCTCAGATAGTGTAGATTTAAGTTTGTTTAAATCATGGTCCCCGGGGGTTGGATGGGACCACAATGGGGGGGGGGGGTATTAAATTTTTACATAGGAATATATAGAGAAAATCATTAAAAATTTTCTTCTAAAAAACTATTAGACCAGAAAAGCTCAAATTGGAGTGGAAGCATCCTCAGATAGTGTAGATTCAAGTTTGATTAAATCATGGTCCCCGGGGGTAGGGTGGGGCCACAATGGAGGATGAATTTTTACATAGGAATATATAAAGAAAATCTTTAAAAATCTTCTTCTCAAAAACTATTAGGCTGGAAAAGCTCCAATTTGAGCGGAAGCATCCTCAGATAGTGTAGATTCAAGTTTGTTAAAATATTGGTCCCCGGGGGTTAGGGTGGGGCCACCATCATCCATGGGGGGATGAATTTTTAGATAGGAATACATAGAGAAAATCATTAAAAATCTTCTTCTCAAAAACTATTAGACCAGAAAAGCTCAAATTGGAGTGGAAGCATCCTCAGATAGTGTAGATTCAAGTTTGATTAAATCATGGTCCCCGGGGGTAGGGTGGGGCCACAATGGAGGATGAATTTTTACATAGGAATAATCAATATATAGAGAAAATCTTTAAAATCTTCTTCTCAAAAACTATTAGGCTGGAAAAGCTCCAATTTGAGCGGAAGCATCCTTAGATAGTGTAGATTCAAGTTTGTTTATATAATGGTCCCCGGGGGTTAGGGTGGGGCCAAATCATCCATGGGGGATGAATTTTTACATAGGAATATATAGAGAAAATCTTTAAAAATCTTCTCCTTAAAAACTATTTGGCCAGAAAAGCTCAAACTTTTGTTTGGTTACGGTGGCTCTATACACCCACAGTTTATTCCAATTTTCAATAGAAGACCACAAAACATATACTTATCAAATATTTAAATGATGATTGTGATACTATAGGTAATTTTAAAGAATTTTTAAATGTTTTTTCGTGTTTTTGTAAAATAATTTTTAAAAAGATAAATATTAACAAATTGAAAGAAAATTGTTTGTCAGATGATGGATTTTTCCTTCAGACACATATGCTCAGTCATACTCAAGCTGAATTAAATAAGATAATTTGAAAAAAAATATTCCAGCTGATTAGATACAACATGTAATGTAAACTATTATTATCATGCTTCAATTAAGTGAAAAAATAGTTACTACCTGGTGGAATCGATCCAGCGACCACAAAATCAAAAAGACCTCCGCGTTACCAGTAGGCCACGCATCTAACACTTGCATTACATGTCTTTTAAATATATATATATCGCTATTTATATTTGATTTTAATAGGAAAGTCACTAATTGAAATATTTCTCTCATTTTCAGTACGAACACTATGTATTGAATAATATTGAAAATGATATTTGCAAAAGTGCTATATTTTAGGCGAAATCGTATATTAAGTGCGCTATACCTCTCTAACAAAATTTTCAAAATCGCGGTTCCCATACAATTAGCCCCCGTTTAAATCAGCCAGTACCGGAAATACATGCTTTCAGATTTACTTCTTTGCGTACTGCGTCATCAAAAACTGGTGTATAGAGCCACCTTAAGTTCGATGTTGGGTACGATCGAGCAATTTTCGGAAGAGTTATGCCTCTTGGACGTAGAAAAATTCCAATTATTTGCAGTTTCCATTCATTTTCTTCGCATGGGATGCACATATTGAATTGAAATTTGGTATAAAGGTTTATTATAAAAGTATCTAGGTCAAGTTTAATTTTGGGTACGATCAACCAATTTTTGACAGAGTTATGCGCCTTGGACTCAGAAAAATTCCAATTATTTGCAGTTTCTGTTCATTTCCTTCGCAGGTGTTTCATACTTTCAATTATTTGCAGTTTCTATTCATTTTCTTCGCAGATGTTTCCACGGGAGGAGGGCATAAGTGTTTTACAAACATCTCTTGTTCCTATATAATTCTATATAAAATGGCGGAGATGATTCGGACATACGACCAAAATTTGAGCGCGGTAAACAGATATACTATCCGGTCAATTTACTTTATATTTGGTACTTTGTTTACTCATAAGTTGACCTTTTATTGGGAAAAAAAAATTAAAGGAAATCGTATGTTTGAAACGTTCTCCTCCGAGACTCCTTAAATGAATTTGTTATAAATCAATTTCTATGTCAGCTTGGTTCCTTTGATAAATACATCGTTTATGCCTCAATTAGATCGGGCACGGATAAGACGTAATAAGGCGTGAATTACGTCAGACGTTCTTTTGTGACGTATGGATGATTATCTTAAGGTAGGTCGCGGGTTTGCTTTCGTCAACAAATTCTGTACGCAACTTGGACGATTCGAGTGTCCGTTTTGTGCTCATTCGTTTATGACGTCATAACGGAGACATCTCAAGATTTCCCGCTTCCCTCTCTATTACGCCAAATGCTCGGATTTATAATAAAGTTATCATTTATGAGTATGGTTTGAATACTACATGTAGTAGTTATTCATATCCGTTCTTTATGTACGAATCATAAATATAGAGAGAGAGAGAGAGAGAGAGAGAGAGAGAGAGAGAGAGAGAGAGAGAGAGAGAGAGAGAGAGAGAGAGAGAGAGAGAGAGGGGGTTTGGTCTTACGGTTCGGCGATTACAAGGAAAACATTACGACACTACAATACAAGCATTTAATTTATCAAGTTACTTTACCATGTAAATATATTGGCCAAAAATAGGGAGAATGACAGTCTCGAAATGGTATTTTCCAACTTTGTTGTGAAGATCTTGATAAGCAAAAAAAGAAGTCCAAAGTATCATCCGTTTTCGAAATTCGAAATTTCGAGATAATTCACAGTAATTATTTCGACCAAGAAAATTTGGAAATCGGGAACCGGACAATCTTAAACATACTTACACATACTTACAAATCTGTAACAACACCCTGCCTCCCCTCCTTACCTCTTATTTATAAATAATATAAAAATAGTATGCTTTAGAATAAGGGGAAAATTGAGGTTATTTAATAGTTTTTTGAATATCAATTAAACGGATATATTTAATGTATACATGGTGTTTTTCGCCTCGTGTTAATTTCGCCCTTCTGCACTTGCACACTTTGCCCCGTCTTAAAAAAGCCCTGAAAAGGTTGTGTTTTAAGAAAGATATTTGAGACATCGGGATTCGCCCGCTGACATCGAGGGCGAAAGGGACGAAAATGAAACGTTGTCGAATATTTCCATGTATACAGTATATATTTTTTTATTGAATTTCTTTATAATTCTATAACAAAATTATAAAAGTATAGCTATTTACAGGCCCGTACAAACCGGAGGGACACAGAAGTTGTGCCCCCCCCCCTTTCCACTCATAATTTCGAATTCATAACAATAATGTTAAATGACTTTTTAATAATATATGTATGCTTAAGCAAGTTAAAAATTATAGGCCTGAGCGCTATAATCGCTTCAAAATACTATCACTTTAACTGTTACAATGTTATAATTGTATGAATATAAAAATTTACGACGTATATATAAATGTTTTCTCACTTTCTCATTTCTATAGGTTTGTGGGCCATATTCATGTTAAAATGGAAATCCGTGTCATCCTTTGAATCTTACATCTGGAAAAGTTTTAGATCTAACAGTTTAAATTTATTTTAAGTAAATGTTATCACTAAATTAGTGGGACAAGTCAAAAATTTTGACCGTGTACTTATGACGTCAAATACGAAAAAAAAACCAAATTTATTAATAATTATTATAATAATTAAAATAATCAGCAAAAACATCTAGCAAAAACACATACATATTTTTTTTTTACATAAATAATTTGTAAATCACTTTCTCTTTACACATAGAAACATTTGATAGATTCGTCTAAATTGTTTAAAAGTTATTTGCAATTTCTCAAAATAAAGAGGAAAATACTGAGTTTCCTATATATTTCATTAGAAAGCGTCAAAACAGCAATACAAACAACATTAAGTTTGAGACAGTATTGCATAAAAAGAGGGTAGGCAAAGTTGATAAAAATTAAATATAATGAACTGTTAATCCTAAGAAACGATTTGACAAGTTTTCAGTATATGTTTTCTCATGATATTTTTTATGGGGTAAACCCGCGACCCACCTTAAATGCAAGATTGATATCTTTCTTCTTTTTTTTCTTATTTGTTGCAGCCGGTTCTAAAAATCTTGCATTGGGGAAAAAGACATATTTGAGCAGTATTTACGGCAGATTGGGAGGACAATATTGTGTCAACGGAAACACGAGGGATTTTTGTCACACCCATTACCAGAAGAACCCATGGCTTCGAATTGATCTTGGAGCCAGTTACAACGTTGACAAAGTGGTCATCTATAACCGGATATCGAATGGTAATGATTTTTGAAAGTAAATGAAATGTCGTTAGGATATGGGAATCTTCATTGAAATCTGATCCTAATTTTGTTTCCTGGTCTGACTTTTTCACAAATATTTATTGGTCGCATTGAGAAATCATGATCAAGGATCAACTTTATTTAGAGATTTCATACATTGTTCCGGAGAAAATTGTCGACATTCTAGTTTATTATGTTTATAACATAACATCAGCCAGATTGTCAATTTAAAAACCAAATTTGTCATATAAATACATGTACATGTCATAATATTTATATTTTTTCATTTAGGATTAAATTTAAATTGCGTGTACTTTTTTCTCACACAATAAGATTATTTGGATCTATCAATGATATTTTCGATCAGATATAATTCGCCGCATAATATTTTCTTCTTCTTAATAAAATGAAAGATTACAAAAGGCTCATTTAGATCTACATGTAAATATTAGACGGGAAATTTTCTGAAAATTTAGAAAACGGATTTTGTACTCAATGTATGTAACATAAGCCATGCGTGGTTTGTTTGTTTTTTTTAAGGGTGGGGGGGGGGGTTGAATTCAAACTAAATAAAATCACATAGTAAAGTTACTGAAAATAGGCCTCGAACCCCCCCCCCCCTTCTCGACAATCAAATTTAAATACCAACAAATATTATCCATCGTTACCCCCACCCCCCCCCCACCCCCGTCAGTTGAGACATGTACCAGAACAGGTACATCTAGATCTATTGTTTGTGTGCTTATTTATATCCCAAAGTACTATGACATGGTGTATATATCAGGACCTCTTATTTTAAGAAATGGTGGTTCACAATCTACAACGTTTACTGTTGAGTTAATTGAGGATAAGACAACTGTTGGGATGTCTTAAAGTTAGGATGATTTTTAAGAGGTGTCGTAAGTTGGGACGGTTTCGAGAAACTCTCTTATGACTAAGATGTGTCCTAAGATAAATCTGAGACATATCTTAGTTTTAAGATAGCTTCATGAACATGCCCCCAGAATTTTATGATTTCATTAGATGCGTAAATAATGTTACTAGTATTTTGTATCTGAAAAGGGGTACTACGTAGATACAATTTTGTTTATTTACAATTATATCAATTAATTCATTGACATTTAATTTAACAAAGCATACCTGTCGTGTGTTTAACACTGCATGAATTCAAAATATTTGAACTTCATATCGATAGTATATTGCAATCACTTACTTTTATATATATACATGTATAAATGACGAAATGGGTCGAATTTAAATTTTAGTGATTTTTAAAAGTACTGAGTTAATATCAGCAATTAAAAACTTTAAGGTCTGTCTCAAGTTACCGTTTTTAATTTTTTTTTTTTTTTTTTTTTTTTGGTGACGATTTTTCTTCCCAAAATTGCATATATACAAGTTCCCATTAAAGAAGTGCATTTCAAATCAATATGAGGGAACAAATCAAATATTTTTTCTTTGACATGTTATCTTTTTTTGAACCAAAGAAACTATCGAGAACGAGAATAGATTTTTTACGAACATTTACAATGGAAAAATCTTGTCATTTTTTTTTCCATTCGGAAGTAGTCGGAATACCTCATCCAATTGTAAACATTATTATTCTGGTACTTTCATGTCGTTTGCAATGCAATATCTCCGTAGACTATTTAAATTGTTTTCGACTCGCGGCTGAACCTGACAAGATCTCTGGAGGGGGCGTTCGATTGATGAAGATTTTTTCACTGTAATAACTATAGTTTCTGAATACCGTTTGAATACTAAGAGTTTTCTTTATAAATGTCCAATAACTAGGCTAAATTAATTTGATGCAAGGATATCTTGGGACAGAGTATAGCTATTTCAAATGCACAGCAAGTATACATACATGTATAAATCAGAATTTGGTAATTCAGATACACAAATTTGTACCTTTCAACTACAGTTGATAATTGTTTCATTTCTATTTCAGGACAACGTTTTAGGAATGCGTTTATATATGTTGGAGATTCAGTTAATAGACTGAGGAAATGTGGATATTTCCGAGGACCCGGAGGAAACGGTCAAAAAATAACAATTAACTGTCCTGGTGGAATGAAAGGACGTTTTGTCCAAGTACAAGCCATGGCGAGCACATTTTTAAACCTTGCCGAGGTGCAAGTTTTTGGAAAAACTGGAGCTATTAGTAAGTAATTGATGATACAGTTGTAACAGTGGTTATTTATTTAAGTAAAGATAACTAAGGAAAAACGGGATGATTTCGTACCTACTAAATCTGATGTTTATATTGTTCCATCCATGGCTAGTTAACTTTTTGCACAAGAAAGAAAATCTACATTGTGTAACGTAATTTTCTTTTAGGTAATTTTTAAGGTAATGACCCATACCTCACCATGTAGATAAATTAGGTCTATGTACAGAGATTTTTCATATTCTCCTTTATACCCCATTCATTTCTGATACGAGATCAGTAATAAAACAACAACACATTAAATGGACTAGCAACGACACGCAGCAGCTTTAATATATATACTAATACATATACTATTTAATATCAACATGTAGTTATAAGTTGGACACCAAAAACTGAAAATTATTCAAATTTTAAACGTGTTTCCAGCTCTACGTGTTGTCCTAAACTGGCTTTAACAAACTACTTGATAGAAAACCGGTTCTATTGAACCGCATGACTGAACATACCTGTAAAGGTATTCGAATTGAAAACTTTATTTTTCCGGAATACATTCATTACAATTACCAAGTAGAAATTGATTTCTGTCTAATTCGTTCCTCAAACCAAAGAAATCACATTTTCTCAAACATGTGTCTGAGGATTTGTCCTTATCAAATTTTACCCAGTTGGCTGGTCCATCGGCTTTATAAAAGCTAGGACCGTTGCTAAAAATAGAACAGATCGAGAATAATGGTGCTTCTTTATATAAATTAAGAATATCAGCAAACGCCTGAAATTTGACCTTCAGAAAATCATTTTTTGACTGATATCTCATGTAAAATTAACGAATTTGTTTTTTAAAAGTGCAGGATTTTATGTTACACTCAATTATTAATAAATTGACAATTTTGCTTACACGTGAGGTAAAATGAAACAGATTTTCAAAGAGAATTTAAACTCTTGAAATTTTAAGAATGTTCAGAATTCCCTAAAATATTAATATTATTTACCACTAAAGGCTCTTTATCAATTGAAATAAAAGTACCGGTCTTTTCAGGATCACGATGGGCGTATTTTTGGTAAAACAAAATCATTAAAATAAGTTCCGTAAAATTAAAACTTTGCATAGTTTTGTTATTTTATTACTATAAATAATATGATTTTCTTATTATTACATCGAAAACATACTTTGAACAAACCGTTGGTCAAATTGTATTATTTAAATCGCATAAGATTGTTTCTTTGGATGTCGCTAAGTATTATGGATCGAGATCGGTTTTAGAAGTTGCAGCAACATGCGCGGATAACACTGGTTATCTGATATACTTACAAGACAAAGTTTGAATTGTTTTAAAGACTTTTAAAATAACGGAATAACTTTTCTTACGCATACTTGCTTAATTTTAACAACATTTTGGGGGTAAATATTCATTAATAATCGTAGCTTAGCGTATAGAATAAAGATTATAAGTCGAATACAGTTTATTACATAACGTTTTTATTCTTAAAAAAAAATTACATATCATAAAAATTATTTTTCCTGAAATGAATCCTTTGAATAATGTTCAGAAGTATTTTTATCATTTCCCGCTACTTAAAAATCGACGTTATCTACGTCGGAGTCAACGTCTTACGATAACGTCAGTTGAGACTTTGACATAACAATTGACAAAAGTAAACGTCGAGCATTTTTTAATGCAGCGTCAATAATAGAAATTGAATTTTAATTTGCAAAAAAAAAAAAAAAATATGCGCGATCTCTTTATGCTCAATGTCAGTGGAATCGTATATTTTTATCTACTGTAGATTCCTTATTTTACGCGAGTACTTAATTCCGCGATTCAACCGTTTTGCATCAAATCGCGAGAATATAAAATAGCGAATGCCAAATTTTCATCAAAGTTTCCTTTAGTTTACATCTGTCCGAAAAATAAAAGCAAGATTTTAAACTCCGCGAGATGTGCTACTCGCGATATTAATTCCTCACGTTTAATTAGAAATCGACAGTATTACAAATAAAATTGATTCGTAGACATTTTTTATTATAAACAGTTTTTATGTAAAATGGCTGGCACGTTTATAGGACCAAACTATGAGGGCGGATAACATAAAACTATTCGGTCAATTTCGTTTTAATTTGGCAAAAACTTTACTTATACGTTAATCTTTCATTGCTAAAAATTAAGAGAAAATAGTATGTTTGTAATATTTTACATTAATTGAAAATGATAGCCCCCTTTTTCCTATAGAATTCTATATACTGTAGACGTACTTTTGTCCGCGTGGTATTAATTTACGCTATGAACGCGGGCACAAATTTTCCGCGGAATTTTTTCCCAGTGTACTTAAAGTGCATTTTGGAATGAAATTTTGAAATTGCATTACATGAATAAGGATAATCGGAAGTTACTACATTATATAACACTTGCATATACGTGTACCCAATGTATATCTTTTTTATCTATGCAAATTGTCAAACAAATTTGTATTGAGAATTCACATAATAAATAATTTAATCTCCTAAAGATTTGAATTTTCTGTAAATTTACTTGCATGAACAGCTTGAGATAACGGCACGTGTCAGACGACAAATAGCCCCAAGCGGGTCTGTGTTTCAATGACCCAATTCACTGCACGCTAAGACCCGTGTTTTTACTGCAATTTTTAGATCCCTTTGTGCTCGGACTTTTAATTGATAAAACTGATCAACTCATAATTTAAACGACATGTGAACCCATAAATTGACAGTTAATAAAGATTAACACCGTCGTAACATCTTGACGGCTAACTAATGACTACCGATCAGTGCACAACCGATAATTACTGTTCACTGTGAACAGTTCTTACAATTTAAGTCCAAATTAAGTTGGACAAATTCTAGGTAATGAAAATCGCTCAGAACTAAATTTAATAATAATTATTCAAATGATTTTTTTTTTCATTCAAAGAATCCGCGTAAATTTTTACCCGCGGATTAAATTGATATTGTGACTCCGCGGAATTATGACCCCGTGGAAAAAAATACGTCTACAGTATTTACATTTGCAAATATGCTTCCTTATATGAATCTATAGAAAAGCGAAAATGTTCATTTTTGTGTGAACTTTACAATAATCCAACCGTCAAACGATAAGCCCGTGGGGTAATCATTATGACGTCGTGAAAAAGTTCACACAGAATTGATCGTTTTCGCTATTTTATAGGCTCATATAAGGAAACACATTTGCAAATGTATATATGAAATTTTTATGCCCCCCCCCCCCCCTTCGAAGAAGGGAGGGCATATTACTTTGCTGCTGTCTGTCGTTCGGTCGGTCGGTCGGTCGGTCCACCAACAGTTTCCGTTCATTTTCTTCGCAGAGGATGAACATATTGTAATGGAATTTGGTATAAATGTTGATCATGATAATATCTAGGTCAAGTTTAATCTATGGTACGATCGAGCAATTTTGGACAGAGTTATGCCCCTTGGAGCTAGAAAAATTCTAATTTTTTGCAGTTTCCGTTCATTTTCTTTGCAGAGGATGCACATATTGTAATGAAATTTAATATAAATGTTTATCATGATAATATGCAGATCGAGTTTGATGTTGGATACGATCGAGCAATTTTCGACAGAGTTATGCCCCTTAGACCTAGAAAAATTCCAATTTTTTGCAGTTTTCGTTCATTTTTTTTCATAAAGGATGCACATATTGTAATGAAATTTGGTATACAGGTTTATCATGATAATATCTAGGTCAAGTTCGATTTTGGGTACGATTGAGCAATTTTCGGCAGAATAATGCCTCTTTGACTTAGAAAAATTCCAATTCTTTGCAGTTTCCGTTCATTTTCTTCGTAGAGGATGCACATATTGAATTGAAAGGACTATATTTGGTATGGTCAAATATTTGCCACCAATTTTTAGCTTTCCGAGACGAAGTCGAGGGGAGCTTATGCTATACCCTCGGCGTCGGCGTCCGGACCTGGTTAAAGTTTTTGGAGCAGGTCCTGTATCTAACTTATAACATGTCCTATCTTCACCAAACTTGCATGAATGATGCATCTTGACCTACTGATGGACTTGAAAGACTTGGATGCTGAATCAAGGCCATGAGTTTCAGATGCTGGAGGAGGTTAAGGTTTTTGGAACAGGTTAAAGTTTTTGGTGCAGGTGCCCTTTGATAGCAATTTCTAAGATACTACTGGTCCTAACTTTACCAAACTTGCATGGATGGTGCATCTTATGATACTGATGCACCAGACATGCTTTAATGCTGAATCTGAGCCATAGGTTTCGGATGCTGGATGAGGTTAAGGTTTTTAGAGCTGGTTAAAGTTTTTGGAGCAGGTGCCCTTTGATGATTATATCTTAGTTATTACTGGTCCTAACTTCACTAAACTTGCATAGATGGTGCATCTTATGATACTGATGCACCTGTCAGGCTTGAATGCTGAATCTGAGCCATAAGTTACGGATGCTGGATGAGGTTAAGGTTTTTAGAGCTGGTTAAAGCTTTTGGAGCAGGTGCTCTTTGATGCTTTGATGATTATATCTTAGTTATTACTGGTCCTAACTTCACTTAAACTTGCATAGATGGTGCGTCTTATGATACTGATGCACCTGTCAGGCTTGAATGCTGAATCTGAGCCATATGTTTCGAATGCTGGATGAGGTTAAAGTTTTTAGAGCTGGTTTAAGTTTTTGGAGCAGGTGCCCTTGATGATTATATCTTAGTTATTACTGGTCCTTACTTCACCAAACTTGCATAGATGGTGTGTCTTATAATACTGATGCCTCTGACAGGCAGGAATGCTGAATCTGAGCCATAGGTTTCGGATGCTGGATGAGGTTAAGGTTTTTAGAGCTGGTTAAAGTTTTTGGAGCAGGTGCCCTCTGATGATTATATCTTAGTTATTACTTGTCCTAACTTCATAAAACTTGCATGGATGATGCGTCTTATGATACTGATGCACCTGACAGGCTGGAATGCTGAATCTGAGCCATAGGTTTCGGATGCTGGATTAGGTTAAGATTTTTGGAACAGGTCATATGTTTAATAAATATTAGTACTATTTCAAACTTGCATAGTTGATTGAACTATAATATAAATGAATCGCAGAGGTAGCTTCAGATGCAGAGCCTGATCTCCATTATCAAGGATGCTAAAAACTATATCTTAGTTATTACTGGTCCTAACTTTACTAAACTTGCATGGATGGTGCGTCTTATGATACTGATGCACCTGACAGGCATGAATGCTGAATTTGACTCATAGGTTTCGGATGCTGGAGGGAGGTTAAGGTTTTAAGAGCTGGTGTTTTTGGAGCAGGTGCTCTCTTATGATTATATCTTAGTTATTACTGGTCCTAACTTCACCAAACTTGCATGGCTGATGCATCTTATGATACTGACGCACATGGCAGGCTTGATTGCTGAATCTGAGCCGTAGGTTTCGGATGCTGGATGAGATTTGTTTTTTTTGGAACAGGTCACATATTTTATAGATAATAGCTTGCATAGTTGATTTTACTATAATATTAATGAACTGCAGAGGTAGCTTCAGATGCAGTTCTCCATTATCAAGGATGCTACAAAAATTCTCCAATCTCAAACCTGCTTGATAGATGTGTTCGTTGTTAAATGATATATAATTATGATTCCTATGATATAGTATTGTATGATATGATACACTATTGTTTTTTATGATACAATATTATATCATATATTATATTGTAAAAAGTTATATGATACGATATGATATTGTATCAATTTTGTTGTACATTTTGATATGATATTGTATCATGATATTGTTATGTATAGTATTGTTAATTATGATATGATATTGTATTATATGATATTGTATTATATACTATTTTATCACATAGTATTGTTTCATACCATATTGCAACATAAAATATTGTATCATATGATATGATATTGTATAATATATATCGTATCATATCATACGATATTGTATATTATGATATTGGTTTATATAATATATTATTATATCACATGAAAATATCACATGAAAATATTATATGATATTGTATAATGTTATATTATATCATATGATACAATATAGTATAATATGATATTGTATGATATAATATAGTACTATATCACATGATATTGTATCAATTGATATGATACAATGTTGTATCTAATTTTATTGTATCATATGATACAATATCCTATTATGTATCAAATATGATTCAATATCATACAATACAATATCATACTATAATATTATACAATATAATATCATATGTTACAATATTTTGATGTATTATGTGATATGATATTGTATCATTTATTATTTTATTGTATCATATAATATAAATATCATAATATATTATGATATTGTATTATGTGATCAAATACAATAATGTGTAACAAAATACAATGCCATATCATATGTTACAATATCATATTTCATCATTATTTATTACAGTATTTTATTGTATTATATGATATATATTGTAGGTATCATAGGATGCAATACCGTATTTTACATGTATATTATTGTATTGATAATCATTGAATCATATAATACCCTATGAAATGAACATATGATTATTATACAATTTTTTAACATATGATATAGTTAAACGATATTGTGTCAAAACAGTATGTATATCCAAGATCATTATTAACTATGATTTTCAAATAATATGATAAAGGTGGTCTCATTAAGGTGATTCCTCATAAAGGTGATGCCTCGTATCGGTGAGCTTTGTAATCTGTGATTACCTATGTTTAAATACTATCTTATACAAATCAAATCTTTATAAATCATAGTACAAAGGATGCCTATCACTTTAATCTTCATTTTAGTCATCAATGCTCATTTGCTGTTTATCTATGACGTCACATACATGACCACATTCCCGGAATTTTGCAAACAAATGAAAATATTGTCATTTTTAGCTCTCCTGAGCTGAAAGCTCAAGTAAGCTTTTCTGATCAAAATTTGTCCGTTGTCTGTCGTCGTTGGCGTTGGTGTTGGCGTTGGCGTTGTTGTCGTTGTAAACTTTTCACATTTTCATCTTCTTCTCCAGAACCACTGGGCAGATTTCAACCAAACTTGGCACAAAGCATCACTGGGTAAAGGGGATTCAAGTTTGTTCAAATGAAGGGCCACACCCTCTTTAAAGGGGAGATAATTTAAAATTATTTAAAATTTGTAGGTATTTTCCAAAAATCTTCTTCTCAAAAACTATTAGGCCAGAAATTCTGTAACTTGTATGGAAGCATCCTCAGGTAGTGTAGATTCAAGCTTGTTCAAATCATGGTCCCCGGGGGTAGGGTGGGGCCACAATGGGGGGGGGGGTGAATTTTTACAGAGAAATATATAGAGAAAATCTTTTAAAATCTTCTTCTCAAAAACTATGAGGCCAGAAAAGCTCAAATTGGAGTGGAAGCATCCTCAGATAGTGTAGATTCAAGTTTGTTTAAATCATGGTCCCCGGGGGTAGGTGGGGCAACCATGGGGGGATGAATTTTTACATAGGAATATATAGAGAAAATCTTTAAAAATCTTCTTCTCAAAAACTATTAGGCCAGAAAAGCTCCAATTTGAGCGGAAGCATCCTCAGATAGTGTAGATTCAAGATTGATTAAATCATGGTCCCCGGGGGTAGGGTGGGGCCACAATGGGGGATGAATTTTTACATAGGAATATATAGAGAAAATCTTTAAAAATCTTCTTCTCAAAAACTATTAGACCAGAAAAGGTCAAATCGGAGTGGAAGCATCCTCAGATAGTGTAGATTCAAGTTTGTTTAAATCATGGTCCCCGGGGGTAGGGTGGGGCCACAATGGGGGAATAAATTTTTACAAAGGAATATAAAGAGAAAATCTATAAAAATCTTCTTCTTAAAACTATTAGGCCAGAAAAGCTCAAATTGGAGTGGAAGCATCCTCAGATAGTGTAAATTTAAGTTTGTTTAAATCATGGTCCCCGGGGGTTGGGTGGGGCCACAATGGGGGGGGATGAATTTTTACATAGGAATATATAGAGAAAATCATTCAAAATTTTCTTCTCAAAAACTATCAGACCAGAAAAGCTCAAATTGGAGTGGAAGCATCCTCAGATAGTGTAGATTCAAGTTTGATTAAATCATGGTCCCCGGGGGTAGGGTGGGGCCACAATGGAGGATGAATTTTTACATAGGAATATATAGAGAAAATCTTTAAAATCTTCTTCTCAAAAACTATTAGGCTGGAAAAGCTCCAATTTGAGCGGAAGCATACTCAGATAGTGTAGATTCAAGTTTGTTTAAATAATGGTCCCCAGAGGGTTAGGGTGGGGCCACCATCATCCATGGGGGGATGAATTTTTACATAGGAATACATAGAGAAAATCATTAAAAATCTTCTTCTCAAAAACTATCAGACCAGAAAAGCTCAAATTGGAGTGGAAGCATCCTCAGATAGTGTAGATTCAAGTTTGATTAAATCATGGTCCCCGGGGGTAGGGTGGGGCCACAATGGAGGATGAATTTTTACATAGGAATATATAGAGAAAATCTTTAAAATCTTCGTCTCAAAAACTATTAGGCTGGAAAAGCTCCAATTTGAGCGGAAGCATCCTCAGATAGTGTAGATTCAAGTTTGTTTAAATAATGGTCCCCAGGGGGTTAGGGTGGGGCCACCATCATCCATGGGGGGATGAATTTTTACATAGGAATATATAGAGAAAATCTTTAAAAATCTTCTCCTTAAAAACTATTTGGCCAGAAAAGCTCAAACTTTTGTTTGGTTACGGTGGCTCTATACACCCACAGTTTATTCCAATTTTCAATAGAAGACCACAAAACATATACTTATCAAATATTAAAATGATGATAGTGATACTATAGGTAATTTTAAAGAATTTTTAAATGTTTTTTCGTGTTTTTGTAAAATAATTTTTAAAAAGATAAATATTAACAAATTGAAAGAAAACTGTTTGTCAGATGATGGATTTTTCCTTCAGACACATAAAAAAAATATAACACTACATAACATTCAAAAATATTATTAATGCAAATTTTTGAATATTTCCCCAAAACATAATTTTCATATCTTCTTACTCTGTTGACAAATCATCTGAAAAAGCTGCTTGATGTTATAAGAAAATGTATTTTAATAAATGTGACATAAAAAATTGAATGAAAATCATTAGAAATAAACACAAAAAATTTTTAAATTTTATTTGGTATGAAAGTTCCTCAGGTAGGAGTTATCTTTCCCAAGTCCCAAGGCTCAAACACCTTGGGGACTTTTCAATTTCTTAGTTGAAGAAAATTTTCTAAATATTGTTTTGGAATGATAAATACATACAAATTTCATTAGATTCCTATATAAGTAAATATATTCACTTTAATGCAAAACTAAGTCAAATAAATATAGGGGAAAATTGATTTATAGGATTTATGTATCCCAACCTGAGAGAAATATATCTACATGAATGATATAAACATTATATCTTTAAAAATAATACGGTATTTACAAGTGTAATTGAATTTAAAAACATCGTACTTTACATAATGAATTTTCCAATTATCAAATTAAGTCTATTCAAAGAGGTATAGCGCCTTTTCCCATTATTTCGCCTACACCTGTGTCAGGACGGAAAATATAGCTTCAGATACCTGTCGCAATATGATTTTCGAAACATAGATACTGCTTTTGTAATGGTGTCTGTAACAACTGATTTGTCATAAATTCGGGACACCTGCATCGAGAAATGAATACATAGAACTCTGTGTTTAATGTCAGTTGGTATTCTGAACCGTGATAACTTCCAGCAAAATGCAATGAATCTAAGTTTACAGCTGTATATAGAATACATGTATAGTGTTATTGAAGAGATCTGTTTATATTGGGTGTGCTCAGTCATACTCAAGCTGAATTAAATAAGATAATTTGAAAAAAAATATTCCAGCTGATTAGATACAACATGTAATGTAAACTATTATTATCATGCTTCAATTAAGTGAAAAAATAGTTACTACGATCCAGCGACCACAAAATCAAAAAGACCTCCGCGTTACCAGTAGGCCACGCATCTAACACTTGCATTACATGTCTTTTAAATATATATATATCGCTATATATATTTGATTTTAATAGGAAAGTCACTAATTGAAATATTTCTCTAATTTTCAGTACGAACACTATGTATTGAATAATATTGAAAATGATATTTGCAAAAGTGCTATATTTTAGGCGAAATCGTATATTAAGTGCGCTATACCTCTCTAACAAAATTTTCAAAATCGCGGTTCCCATACAATTAGCCCCCGTTTAAATCAGCCAGTACCGGAAATACATGCTTTCAGATTTACGTTTTTGCGTACTGCGTCATCAAAAAGTGGTGTATAGAGCCACCTTAAGTTCGATGTTGGGTACGATCGAGCAATTTTCGGAAGAGTTATGCCTCTTGGACGTAGAAAAATTCCAATTATTTGCAGTTTCCATTCATTTTCTTCGCATGGGATGCACATATTGAATTGAAATTTGGTATAAAGGTTTATTATAAAAGTATCTAGGTCAAGTTTAATTTTGGGTACGATCAACCAATTTTTGACAGAGTTATGCGCCTTGGACTCAGAAAAATTCCAATTATTTGCAGTTTCTGTTCATTTCCTTCGCAGGTGTTTCATACTTTCAATTATTTGCAGTTTCTATTCATTTTCTTCGCAGATGTTTCCACGGGAGGAGGGCATAAGTGTTTTACAAACATCTCTTGTTCCTATATAATTCTATATAAAATGGCGGGGATGATTCGGACATACGACCAAAATTTGAGCGCGGTAAACAGATATACTATCCGGTCAATTTACTTTATATTTGGTACTTTGTTTACTCATAAGTTGACCTTTCATTGGAAAAAAAAATTAAAGGAAATCGTATGTTTGAAACGTTCTCCTCCGAGACTCCTTAAATGAATTTGTTATAAATCAATTTCTATGTCAGCTTGGTTCCTTTGATAAATACATCGTTTATGCCTCAATTAGATCGGGCACGGATAAGACGTAATAAGGCGTGAATTACGTCAGACGTTCTTTTGTGACGTATGGATAATTATCTTAAGGTAGGTCGCAGGTTTGCTTTCGTCAACAAATTCTGTACGCAACTTAGACGATTCGAGTGTCCGTTTTGTGCTCATTCGTTTATGACGTCATAACGGAGACATCTCAAGATTTCCCGCTTCCCTCTCTATTACGCCAAATGCTAGGATTTATAATAAAGTTATCATTTATGAGTATGGTTTGAATACTACATGTAGTAGTTATTCATATCCGTTCTTTATGTACGAAACATAAATATAGGAATTTCAGATTGAAAGCATTATATCATAATTACTTAGATAATCAGCAAGAATTGAATCTTATTTTTTTCAGTCTATGTGAAACTGTATATAAAAACTTAAATAATGTCAGTGGTGTTGTCTCAAACTTGAGAGAGAGAGAGAGAGAGAGAGAGAGAGAGAGAGAGAGAGAGAGAGAGAGAGAAGGGGGTTTGGTCTTACGGTTCGGCGATTACAATGAAAACATTACGACACTACAATACAAGCATTTAATTTATCAAGTTACTTTACCATGTAAATATATTGGCCAAAAATAGGGAGAATGACAGTCTCGAAATGGTATTTTCCATCTTTGTTGTGAAGATCTTGATAAGCAAAAAAAGAAGTCCAAAGTATCATCCGTTTTCGAAATTCGAAATTTCGAGATAATTCAGAGTAATTATTTCGACCAAGAAAATTTGGAAATCGGGAACCGGACAATCTTAAACATACTTACACATACTTACAAATCTGTAACAACACCCTCCCTCCCCTCCTTACCTCATATTTATAAATAATATAAAAATAGTATGCTTTAGAATAAGGGGAAAATTGAGGTTATTGAGATTATTTAATATTTCTTTTAATATCAATTAAACAGATATATTTAATGTATACAGGGTTATTTTCGCCTCGTGTTAATTTCGCCCTTCTTCACTTGCACACTTTGCCCCGTCTTAAAAAAGCCCTGAAAAGGATGTGTTTTAAGGAAGATATTTGAGACATCGGGATTCGCTCGCTGACATCGAGGGCGAAAGGGACGAAAATGAAACGTTGTCGAATATTTCAAATGTATACAGTATATATATTTTTTTTATTGAATTTCTTTATAATTCTATAACAAAATTATAAAAGTATAGCTATTTACAGGCCCGTACAAACCGGAGGGACACAGAAGTTGTGCCCCCCCCCCCCTTCACTCATAATTTCGAATTCATAACAATAATGTTAAATGACTTTTTAATAATATATGTATGCTTAAGCAAGTTAAAAATTATAGGCCTGAGCGCTCTAATCGCTTCAAAATACTATCACTTTAACTGTTACAATGTTATAATTGTATGAATATATACATTTACGACGTATATATAAATGTTTTCTCACTTTCTCATTTCTGTAGGTTTTTGGGCCGTATTCATGTTAAAATGGAAATCCGTGTCATCCTTTGAATCTTACATCTGGAAAAGTTTTAGATCTAACAGTTTAAATTTATTTTAAGGGGAGACAGGGCACGTATCACATGACTTTCATTGCAATGATACTTTGATGTGCTAACCCTATTATGACGTCATAATTGATTTGATTGTATGATGCTATGATGTGATTTATCCATTATGACGTCATACAGGATTTGATAGATCTTTTTCCCGTACTCAACGGCTCTAAAGTAGTCATTTTCACAACATGAGATGGGGGAAATTTGAAATTTTAATTTTAGAAATGTAAATGTATAAAATCATAAGTGGTTAATATAATCAGGTATATATTCTGATAATGATTCGTTCATGTTAATTGATAAATCTAAATAATGCATTACTTTTTTGATAGTTTAAAATAGCAATTGTCACAAAAGGTCATAATTCCAAAATAAGGGGTATATGTGATTCCTATTGTAGTATCTCTCTTGAATGGCAAGAAAGTGGCCATGAAAATTTTATAAGTAATAAAGCGCATGCTAAGGTTGATATATGAAATTTTGTTTAAAAATTAATTGACAGTTTTTTTTTGTGCCATCACATTTTGTTCAAATTTAGAATCAAAAACTTCAAAATTTGAAGCGCTGATTTGAGCAATATTTTGATAAAATTATGATATTGCTATGTAAAAAGTCCAATGTTGTAATTGATTTTGAAATTTGTTTCCATTCTTAAAATTAATGAATATAATTTACAAATAAATTCCATCAAATAAAATAATTATTGCAGAAAATTGAAATTGTTAAAAAAAATTCATAATGACTGACAAGGGGGATAATTCCTATCAAAATATCTCCCTTGCAAGGTAAGAAAGTAGTCATGAAAATAACGCATGTTGTAGTGGACATCTAAATCTAAACGTGCTAAGAAAAGCAAAAAATTTTATTGACAAATAATTTTACACTGCAACGTCCTGTTTCTCCTTAAGTGAATGTTATCACTAAATTAGTGGGACAGGTCAAAAATTTTGACCTTGTACTTATGACGTCAAATACGAAAAAAAAATTATTAATAATTATTATAATAATTAAAATAATCAGCAAAAACATCTAGCAAAAACACATACATATTTTTTTTTTACATAAATAATTTGTAAATCACTTTCTCTTTACGCATAGAAACATTTGATAGATTCGTCTAAATTGTTTAAAAGTTATTTGCAATTTCTCAAAATAAAGAGGAAAATACTAAGTTTCCTATATACATGTATTTCATTAGAAAGCGTCAAAACAGCAATACAAACAACATTAAGTTTGAGACAGTATTGCATAAAAAGAGGGTAGGCAAAGTTGATAAAAATTAAATATAATGAACTGTTAATCCTAAGAAACGATTTGACAAGTTTTCAGTATATGTTTTCTCATGATATTTTTTATGGGGTAAACCCGCGACCCACCTTAAATGCAAGATTGATATCTTTCTTCTTTTTTTTCTTATTTGTTGCAGCCGGTTCTAAAAATCTTGCATTGGGGAAAAAGACATATTTGAGCAGTATTTACGGCAGATTGGGAGGACAATATTGTGTCAACGGAAACACGAGGGATTTTTGTCACACCCATTACCAGAAGAACCCATGGCTTCGAATTGATCTTGGAGCCAGTTACAACGTTGACAAAGTGGTCATCTATAACCGGATATCGAATGGTAATGATTTTTGAAAGTAAATGAAATGTCGTTAGGATATGGGAATCTTCATTGAAATCTGATCCTAATTTTGTTTCCTGGTCTGACTTTTTCACAAATATTTATTGGTCGCATTGAGAAATCATGATCAAGGATCAACTTTATTTAGAGATTTCATACATTGTTCCGGAGAAAATTGTCGACATTCTAGTTTATTATGTTTATAACATAACATCAGCCAGATTGTCAATTTAAAAACCAAATTTGTCATATAAATACATGTACATGTCATAATATTTATATTTTTTCATTTAGGATTAAATTTAAATTGCGTGTACTTTTTTCTCACACAATAAGATTATTTGGATCTATCAATGATATTTTCGATCAGATATAATTCGCCGCATAATATTTTCTTCTTCTTAATAAAATGAAAGATTACAAAAGGCTCATTTAGATCTACATGTAAATATTAGACGGGAAATTTTCTGAAAATTTAGAAAACGGATTTTGTACTCAATGTATGTAACATAAGCCATGCGTGGTTTGTTTGTTTTTTTTAAGGGTGGGGGGGGGGTTGAATTCAAACTAAATAAAATCACATAGTAAAGTTACCGAAAATAGGCCTCGAACATCCCCCCCCTCTTCTCGACAATCAAATTTAAATACCAACAAATATTATCCATCGTTACCCCCCCCCCCCCCCCCCCCGGTCAGTTGAGACATGTACCAGAACTTGTACATCTAGATCTATTGTTTGTGTGCTTATTTATATCCCAAAGTACTATGACATGGTGTATATATCAGGACCTCTTATTTTAAGAAATGGTGGTTCACTATCTACAACGTTTACTGTTGAGTTAATTGAGGATAAGACAACTGTTGGGATGTCTTAAAGTTAGGATGATTTTTAAGAGGTGTCGTAAGTTGGGACGGTTTCGAGAAACTCTCTTATGACTAAGATGTGTCCTAAGATAAATCTGAGACATGTCTTAGTTTTAAGATAGCTTCATGAACATGCCCCCAGAATTTTATGATTTCATTAGATGCGTTAATAATGTTACAAGTATTTTGTATCTGAAAAGGGGTACTACGTAGATACAATTTTGTTTATTTACAATTATATCAATTAATTCATTGACATTTAATTATCCCCTCGCGCAACTTGTTGCGAAGGGGATATAGCATCGCTACTGTGCGTGTGTGTGTTCGTATGTGTGTATGTATGTATGTATGTATGTATGTGTGTGTGTGTACTCCATTTCAATTTTCTAAATTCCAAGAAAACCCTCTCATGAATATCCATCAAACTTTGTACACTTCTTTGGCATGGTAAAAGGACAAACCCTGTTGATTTCAAAATCAATTGATTAAGTATTTTTTTTAATTATCGTAAAAAATGAAGTTAAAAACATGAATTTTATGTACGACTTGACAATCGACATTTCCGGTAATTTTATGTACGACTTGAAGTTAATCGCTACCGTATACAGTTCAAATCAACAACTTGACATTTTTTTGGATTTAAATCTAGTAAAGGTAAAAAAAAAACGTTTTGTAGCATTTGAGTGTTAGACTAGTGCCCATAGTTAAAAGTTGAAGCGGGCAAGAGATTTAAGTCTGCTGATTTACATCGAAACAAGCAGTCGACTTTCGGACAAATTTTCCCGTATTACTTACAATAGAACTAGTCCAAAATTCAGTAGAGACTTTGACAGATATTGCACATTTATCACGCAAAAATTGTTTTATATTAATAATAACTGCATATATATCTACTATACTATGGGTTAATTTTAATACGACAACTAGCAACTAGAATTTCCATCAGAGCAGACTCCAGAGCGCTTGATTTTATGTATGATTATATAAAAATGAATGTCACTAAATGAATCTAAATTATTAAACTTTAAAGTATATGTGTTGAGTTTCTGCAAGGAATAGGAAAACTGTTATGTAAACCCCCTCCCCCAATTTATACACCACAAAGCTTGGGGATTGGGATTAAATAGATATTACATGTATGTATTCAAAGTGGTTTAAAGAAATACTTCATTTATTTTGATCTGATAAATTTACATGTATTTTCCTAAATAACGTATTCCCCCGTACAATAAGTCATGTCACGAGGGGATGCTCCGCTTAGCGGTGCCCTTGTTTAACAAAGCATACCTGTCGTGTGTTTAACACTGCATGAATTCAAAATATTTGAACTTCATATCGATAGTATATTGCAATCACTTACTTATATATATATTCATGTATAAATGACGAAATGGGTCGAATTTAAATTTTAGTGATTTTTAAAAGTACTGAGTTAATATCAGCAATTAAAAACTTTAAGGTCTGTCTCAAAGTACCGTTTTTAATTTTTTTTTTTTTTTTTTTGGTGACGATTTTTCTTCCCAAAATTGCATATATACAAGTTCCCATCAAAGAAGTGCATTTCAAATCAATATGAGGGAACAAATCAAATATTTTTTCTTTTGACATGTTATCTTTTTTTGAACCAAAGAAACTATCGAGAACGAGAATAGATTTTTTACGAACATTTACAATGGAAAAATCTTGTCATTTTTTTTTTCATTCGGAAGTAGTCGGAATACCTCATCCAATTTTAAACATTATTATTCTGGTACTTTCATGTCGTTTGCAATGCAATATCTCCATAGACTTTTTAAATTGTTTTCAACCTGACAAGATCTCTGGAGGGGGCGTTCGATTGATGAAGATTTTTTCACTGTAATAACTATAGTTTCTGAATACCGTTTGAATACTAAGAGTTTTCTTTATAAATGTACGACTTGAAGTTAATCGCTACCGTATACAGTTCAAATCAACAACTTGACATTTTTTTGGATTTAAATCTAGTAAAGGTAAAAAAAAAACGTTTTGTAGCATTTGAGTGTTAGACTAGTGCCCATAGTTAAAAGTTGAAGCGGGCAAGAGATTTAAGTCTGCTGATTTACATCGAAACAAGCAGTCGACTTTCGGACAAATTTTCCCGTATTACTTACAATAGAACTAGTCCAAAATTCAGTAGAGACTTTGACAGATATTGCACATTTATCACGCAAAAATTGTTTTATATTAATAATAACTGCATATATATCTACTATACTATGGGTTAATTTTAATACGACAACTAGCAACTAGAATTTCCATCAGAGCAGACTCCAGAGCGCTTGATTTTATGTATGATTATATAAAAATGAATGTCACTAAATGAATCTAAATTATTAAACTTTAAAGTATATGTGTTGAGTTTCTGCAAGGAATAGGAAAACTGTTATGTAAACCCCCTCCCCCAATTTATACACCACAAAGCTTGGGGATTGGGATTAAATAGATATTACATGTATGTATTCAAAGTGGTTTAAAGAAATACTTCATTTATTTTGATCTGATAAATTTACATGTATTTTCCTAAATAACGTATTCCCCCGTACAATAAGTCATGTCACGAGGGGATGCTCCGCTTAGCGGTGCCCTTGTTTAACAAAGCATACCTGTCGTGTGTTTAACACTGCATGAATTCAAAATATTTGAACTTCATATCGATAGTATATTGCAATCACTTACTTATATATATATTCATGTATAAATGACGAAATGGGTCGAATTTAAATTTTAGTGATTTTTAAAAGTACTGAGTTAATATCAGCAATTAAAAACTTTAAGGTCTGTCTCAAAGTACCGTTTTTAATTTTTTTTTTATTTTTTTTGGTGACGATTTTTCTTCCCAAAATTGCATATATACAAGTTCCCATCAAAGAAGTGCATTTCAAATCAATATGAGGGAACAAATCAAATATTTTTTCTTTTGACATGTTATCTTTTTTTGAACCAAAGAAACTATCGAGAACGAGAATAGATTTTTTACGAACATTTACAATGGAAAAATCTTGTCATTTTTTTTTTCATTCGGAAGTAGTCGGAATACCTCATCCAATTTTAAACATTATTATTCTGGTACTTTCATGTCGTTTGCAATGCAATATCTCCATAGACTTTTTAAATTGTTTTCAACCTGACAAGATCTCTGGAGGGGGCGTTCGATTGATGAAGATTTTTTCACTGTAATAACTATAGTTTCTGAATACCGTTTGAATACTAAGAGTTTTCTTTATAAATGTACGACTTGAAGTTAATCGCTACCGTATACAGTTCAAATCAACAACTTGACATTTTTTTGGATTTAAATCTAGTAAAGGTAAAAAAAAAACGTTTTGTAGCATTTGAGTGTTAGACTAGTGCCCATAGTTAAAAGTTGAAGCGGGCAAGAGATTTAAGTCTGCTGATTTACATCGAAACAAGCAGTCGACTTTCGGACAAATTTTCCCGTATTACTTACAATAGAACTAGTCCAAAATTCAGTAGAGACTTTGACAGATATTGCACATTTATCACGCAAAAATTGTTTTATATTAATAATAACTGCATATATATCTACTATACTATGGGTTAATTTTAATACGACAACTAGCAACTAGAATTTCCATCAGAGCAGACTCCAGAGCGCTTGATTTTATGTATGATTATATAAAAATGAATGTCACTAAATGAATCTAAATTATTAAACTTTAAAGTATATGTGTTGAGTTTCTGCAAGGAATAGGAAAACTGTTATGTAAACCCCCTCCCCCAATTTATACACCACAAAGCTTGGGGATTGGGATTAAATAGATATTACATGTATGTATTCAAAGTGGTTTAAAGAAATACTTCATTTATTTTGATCTGATAAATTTACATGTATTTTCCTAAATAACGTATTCCCCCGTACAATAAGTCATGTCACGAGGGGATGCTCCGCTTAGCGGTGCCCTTGTTTAACAAAGCATACCTGTCGTGTGTTTAACACTGCATGAATTCAAAATATTTGAACTTCATATCGATAGTATATTGCAATCACTTACTTATATATATATTCATGTATAAATGACGAAATGGGTCGAATTTAAATTTTAGTGATTTTTAAAAGTACTGAGTTAATATCAGCAATTAAAAACTTTAAGGTCTGTCTCAAAGTACCGTTTTTAATTTTTTTTTTATTTTTTTTGGTGACGATTTTTCTTCCCAAAATTGCATATATACAAGTTCCCATCAAAGAAGTGCATTTCAAATCAATATGAGGGAACAAATCAAATATTTTTTCTTTTGACATGTTATCTTTTTTTGAACCAAAGAAACTATCGAGAACGAGAATAGATTTTTTACGAACATTTACAATGGAAAAATCTTGTCATTTTTTTTTTCATTCGGAAGTAGTCGGAATACCTCATCCAATTTTAAACATTATTATTCTGGTACTTTCATGTCGTTTGCAATGCAATATCTCCATAGACTTTTTAAATTGTTTTCAACCTGACAAGATCTCTGGAGGGGGCGTTCGATTGATGAAGATTTTTTCACTGTAATAACTATAGTTTCTGAATACCGTTTGAATACTAAGAGTTTTCTTTATAAATGTCCAATAACTAGGCTAAATTAATTTGATGCGAGGATATCTTGGGACAGAGTATAGCTATTTCAAATGCACAGCAAGTATACATACATGTATAAATCAGAATTTGGTAATTCAGATACACAAATTTGTACCTTTCAACTACAGTTGATAATTGTTTCATTTCTATTTCAGGACAACGTTTTAGGAATGCGTTTATATATGTTGGAGATTCAGTTAATAGACTGAGGAAATGTGGATATTTCAGAGGACCCGGAGGAAACGGTCAAAAAATAACAATTAACTGTCCTGGTGGAATGAAAGGACGTTTTGTCCAAGTACAAGCCATGGCGAGCACATTTTTAAACCTTGCCGAGGTGCAAGTTTTTGGGGGTTAATTGAGTTCTGTTAACCAAGAGCATTTGCTTTGCTTTTTAGAGAGAAAGAGGGTTGTGGGAGTTATTATTTTGAGTCTTTTAATGTTTTTTTCATCATAATGTATAGCCTTTTTTTAACCAAAAATTGAGAATTTTCAAGTATTTTTTGTACAAGTGATAATGAGACGTGTAAATGGTCTGTTGATAGATAATATTGTTTACCGAAAAACTTTGTTGTTCTCAGTGTTTCAAATCCATAAATATATTCCAAAATCCATATCATTATTTTGCTTTCTTGTCAATTATTTTAAAACACTGAAATATACTTGTTATTAACCCGTTAGTCAGTCCAGTTTGGGTTTTGTTGTCAGCGCAACACTTTTGAAACCGCTTCACAGAATTTCGTAAATCTTTGAAGGCAATGGTATAACATGTAAGGTAATGATCCATACCACGTGAAATAACACTTCCTAACGTTATTACTGAGTCCGTGCCCGACGCTTATATTAAGGTGGGTCGCGGGTTTGCTCTTGTCATCAATTTATGTACGCAACTTAGACGATTCGATCGGCCGTTTTGTGTAATTTTGTTTATGACGTCACAACGACGTCACAGTGGGGATATCTCACACTCTTTACATTATGTAACTCCAAAGGCTATATTTAAAAAAAAAGATATCGTTTATTTCTATGGTTTTAAAAATTCACTTGTCTCTGTTTGTGAAAAACTTTCCATGTTCTACAATTCAAATAATGCATAATGAATTATCGTTTATGCATGTGATCCTACAAAAACGACGTTAAATATCATAAGGGTCAAGTACATGTAAGCCTTCTCTTATCTTGAATTGTTAGAAAAAATGTTTGTCAATGATCTCTTTTATGCTTTCAAATTATCCAAAACCCGCTATGTGGCAACGCACTTTGAAAAAATTACGCACTTTGAAAATTTGGGACCAAGTTAACCCACTTTGAAAAAAATTTTCAAAGTGCGTTATGAATGTACATCAACATTTTTTAGCTTCGATACACTTAACGCACTTTGAAAAAATATGTATAAATCACAAATTCTGGAATTGAATTTCAAATTTGTTTATAGTATGATGATTTGCTAACACTAGTAAATCGAATTTACCGTCTTTAAGAACGGGGATGGAGACTGGGGTGGGGGTTAACCAAAGATACAGGTCAATTACCAGTACATCATTTAATTGATTACAGGAAGAAGGTCCACTACCCCTAATTTTTCCTTCCAAAACATGTTATTCAGTAACTTGGAGTAAACTTGGAGTAAACGTTTAAGACTGGAAAAAGAAATATGCTTTGTTGCAAATTAAGTACAGTGATATTGAAAAGAAACGAACTGGCCAAACAGTAATTTCTCCAATGGTATGCTAAAGAATGTGTCTTTTCAATGCAAATTCTAATCACTCAAATAAATCACTTCATTATAAAAAAATACATTGACAAACATTGAATTATTATAAACTTAAAAATAGGCATTAGGGTGTGGGTTTTTTTTCTCGCACTCATCTTCTAAAAGATCATTGTTTTTGATAAACATAACTAACGTATCCTTTTTTCACATAATGTTTGTTTACAAACACATACAATTGAAGCCAGTTGAAATATGTTGTACATTGATCTCCATCATCAATATATATAAATCATTATCAATATATATAATCATTTTCGTTTCCGGCAGACCCCAATGTACCAGATAAGAAGTAAATGTTGACATAAACTGCATCGCTTAGAAATTGCCCTTTCCTTTGTTGTGTATGCATTGGATAATTCAAATTTCCAAAGTTGTTCTTTATGTGTGAATTGTCTAACTACATAAGCTTATATATGAGAAAAGAAAAAAATTCTAATCAAGAAACTGTTTATCAAGTTAGCTTAGAATGCATTGGGTTCTTTTTAAAATATATCCCATTGAGCTAAACAAAGTTAAAACAACCATTTATTGTATATAAAAGTATCAATTATTTCGACCAAACCCTGAACAATTTTTTTTTCAAAGTGCGTTAATATCGACGATATCAACGCACTTTGAAAACAAAATATTTTTTTTCAAAGTGCGTTGACTTGGTCCCAAAATTAACGCACTTTGAAAAAAAATTTCAAAGTGCGTAATTTTTCAAAGTGCGTTGTAACACCGCTATCACTATTTTTTAAATATATTTATGTATTTTTAAACAGTTTACTGATTACATGTATAAACACTCTTATTTTTAGAAAAAAATATCACTTTTACTCAAATGTTATTTAATCATTAAATGCTTATTTTTGGATGTCGCCGGTCCTGTAACACACCAAGCGGTGCAGACAAATTGAATACCGCGCGTTAGCGCGGTATGGTAATTTGTCTGCACTGCTTGGTGTGTTACAGGACCGACGACATCCAAAAATAAGCATTCAATGCTTATATTTATATTCATACTGATGTCTATTTGTATGAAATATATGTGTATTGTCGCTGTAAAGCCATTATAAACGTTCTCAGTCAGGGATATGAAACATACATGGAACAGCCATATTAACATGTTATTTAGTTCGCTTGTTTATTAAGGAGTAGATATAATTCAATGATTATTTTCAAAAGTACATATCAAATTGGCTATGTAAGATTGAAAATTTCATTTAATCCTACAAAAATAAATATACTCAAAACACGTGAAGACGTTTATATTTGTGCTCATGGCGCATGAATTAGCAAAGTGTATTCATAGAAAATTGAACGTCGCAGATTTCCAATGCAAACATAAGGGGAAATATACACTGAATGTAAATATAATTTTATGAATGTGTATATTTACGTAAAATAGCGATAAAATATGCTTATACTTCCGCATTTCTGTAGCCTTTTTTTTGGGGGGGGGGCTATATTAATACTCTAAAAAAAGTTACAGACTTAACAATTTTAAATTTAATTTACTTGTAAATCTTAAAAAAAAAATTAATGAAACGGGTTAACGATTTTGCCTTTGTAATTATGACGTCAAATACGGAAACGCGACACTTTTTTGTAAAATAATCAGAAACATAAAATTGAATGGCAAAAATCTAGCAAGAACACATCATTTTTTACACAAATAATTTGTAAATCACTTTTTCTTTGTGTACAGAAAAAGTTGTAAGTTCGTCTAAGTTGTTTAAAAGTTATTTGAAATTTCTTAAAATAACTCCGACTCGAAAATGAAGAGAAATGCTCATTTTCCTATATATTTCATACGAAAGGCGTCAAAACAGCACCAAAAACAATACTTAGTTTGAGGAGGTATTGCATGAAAATAAGTTAGGCAAAGTTAATAATTTAATGAACTTTAAATCCTAATAAACGAACTGACAAATTTTCAGGGTATGTTTTCTCGTGAGATCTTTTATGGGGTAAACCTGCGACCCAACTTAATAATGGCAGACCTCACCTACCGTAACAAAAAAGGTTAATTCATTTTTAAGAAAAAAGCTTTAAAAAACTTCAAGACTTTCATAAATTTTAGTCATTTAAACACATCATGAAAATGACGAAATTTCAGATCACAATTATTAAAAAAAAAACGCAGATAAATTAGAAAATGAAGAAAAAATCATGAGGACTTCCTGGTGTCCAACTTAGAAACAAAATTCAACAACAAAAAACGCAGATAATTTAGAAAATGAAGAAAAAAGTCTTGAGGACTTCCTGGTGGTCAACTTAGGAACAAAATTTAACGACAATAATGAATGGACATTGGGACGTCGTGTCATTGAAATTGAAAATATGGCTGACCAAATGGTGTGTCAGCAGTGTGGAACACTGTTTCATATCCGGGACACAATTTCCAAAAAACTCTATGGATTAGCTAGCTTGTTTACATTATTGTGCAGCTCATGCAACACTACCAGAAAAACAACAAGTGGGAATCAACTTCAAAGTTACAATAGGTATGTCAATCAAGTGCAAGAAAGGGTCACAAAGCACACGATAACCACACATTTATAACTCACCCTCTCAAGAATGATCTCAAAGTACATTTTCCGTAATCTGTAGAAGGGGTTAGTCTACAGATTATTTGTCCTTGAGCACATTAATTCTAGGTCCGTTTGGCAGTATATGCATTGAATATGGTCACTCTTTTCCGCCAAGTCAATCCCCCACTCAGAAGCTTCACTTCACTCTATTTGTATTGAGAGAAATACCCCCAGCGACTCTTTGTTTATCACGATAAAAATTGTACGAAATGACGTCACACGGGCCATTTCCAAACTATTTATCATGAACTATATCTGCTAATTATTCGGTACATAAATCCTCTTTCTATAGTCTGTCCCAAGGTATTTATGCAGCACATATAGACAATTTTTAATAAAAATACATATACCAGTTTATTATACATCTGCTTATACTTTCTATGTAAAATTACAACAAACATGCTATTCTATATAACCGTGAAATAGTTTCCGTGATATCTATAGTCACCGAAGCCTTCGAGTTCCTTCGTTTTTAATCTTGGAACGCCTCTGGTGTAATCCGTCCCGCTACGTTAAATTGTTAACCATCAAGAAAATCTGCATTCCCGACAAATACAGTTTTCATTGGTAAAATAAAATACCTATTTACTGAAGATAGCAAGTTTATTGTCCCCCTCGACAGCAACTATTTCCCTCGGCTTCGCCTCGTGAAATTATTGCCGTCTCGGGGGACTTTTCAAAGAGTTAGGTTTTTTGCAATATTTTCAACATTAAGGTGTGTCTCTAATTTTTTTTTTTTAAATGATTTTTTTTTTTCTCTATTGAAATTACAAGTATTAGATAGACATCTTGTGTAAGTAAAAAGTCCAAAAAAAACCTCATGTCTTAACTACTTACTTTTCTTACCAGAATCGTCACAATATGTATACTCCCTTTTCATAACAAGTTTCCAGCCAGTTTTCATTTTTTGCAGTTTTAAATACATTTTTCAAGTAAAACAAGTTTTGAATATATATATTTTTTAATCAAGTATTATGTGAAGTACACATTACAGTTGTCATTTTTATTGCTAAACGGATAAAGAAGACATTCTGTAGGGAAAGAATGTTACCTAATGAGAAAATAAAAATTACAAGCTTATTTTCTCTCTACAACTTTTAAAATATGTATACCCCCATTTCGCTCAATCAATTTGACCTCGGGGGAAAATGTCATTAATTTTTCTTCCAGTTTTTTCTAAGTGAATTAGTTTGTATGTTCTGAAAAATAGTCTTTATTTTTAAGGGATGGTTCTGTGATAAGACTAGGTTAATTTTAAACTGAGTAAAAAGTGCATGAATATACTACCATGCATATACAAAATTGATACAATATTTTAAAGCGTATATATGTAGCAGTTTAAAATCAAAACCTTCCAAACATGCAGAAAACTACACATTGGTCTGCTACTTTTATTATACCCCCCGCAAACGAAGTTTAGAGGGTGGTATATAGGAATCACCATCTCCGTCCGTCTGTCTGTGCAAAATTCGTGTCCGGTCCATATCTTTCTTATGGATAAACATTTGAAGAACTTACTTCACATCAAGATTGCTTATGACCTGAGGGTGTGTCATGTCCTTGACCCAAGGTCATTTGCTCAAGGTCACTGGCAGGAAAAGTGCATCATTCGAGTCCGGTTCATATTTTTCCTGTGGATAAACGTTGCAAGTTCTTACTTCACATAAAGATTGCTTATGACCTGAGGGTGTGTCATGACCTTGACCCAAGGTCATTTGCTGAAGGTCACTCGCAGGAAAAGTGCATCATTCGAGTCCGGTTCATATCTTTCTTATAGAGAAACATTGGAAGTTCTTACTTCACAAAAAGATTGCTTAAGACTTGAGGGTGTGTCATGGCCTTGACCTTAAGTCATTTAGGCAAGGTCAAAGTCACTGACAGGAAAAGTGCAAAATTTGAGGTCCATATCTTTTTTTTTTAGAAACATTGGAAGTTCTTACTTTACGCAAAGATTGATCATGACCTGAGAGTGTGTCATGACCTTGACCCAAGGCCATTTTAAGTTTAAGGTCACTGTTTAAAAAATGCTTAATTCCTGTCTGTGTCATATCTTGTATTAATGGAAATGATAAGAAGCTAAAATTTGACACAAAGTTTGCTTGTGTCAGGCCACATAAAATTAATTTTTTGGATTTTCGTCCCCGCCCGCTCCTCTGAAAATTGCCTGCCCCGATGTTTTTTATTTTATTTGGAAAAAAATCGGAAAAAACATCGGGCTCGGTATACCAAAAATTCAAAACACTTAATGGCTGCTTGACATGTGGATTATCGACCGCACACCACTATTAATTTTTACTATATATTCTTAACAAAATTACGCAAATTAGTTAATTTAAAACAAACTTCTGGGAAAATCCCTCTTTACAACTTTCCAAACAATAGTTTCCAAACAATTAAGTAGCAAAAAAAAACACACAGCCATCCACAAAGGCACGAAAGTTACACATGTGCTTGAAAATCAAGTCCTAGCCTTTTCACCCCCTGCCGAAACAACTGGCATCAAAAATTCAAGTGACTTCGTATTTTTACAAAAGTGGGAAAATCAGGCATTTTACACTTTGTTTTTCATATAAAAAATACAGCCCTGTCGCTGGCGGAAAAACCCTAAAAACGAAGGGGAATTCGGGAATTATTTTGCCGCAGCCATGCATGTTTTGAACCTTTTGAACCGTGAACTTTAGGAAAAATACTGTTTTGAGACCTACATGTCGTTTTATTCCAGTCTTGTTTGTTAACATAAGGATACAAATGTCTTCATGCATTAACAGTTAAAATAAAATAGAATTTAAAGAATACAAATTGGTTTGTGTACTCGTATTTATTTAGCATTTACAATTTTAAAAAATAAAGCAGTTATTTATAAAACATGGACGGTGAAATAGATATTTTTAAAATAAAATCCACCCACCCGCCCCATATTGTTTGCAAATCAAGATGAGAATCTAAATATTAATTTTATGTGGCCTGTCCTGTAAAATTTTAAAATGTCCTGTCTTGAGCTTTGGTCATTTGTGCAAGTTCAATGTCACTATAAAAAAAAGCATCCATTATTTTCTAATAGAGAAATACTTGAGTTATGATTTTTTCTTAGCGGGCGGTATCAATTGTGAGCTTGCTCACAGTACCATAGTTAACTCAGGGTCTATACAATACAGTTCTGTGCTTAATCAGTAATGATAATTACATATATATTTTTAAAACAGTGTATACAAAACTATCAATGATGACGTCACTCGAGTAGGTACCCACCTTAAGAAAATCTTAATCATAGTGTAGAATTTTGAGGGATTTGTTTTAAATTTTCCAAAAAATATTCAAAGGCCACTTACTCAAAAAGTAGGTCATTGACCTAGTTTTTTTTAATGTGGAAAAATAACACTACAATCAAAGGTATACATAGCATACAATAGATGTTCTTCATTGTCATCAGTGGAATTTTTTTTTTATTCTGAGTACATAAACGTTATCTTTAAGGATTTAAGCTAAGGATTAAGTTGAGTGATTTGAAAATGGTGGTGACGGCTTGGCCTGATTTTAACAGTCTCCGAGTAACGAGGCACAGAAGCTTTCAAAAAGGAAAAAAAAAATTCCAACGATTTATTATACAGGATTTTAAAAAATCCAAACAAAAATTGCACTTTACAATACATGTAACCATAAACATGTGTATAGAAACACACGTACAGGTGCTTGAGGACAGGACAACCCCTACCCCCACCCCCACCCCCTCCACACCCAATTTAGACCCCCGGGGTAGTTGACTCTCCTTTTGATAGAAATTCCTTTCAAGTCATATACACAGCATGTACCTGTTCAAATATCTGAAAATTAACGTATAATAATCGAATTATGTAACCCCTCCCCCCAAAAAAAAATGCGTATATAAAGAGGAAAGGTATGCCACACCGGTACGTTTGTTTACATTTAATGGAGTCTACACTAAAATTTTTTTGTCTTAACTATTTTTTAAATATATATATAGAAATTTTTATGTTGAATGAAATAACAATTGGCTTTTTCCATCAAAATGAGTGATATTTCACCGATTTAGAATGAAATTTGATTACAATTGCAAATCTGGCCTAATATACACATTACGGCTTAATTTACATGTTCCCAAAATCTATCAATTAACACTTCTATTGTAACATTGATGAACTATCAATTATATTTTTATCTTTTTTATTCTCATTGCAATTAGCTTTTATTTTTATCACAAATCCTCATTTAGTTGGTGATATTGCAATTGACTAGTTGACTTTGCCGATGAAAAATTACAAAAAGAGATGAAACACTCATAAAATGAATGAACGAAGAATGCTGAAATATTGTTTAATAGAAGAGCCAATGCAGGAATTTTATGACTGTATGTAAAGGGATTTGGCACCTTTACTGAATACAGGCATTCGCTTGTACACTCTAGAGTCAATGCAGGCATTGAACGACTCTCTCAAGAGCCAATGCAGGCATAGAATGACCCTCACTCTACAGCCAATGCAGGCATTGAATGACTCTATCTCTCGCAAGAGCCAATGCAGGCATTGAGCGACTCTCTCAAGAGCCAATGCAGGCATTGGGCGACTCTCTCAAGAGCCAATGCAGGCATTGAGCGACTCTCTCACTAGCCAATGCAGACATTAGGCGACTCTTTTAAGAGCCAACGCAGGCATTGAGCGACTCACTAGAGCCAATGCAGGCATTGAACGACTCTCTCTAGAACCAATGAAGGTATCATCTGTTGATCTTGTGAATTTTAGGATTGTGTCACTCATGATGTAACTGAATGCATTGAATGCCTTATATAAAATCAATTGACAACGTAAAAATAAATATGTGTTTTGAACTATTTCTTTACAATACCAAGTAAACATTTCATGATTTGATGACCTTTTGGAGGTATGTACAAATGTCTTGTAAATCTTGATTAGCCTATTTAAGCATTACCGAGCCATTTTGTGGTAATATCAAGGGTTACAAAATATAAATGTAGTATGAAAATGATATTGAAAATACAAAAAACAGAGACAGGCTCACTTTAAGAAAAATATATTATGATTTATAATTAGACAAGTTTTGTGACAGAAAGTAGTATTTCTTTTCAAGGATCAGTCCCCATCACTCTCAATTCTCTCTTCAATTCAGGTTTCAATGGCTCTCCTGTAAACATAATTAAGGTATATTATAGCATATATGTCAAGAGTGATACACATTTACTTACATGCATTTATAAGAATGAAAAGCTGCATAGTTTCATCATTGATATACTCATTACATGCTCATAATTTGCAATTCTGTAAAATAATTTATGATATTCTCCATTGACCATACCTTTCCCACTAGCTGCTGGGTGGCTTCCCATTGTACGTTGTGAAAACCGTTTTGAATATTCCTTCAATCAACACTGGCAGGGATTGGAAGTACATGTATTACCTAAAATGAATATGTTTAAAATTTATCAGACTTTTTCTGATGGCCTTAACATTAAAGCATGATTTATTTCAATTTCCTTCAACATTTCCAAACTTTCTGATCAGTGCTTAGTTACTCATAATAAACTTACCCAGCTTTTTATTGTGGTCACCACTGACTGTCACTACTTAAGTAGGAAACATCAGCTCCACCTCCACCGACTTTTAATGTCTTTGACAACCCCCCCTCTCAATGAGGTTCTTTTGATGTTCTTCACCAATGTTCCTTACGTAAAGAGGTCCATAGTGGCTGCCATTCAGACTAAAAGACAACAATACAGTATAGTCTGTTTACTCCATAACAAACAAATGTTGTTCTTATTATCTTGGTCATGAAAAATTCTCCTTGATATAATTACCACTGATATGTGCAAATGTATATAGATTTAAAAAGATATGTTTAAAAAATAAGAGTTTTTTGTAAAAACTTACTACTTCGATCCTCATTGAAAACATCAGTGGCTTGACACAACTCCATTGTTTTCATTGCCAGACTTGAAAAAAGCTGACAGGATCCTCAGGTGTGTGTTTCTTGATGTCTTTAATAGATACATGTACTTATATTAGCATCGTAGCTGTGACAAAAAAAAAAGAATTACTGGTAAAACTTAATCTAGAATTCAAGAGAATAAATGTTAATAAATTGTTTAAAAAACGAAATTTAAGAATAAAAAAAATATACATGAGATTTAAACAAAGATATTAAAATAATACGTGCATGAAAAAGTTCTTTAAAAAATGCGCACGCTTCTTTTGAATCAACCTGTAAATCGGAAATCCCCTATTTCTATATACTATATAACACGTTCTTACACAGAACTGGGTGATTTAAGCGAAAGATACGACAGTTATTTATGTTGAAGAACAGTATTATGTACATCAATATCAAAAAAATGTTAATCTTGTAAATTCTATGCTGTATTTAAGATTCATATAAGGTTCAGCGTACCAGTAAGGTCCGTTCAAGCAAATTCGGACGGCCCGATTATTATTATTTACTGCCATAACTTTATACTAGTCTACGATATATCTACATTAACCCAATTTCTAAATATGCCAACACTGATTATATAGATTAACTATCCGTACTTACAATGTTCATTTTGATGAGTTCGGGATCACAATCCATGAACGCGGCATGTGCTTTTCACGCAGCTACATCCAGACGTTTGAACTCCGGATCCAGTTGAAAGACACGATACACGTATGTAATTCTGGCAAACTGCATTTTGGCTTCATTTTTTGCATAAAAATATCTTCTTTTACTTCATCTTCAGTTTTCTCAACTGATGCGAACACATGAACGTGAATTATTAAGTTTTATTACGTCATAGTTTTAGATGTCAGAAAAATCCGCGAAATATTTTTAAATGATACGGAAAGGACGATCTCGGTTAGAACGACGTTTTCGTTGTTATTCATTTGTAATGACGAATTTAAATCACTGTCTTGAATTATTTTTTTCGTTTATTGGAATGAGATGCAGCTACGGTCACCGAGTACAGCAGAGCTGGGGCAATGCATGCAGTGCTGAAGATCAGTTCTAAGCTTGATGATCTATGATGCCTCTAAACGTCCGTTAAACAATTATATGGGTAAGAAAAATCAAGATATTTTTATACGTAGTAATTAAGTATCTACATTGTGCTGCAAAGAGATTGAGTCTGTAATTTTTTGCGATTGAGAAAAAAGCAACCATAGAATTGCATGATGATTGAGAGTATGTTTATCTGAGCAAAGATAATTTATGTATCAAACTGGATATAACCAAAGAGGATATAAATGTGTCAATTATGTTGAAATGAAGATATGTGTTCTATAGTTTTACTAAAGATTATAGCCTTCATTTAAACTATACATGTGCATCTTTTATTTTAGGTACACACGATAGAGAAAATTTAACCGCTGCTAAAAGGAGGATAATCATCATGCTGAGTTAATGAATAAAAATATCTTCAATATCAGCCTTTGAGTTACTGGTACTGTACCAGTTATCGGCTAAGACCAGTTATCGGCTAAACTGAAAGTTCGGGTTTATAGCACGCGACTATCTGAGATTTTTCAATTTAGTCCTCTGTTTTGAATAAAGAAAAGTAAGTTTGCTTGAAAACTTTCTTGAATATGTTTTAAACGTGAGCTTAAACGATCATTGTTTACCGCTGATTTACATTTTTGCACTTTTAGCTGTGGGGGAAGTGACGTAATATGTTAAAAATAGAATATAACCCCTTTGTGATACATTATCATCTCCCTTCTTTGATATGACATATAATATCACTACATATAACATGTAGAAACAAAAGGAATTCACTAAATTCTGAGTGATTCATAGCGCAGTTGAACGCCTGATTGCACAATATTATGCATTGAATAGTCTACGATTTTGTGTATTACCGTATGATAACAAACGAATAATTTTATGAGATTTGTTTATGCATCATAACCTCTACGAACTTTAGTCTGACCCCAAAAGGGACATAATTCAAATTACATTTTGTAGAGTATCAAATCAACATGTACAGGGATTTTACTATGTTATTATCGCGAAGCCGATAACTGGTACAGTAAATCGTAAAAACTCGGCAAATTCTGGGCGTGCTAAAAAAGCACACAAAAAGATGTTTTGGGTTCTAAATAATGATTTAACCTAACAGGTGCATAAACAAGGAGTATACCATTTAAAGCATGTCAAGTTTTATTCAAAAATATCAAGAAATAAGGAAGTACGAAAAGAAAACGTTAAATATTAGCCGATAACTGGTACAGTGCCAGTATGTCAAACATTATGATCTTATTTGATTGATGAAGGGGGTTGACGAAAATAAATAAAATCAGTGTCCAAACATATTAGGTATTCAAACTTAATTAGTATACATTAAATAAACAGATATGATCATTTTCTGATACTACTCATTAAAGAAAACTCAATATCCACTATTGACCGTAATACCTGCATTGGATGACATCACAGTCATCCAATGCATGCATTGGATGACTTCATAAAGGGCCAATGCCTGCATTGGATGACTTCATAGTGGGCCAATGCCTGCATTGGATGACTTCATAGTGGGTCAATGCCTGCATTGTTTGACTTCATTTTCGGCCAATTCATGCATTGGAAGACTTCACAGTGGACCAATGCCTGCATTCGATGGCCTTCCAGTCGCTCAATGCAGGCATTGAGTGAGTGACTCCAGTCGTTTAATGCAGGTGACGAGCGACTCTACAATGGTCCAATGCCTGCATTGAGCGACTCCTCAGTCTTCGCTTAATGCAGGCATTCATTTAGTCTAATGAAATAGCGCTGCATGAGAGTAAATGACAATGCCCATTCCTATTTGAAAATGCATCTTGTAATACCTGCATTGCCTCAATGCTAAGTTTTGACTATAAATCCAGATTTCAAAATAAGAATAGTTTGGCCAAAATAAAATGTATTTATTCCCTTTATCACAAAAGTGAGTGACATAGCACTAAATGGTAAAATCAGAATGCCGCAAGAAAAATCTGCATATTTTGCCGATTTTTTGAATGGATACCTAATACGTTTTAGTAAATTGCCTTTATCAACACAGAGATATCATTAAAAAATAGTTGAGACAAATTAAAAATTAGTGTAGACTTAATTATTACTTCCTCTTCGTCATTTTTGGATTATCAAACATGTATCCGCTATATGTATCCAAATAGCACGGGTTGATATCGCACTTTTATCTTATTCTCATAATGCTTTTAAACTGAATGTGCGTTCTTCTGTAATTCTACTATACCATGTCAAACGTGTTTTTCGAAGACAAGCTAGGTACTGGGACGGAAGTCAACATCTTTCAGTAACGTAATGTACACCCTTGTAGGATAAAATCTAAGTAGTCTTTTTGCGCCCCAATGTATTTAAACCGCTTTTCTCAGATGTTATCGAACCATAGTGACCGAAAGATATTTACTTCCATCACAGTTACCTAGCGGAGTGGAATACCTTAAAATCTTCTTTTTATATGCAATTTGGGGGCGTTTTATATAAATCGTTATTTTCTGTTAATTTTCAGATATTTGGAAGGGTACATGTTGTTTTCATGACATTAAAGAAACTTCTATGAATAGGAGAGTCAACTACCGGGGTTGGGGGGTTGAGTGGGGGGGGGCTGTTCTCAAGCACCTGTATATAGAAAGAAAAACAGCTTTCGTCACAGGACAAGGAATCCGAAGTATAATATAAGTCCCGTCACGGTGAATACTACCGAGTTTACGGATGACTGAACACTGCCGGAGTTCGTCGAAGGATGCCGAAGCTTGAAAGCTCCTGCAAGTTCGTTTTCAAAGGATTTCACAAAATAGCCGGGCTCGAATTCGTCTTCGTTGTTCATGATTTCCCACAATTCTTCGCCGATCTCTCCACCAGAAGTCGTTAAGTCTGTGAAGGTCGGTAAAGCTGAAGTTTCATACGTAATTATTTTCTGTCCAATTTTTGCAGTAATGAACGCAGATCTGTATATGCTATTGACTGAATCGTAACTACCTTCATCGAACTTCACCTACAAAAATATAGTGACGTCATCTTTATTTGCATATTAATGATTTATTATTTTTATTTTTTTGTGCAATAAATATAACGTTAATAAAGTTTAAAACTGTATGCACTGCGTTAACATGCGAAAAATATCCTTAATTAATATTTGATTTACATTTCAATGTTCACTCCGAAGAACAGAAAAAATAAACAGATATTTTAAAAACAGATATTTTTAAAAATCTAAGATAGAGATAGGGGGCAAAACGATTTCTCGTGGGCCTCAGTACATTGTGAAAAACGTGTGTAATCTTTAATGTAAAGTAATCATTGTGAAGTATATATGGTGAGAAATAGATCATAACTGGAGAACTTATGGTTATGAAATGACATGCGTGTGAAATGACATGCATTAATGATGACAATGAATGATACTTACATGTGGCTATGATCAAGATTCAATAGTACTTTAGCATACTCTATGTTAATTACATTTTCCGGTGTCTTTTTCTGTGATATCGTTCATTATACGTTTTTATCGAAAAATTCTTATATTAACTATTAATACGACAAAAAATATTATGGTGTATAAAATGTTGTTGGTCAAATTATTGTGGAAAAAGTTATTTAAAAGCTCTAATAGGAGCAAAATTACATTCATTGTCGTCCTATACTAAACATTGGTTTGATCTATATTCCTTAGCAGAGTAATCTCCCTTCTGATAAAATTCAATGATATGTTTTAATTTAATCTATCATAAAGGTTTAAGTTACACGCAGAACTACATGTATCATTACAGCAGCTTTTTCCAGCAAAATAAACTACAGCTTATATTGCTATAACCATGCAGAAACAAAAGAAAAGGGGGCGGGGGCGGGACGCTATAATGTTGTAAGCAGCACATGAAATACTCAGTCTGTATACAGAGAAATAATCGTCCCTGTTTTATTTTCGCTCCTTTTCGCCCTCGTTGTCAGCGGGCGAATTTAATTAAGACTGGCCGAATTCCTATGTCTCAAGTTATTTCTCTTCAAACACAACTTTGTTTGGGCGAATTCAAGACGGGGCGAAACTGTTTGCAAGTGATGAAGGGCGAAAATAACACAGGGCGAAAATAACCCTGTATATAGTACTATTGTGACACTCATCCCACCTGTTGCACGACCAGGCCGTTTCGAATGTACTTCGTATACACTGTCACGTACAGGGCCGTTCTCATATCCAGCAGCTTGATGTCCACCATCTTTTTCAAAGCCGTCTTTCCGCAACCTGTATACAAAGCAGCATTGCCTTTACAGTGGTTTTATTTAAATTCGTGGGTATCAATTTTCATGGACTAAGCGAAAATCGCAGTTTCCAGGATACGTAAATTCCTGGCCAATGATCCCATAAGTACTATTTGTTATTTAAAAATATTGCATGTCTATGAATATTCAATTTCGTTGATCAACTCAACACCGAAATAAAAATCCAGGAAAATTGGTAATCAGCGATGATGAATCCAGTTTTCACATGCTCATGGCATGAAGTCGGTTTATATCAACACTTTGTTATCGTATTAAAAATTTATAATTATGTGTGGAAAAGAAAAAACTAATAAACTATGGTTTTGTGAAAATTTGTATGTATTCGATTTTTGAAATACTAGATTATTACAAAACTGCGATAGGTTACCTCGACAACATTTTTCTTTTTGAAATTTTGAAACGACCTGTGAACCAACGATATACCTTTAAATATCTAATACCGGAAGTTTATGTTGTTGTTGATTTACACTAGTCCGATCAAAATCATCAATGATAAGTGTTGATCTGTTTACATGTGTACATATATAATACACGTGTGTGAATGCCTTACTATGTTGTAGAAGAATCGTGTCGTTTGCGCATGCCTGACACCGGAAATGATAGTTTTCACAAGCCTCTTTTGGATCTTTAGCTATGTCTTCACAGCTGACCTCATTGGAACTTCTTTGCATTCGCCCTGAAAAGATTTTTAACAATTTAATGCAGATTCAAGCCGTATTTGTATATAAAGAATACTTTTGTAAATATTTTCCTACAGATGAGCAAAAATCGTTTATTTCTATGTGAACTTTAAAATTCTGAGCGATTTGACTTTCTCAAACGTAAATATTTTAAATAATAAAAGTTCACCAGCTTCACTGGATTTGATCACCTGACAATCAATATTAATTTCCCAACATTTAGATTTGCAATGATCTTTATATGAACATACAAAGAGCAAAAACGTTCATTTCAGTATAATAACATTTACAAATATGTAAGTTCAATTAAGAAATTAACAGCATTTTTTAAAAGTTCACCGGGATATAAACTTGGTTGGTCACGTAATCAAGTCCTGCACGTTTATTACTTATATTTACGTTTGAGAAATGCATAACCGTGTTTTTATTATTTACAGTAATGCAACCGTCGAACAATAAGCGCGTGCGGTAATCATTGGGACGTCATTAAAAACACTGAAATGAACGTTTTTGCTATTAATATGAGGTAACATATTTGCAAATGTAAATATATCCCGGTGAATTTTTTAACCTGCTGTTTATTTCTGAAGTGAACTTTTTAACAGTTCAAGAGATCATATGTTTGACGTCACAGTGATCATCGCCTGAGCTTAGGTTTGCCAGTTGCATTATAACGAGCATAAAGACACTCTTAAATGTTCATGACTCTAAACTACCTCACTTTTTCTAACGCAATTATAAGAAATGACAATCACCCGACCAACCAAGTTCATATCCCCGTGAACTTTTTAACATTGTTGATTATTTCTTAAGTGAACGTTAGCAATGTTAAGCATTGCTAATAGTTCTTTTTTTTTAAATTCAAATACATACATCGTGCTTGAATGGGGGTGTTTGGTTGGGCCGTGGGAAACTCCTGGATATTTGTCATCGGAATCTGCGACATCTGACCACTCGGAATCTGACTAAACGGACCGGAAGCGACGTGATTCTGACTGAGTGAACTTTCCTGTGCAAATAACTGATTTTGACGATTACTCCATGATGTCACTTCCCCGTCTGGTTTCATGATGTGTAACGAGACGATGGATGAGGACCACTGTTTATCGGAATTTGGAATGTTAAAAACTTTTACGAGGTCTTCGCCACCTAGAAATTAAAATACATTAAGCATATTATCGTTACAGCAAATATATTTTACCATAAAAGATCATTGCAACAGGATAAATTTGTGTTGAAAGTAACACGTTATTTCATTTAATATGTCAAAGTCGGCTTTTAATATATATGTCAAAGTCGGCTTCAGGTGAGTGAGTAACTTTTTAAGAAGTAAAAAGCTAATTTTTCATATTGATATTAACTCATGCTTTCTGATAAAGATATTTATAGATTATAACACTATGGCACTGCATAATATTAACTTATTATCCTGTATTTAATTAAAAACGTGAAGAAAGATTATAAAAGAAGTTCATTACAGTTTGAGACAACAAAATTAAATAGGTTGGATTCGCTAAAATTGATTCATACAATTAAAATACTGTTAAACAACTCTATTGGGGTATTAGACATTTTGACGATGTTGACGACAATTTTACCTTCATCGTCTCGAATATTTTTGCATCGAATAAGTACTTAAATGTCTTTTGTATTTGCATTAGGGAGGTAAAATGGTCGTCAGATCTTCCTTAAATTTTCAGACATGATTTATTTAGTAAAGAAAAATTCAAAATAGGTGAAAAATTAAAGTATTTTCCTATATATATATTTATACAGAGCTCTCGAGTAGATTAATATAATATAAATATGACAAATACTGTCCAGCCTTTTTATCTAATCTACATCGCGAAAATTAATCGTCGCAAACCATTTTAACACTAAAAAAATCGCCAAATAAAGACGCGAATAAAAGTTGATATACGGTATGTTATGAAATGCCACAACCGTTGTCGTCTTCTTAACTCGATGAAATATATGAACCTTCTATCTGAGAAATTTTTGTAACTGCTGACTTCATGAAAGAGGAAACAGACGACATGATATTGGAGACATGCGCATTGACCGTGTTCATGATCTGAGGAAGGTTTTGATGTAGTACGTCCATCTGGCGATTTAAGTGTTGCTCTACTTCCTGTTTTCCTTGCATTGCTGTGGCAACCTGGATAAAAAAGAGGGGAAAATGTAGACATTTGTTTATCTATATATTAATTACAACAAAGATATTTGTGATTTAAAAATTGATTTTAAATTCGTCCAGTCTCAACATAGCCCGCTGACAAACAAGGCGAAAGAGGCGAAAATATAACGGGGCCAATATTATGCTGTACATTTTACAAATCATATAATTTACCTGCTGAGCTGCGTCGTTAGCCAGACGATCAATGGTCTGAGGATCAGACATCTGTGTTTCCATGGTGATGAACGCATCTTTCACTTGAGGAATCAGTTTTGGAATGGTATCCAAGGCCTTGTTAAAGCCTTCTCCGATGGTGCGCCTGAGCGTTTCTAGTTTGGACTCTGTTTTGGCTTTCTCCATGATATCATGACCTTGGTCTTGTAGTGTTTGCGGTACCTGTTAGAATAGAATTTACCTATTGTGGAATCGTAAGAATTCGTGGTGGCTTTTTCGTGGATTTTGTTGGTATATGTACATGTACAATGGAATTAACATTCTTAAGCCTATATTCTATATACTGGTAATTACAAGTGAATACATGTACACGAATTACATCCACATGAATAACCTACAATCCAATGTACAATCCACGAAATTGGCCCAAAAGAATTTACATGATTCTACGGATTTCATTCATTTAGTAAAATATATCATACCTCTTTTAATTCATAATCCTGAAAAATTGTTCATGCGCGGATCTAGAGGAAGGGAGGTTGAAAAGGAGGGTACGGTCCACCCCCGTGGAAAATTTATTTATACTTCTTAAATTTATACTGTAAAGTTACTGAAAAAAGGCCTCGGACCGCCTCTCCACCCCACCCCCCACCCCCGGGCATACAATATCATTCCTCGGACCTCCCCCCTTCAGCTCCCAGGGAAAATTTTCTGTATTTGCGTATGATGTTTTAATGATAATCTTACGTCTTGCACTATGTCGTTGGCCGCTGTTTTTGACATTTCTATCACCGATTCAGCCAACTTTACATCCGGTTCAACCATTTTGACTTCCGGAATCGGGGTTTCTTCCTCTCGTTTCAATATAGTTTCTACTTCGGTTATATTACCATTGCACTGAAGCGTTCTACAATAGAAGAAATGAAAGCTTTTTCAACTACACTTCGGAGGCTAAATAACTTACAATCTTAGCACTACAGTACAAGATATATATGAATAATACCCCCCCCCCTCCCTCTTTAAGAAAAAATCCTTATAATATGTTTTTGTAGCAAAGGACTGTAGAAAAAACTTTAGTATTACAACAACTTTTCTTTAATACTGATGTTATGGCTGATAGAATTCGTAAAAAAAACTTTCTTGGCAATCTGAATGAAGTTAAATAATGGAGTGCTAAAATGGTAACTCTTCGTAATGGAGCAAAATACTTCTTTTTTATTTTCAGCTGTAATGCTAGTAATTTAAGCAATTAAACGAATTGTTATAGAACGTCTTAACTGCCTTATGAGGATGATCTTCATTATATGATGATACTTCAACATTACATGATGATGTAATGTTGAAGTATCAGCATGTAATGTTAAAGTATCAGCATGCAATGTTAAAGTATCAGCATACAATGTTGAAGTATCAGCATGCAATTTTGAAGTATCAGCATGTAATGTTAAAGTATCAGCATGTAATGTTGAAGTATCAACGTGTAATTTTGAAGTATCAGCATGTAATGTTAAAGTATCAGCATGTAATGTTGAAGTATCAACTTGTAATTTTGAAGTATCAGCATGTAATGTTAAAGTATCAGCATGTAATGTTGAAGTATCAACGTGTAATTTTGAAGTATCAGCATGTAATGTTAAAGTATCAGCATGTAATGTTGAAGTATCAACGTGTAATTTTGAAGTATCAGCATGTAATGTTAAAGTATCAGCATGTAATGTTGAAGTATCAACATGTAATGTTGAAGTATTAGCATGTATAATGTAGATGTTTCAGTATGTAATGTTAAAGTATCAGCTTGTAATGTTGAAGTATCAGTATGTAATATTAAAGTATCATCATATAATGTTTAAGTATAATCATACATGTATAATGAAGATTATCTACATAGGACGTTTCATAAATTGTGACAAAACACACAGACATCTTTTGACAACTTAACGACACCGCAAACTTATTTCACGTACAGATTCCTTTCTTTCATATATGCATAAGTTTCTTTCTTCTTCTTTTTTTTTTTGGGGGGGGGGGGGGTAATATAGAATATATTATTTTGTTAGCTTATTATAAATAAAACTTCAGACTCCTGTGGATAATCTGACATTCTTTTCCATTTGGAAGTCTATCGGAACACCTCACACAAATTTTATAACCTTATCATCCGAACTGTTTTCATGTTTGAAAAGCAAAATTCTTGTACCTTTTTAATTTTACCTGGATATTGAAACAATATAAGATAGAGGGGGCATTACAAATAAAAGAGAAATCTTAAGATTGTTTCCTTTTAATGAAAAACTATTGCTTTAACTATGTGCTGTTTACAAAAATCGAAAAAAAAAAAATTAAGAACGTGTGCTGTATAAATATTTAAGGACAGAGTATACGATCAAAGTAGACATCTTACCGTTTCTCACAGAGGTTTCGAACACACTCACGGCATACCACGTGACCGGCCGAAGCTTTTACAAGGCAGTCTTTGACGCTCTCTGCCAAAATGTGCCGTGTTTTCTGTGCTTCTTCGATCGCAGCTGTCAGTTTATTAACAAGTCTACCCTTTACCGCTACATTCAGAACTGGAAAAAGATAATACATGAAAACTAAATCATATATTTCACTCACTAACTTACAGTATTTTCTCCTCTAATTCTAAATAAAATAAATTATTTGAATTAATATAGAAACTGACAAGACTGCTTTCAGAAATCTATACGATCCAGTTCCAACCGGTTTTAAAACGACATATACGCATTCCTTAAAATAATTTTGTTTAACTGCTTTCAATTTCATTGTTTAGCTCATTAAATATCAGCGTTAATTCAAGTTTGTTGGTTTCGTCAATATTCGTTAAATACCAATTTTCGTGTATAAAGATTTACGTACATATGTAAACAGTATTTGCTGACAATTGATTAATGAAGGAATAACGGAGTCTGCCCTTACTCCAAAAATGTTATTTATTATTTAAGCCTGTAAAAAATTATGGATATATGTCAATTCTTAAAAAATCTCCAAAATGTCATTTCTTACAATAACATATTACACAAACCTAACTGAGCGGAAAGGATCGCTTATTCAAATGCAAAATTATAACATGTATCAGTTCTGCTCATTTTATTTTTTAATCATGCATGTCTAACAAGGAAAAATATGTGTTGAGGGAGGTAGTGGGGTTAAAAACTCTGCCTGAGTAAGTAAGAAAATAAGATTCCAAATTTTGATGATATAATGCATTATTAAAATAAATATAAGTTTTAAATTCAAAATAGAAAAATGCGTAACAGTTCAAAAATTTCAGAAAAGTACGAAAAGTATTGGTAATCATCTTAAGGAAATGTTATTGATTTTTGATTATATAAGACAGTTATGATATGGAAGATGAAGACAACTTCATGCCTATTGAGAGAGAGAGAGAGAGAGAGAGAGAGAGAGAGAGAGAGATCAATGAGTGGAAAATGAAAGGTGTATGATGAGCTCGAGGGGTGAGAACAAATGGTATAAAAATGTGTAATACGTTTAAACAAATATGCCTTCTATATCTGTGTGTTCAAATATACAATAATAAAAAAGGTATAAGAAAATTATTCTTACCATAAAAGATGTGTGCCCCGCCTTCTCTCACTCCCGCCTCCCCCCCCCCCCCCCACCCTCGCCATAAAAGTCCTTGTATACTTACGCATTAAGTTATCCACGTCCAATATTTTGTAGTCAGCGCCCAGAACTAGAGACAGGTAGAGCACCGACACAGCGGCCACCGACAGTGTCAGGCCACGCATGCTGAAATTATTAAGGAGGACCTTACAATTGTTTCAAACTATCAGATATTTATAATTCTGTTTAAAATCTCTCTCTCTTTCTCTCTCTCTCTCGCTCTCGCTCTCTCTCTCTCTCTCTCTCTCTCTCTCTCTCTCTCTCTCTCTTGATTACGATGATGCAATTTAATTAAATGCAGATGAGCAGATGATGATAATTGAGAATACTGATAATTAAAATTTAAATACCGGTGTGTCATATGTGTTTGAATCTTTTTTTATAGGAATCGATTACCAAGTGAAAAGTCAATCATATATTCATTATACTCGTATAAATTGTTTAACATCTTTTAAGAAATGAAAAGTTGATCAAATGCCAAGAATTATTAACAACAATCTGATTTAAATCAGATCCTTCGATGATTTGATATTTGATCAAATAATCATATTTGTGATTCAATGCATTTCAACTATCACATTGATTGTTCTTACCTTGCGTTCGATGTATTCTTGTATTCTCGATTTTATCCTTTGTGATCAATAATTCCGCATTAAACTAATTGAGCACGTGTTGAAACAATATGGTAGCAAACAGTTATTAAGGGTGTAGTGCTAAAATAGAGACTGATTAACTTGTGGGGATCCCAATGGGGTTATTTTAAATATTTCAAATATAATATTTCTTGCTTTCAACGTTCAAGAAGCATATTCAAATTCAGTCAAACTTTATGAATGAAATTTGAAATGCTAATGTTATATTTTTACATTTAATTAAAAATTTCTATGATTTCCCCCTTTTTTGGCCTCAACTAGTTTACGGTTGATTAGGCTTGCTCTTTATAATATGTTTACTGTTTACTTCCTTTTCTTACATCTCTCTGTAATATATAAGTCAATCCATCAAACGTGTCCCCGGAGGCGGGCTGTATTGACTATAGTTACAAGTACCTCACAGTAACACGAAGTCAATCGCAGAAATTATACCGAAATAATTCTCTCTCTCTCTCTCTCTCTCTCTCTCTCTCTCTCTCTCTCTCTCTCTCTCTCTCTCTCAAATTGACCTGAACTTTTTGTATAAATGCAAATTAACATGTCTTCATGCAGTTTATAACCGTTTATTTTTTCACTCTCTTGATAATTCAAAGTTCACTTGTTAAACAGATGATTTTAGATCTGTTTCTTCTGTACATACACATCATAATAAATAGTCAACGTTCATATATATGTATATATATTCTGAATAGTCAACTCAAAACCATATACATGTATCACAGATAATCCGGTTATTGTTTTAAAAAACATTAGACAGAAATTTTAATTAACAAAATTAACATAATATACATGTATGTATACATCCACACGTGAGATAAACTTGATTTACATGTGATATACAAGAAATAAATGATATACAAAAAGCATAGTATGATTTAGCACAGGAATGGAAGGGTCACTTAGAACATTGATTGCGTTGTGATTTCTTGATCTGTAGAAAGTACATGTATACTATGACACAATAGGACACACACTCTACATTCGAGCTAATGGTCGGAAGAAGTACATGTATGTATATACGTTTATAAATAAGATTAACAACAAAAATATCAAAAAAAAAAAAAACAACAACAAGCACTTAATCAGCATGCATTCAAAAGCGTATTACATGCAACTTCACCGCATAAATATTTAAGTAACTTCACACTATAAATTTCGAAAAAAAAAAAGTCGCCTTCAAAACTTGAAAGAAAATTTAAAAAAAAAAAACCAACATTTTCAGTCTCTGCTTTTGGACGCACGTCATACTGACTTTTTCGAAATGAGATTTTCTTTTTTATGTAATACTGTTTTGTAGTCCACGTCGCCATATTTTCGCTTATGAGCGCTGAGCCCAGACGACGAGCGCTGTTAGCAGGAGGAGGGGTGTGAAAACCGAGATCCGCGCCTGACCGTTACAGTAAGTAGTTGAGCAGGTGCAAGAGCCGTAACCTATCTTGTTGTCACAGGTGTCCGACACGGCGGTCAGGCACGAACGCTCCACGTACGTAAACACTGAAACATGATAAATAATAACAATATAAGTAATAATGAATATTGTTATATTCAGTTATATTGTAGTACATGTATATTCTCACTATTTAACTCTATATAGACGAATAGTCAATAATTGTAATATGAGCTCGTCCGAAAAATATTGACCACGTATACGTGAACACTGAAACATAATAAATAATAATAATATAAATAATAATATAAATAATAATGAATGATGATAATAATAATATAATTGATAATGATAATAATACAGATACTGAAACAATAAAAAAAAAAGTATATTTTTAATGAGTGAGTGAAGGAATGAATTTATAAATGAACGATTGAATGGAAACGCTAACTGAAACAGATAACAAAACTAAATGAATGAATGAATGAATGAATGAATGAATTAATGAATGAAAAATGAAAAAAAAAATACAAAAAAGAATGAATAAATGAAAACAGTTATAAAGGAATGAATGGTTTTTATTTATTCATTCTAAGATTTTGATTTTACTCTATAAGAAATCACAAAATCAAATGATTGAATAAATGGAGGAATGAAAAGTGAGAAAAAAAATGTTTTACAAAACGAATGAATGAGTAAATGAAAAAAAGACAAGTTATAAAAGAAAAGAATGAATAAAGAGATAAATGATTAAATAATTTAGATGGTATTTAATTAAAGCGGGAGAACTCCAATTCTAATTGTTGCAACAAAGTCATACAAAGCATGAACGGCAACTCTTACAACTGGTATGGAAAAAAAAATTGGTCCCGTATTAAAAATTTTGGTCCATTGTTATGATTCCATACCGACGTTCCATCTTTATTCTCACGCCTTCGCGATTATTAATGATGTAACATTGTTCAAAATCAAAGCGAAATTGATAATAGTAAATAAATACAGATCCTCATCCTAAGTATGGAGGTTATATCTACATGTACTTTCAATATCATTTATTTTTCAATTTAAAAAGTCCTTCATTAATAACAATGGAGAGGGCAGTACGCTCTAAAAAAAATACACGTACAAAAATGTATTTCCTTTAGGACAACATGTATCTAAAAGCCGGTTAGCAAAAAAGTGGAGGTGGGGGGGGGGGTCCCACCCACCCCCGCCCTACCCTCGTTGCTACTATGCTGGTATAAATCTACATTTTACATAGGTACGTCAATAATATTTTATTAAAGCTAGATGGAGTTTACAACACCAATTGTTCGAGATTACATAAAATATCTATACATATATACATGTAGGTGTAATTTTAAAATAAATTAGAGATCGAGGTTTACCTGTTCCCAAACTTTTGAAGGATTTGCCGCACGCGGCGCAGTTGGAGGCCGTCCTTTTGGCGTCCTGTAGCCCTATCTCGTTGATACTCTCTCCACAGTTTGAAGGATCATCGTCAGAGTTACACACCCAACAGTCAATGGCAAAAACTGCAAACAGATAAAAATATTACATTTTCACAGTGTCTTTGTGATAACACTACAAATCAATTTTGTAATGTATTAGCCAATACATTTCATTCATGACTTGTTTAATATTTAATATATGTACATTTTACACATTGTCTTTGTGATAACACTACAAAACAATTTTGTAATGTATTAGCCAATACAATTCGTCAATGACTTGTTTTTTATTTAATCATACAATTGCTGAAAATATAAGTATAAATAATAAGGAATCTTTCTTTGAATAATATGAGGTGATCAAATACGGCCGGGTATGATCAGATACATCACACCCAAAAGTCATTAACAAAAAAGGTAAATATATAGAAATAATCATTACTATGAGCAACATATCATTCATAGACATCGTTTCAGTGGGAGAGAAAGGGGGGAGGGGTAGATCTACGCAAAATCTTGACAATCAAGGTGTTAGAGGGTGATTCCCAACTTACGATTTTTAAAAATTTGATTTATCTGTTAAGTTTACCTACAATTTTAGCACTGTCCAAGAAAAAGGTAGGGGACAGTTCGCCCAAAATTCCATTTTCTATGTGTAAATTTTGAAGAAAAAAAGTTGGGGGGGGGGGGCTGGCTACGTGGGTTTTTTTTTTTTTTTGGTTTTCTAGAAAGACAGAAGACTTAAAAAAAAAAGTAACGAATATGTAAATCAAGTGTTATTTCATTCCTGCATATTATCTGGTTCCACAGAGTTCCGCATTTAAAGTTGTGGCTATCAAGAATTGATTCAAGCATACAGAGATTAGTTTAACAAAAGTGTTTAATCGACAATCCTAATATCTTTCAATAATTAAATATTTTTTTAAAGTCCTAACTGGGATAGTTTCGTACACTATAGGTATGAATATCCGTTGAATTACGTATTAAATTTGCATTTTGAAATATCATTTATGCATCAGCAATGCTATGCTATAGACACTATGTATTCAGAATACATGTAAAAGCTTTCGCCTGACTTAGCTGTCAATTCATGCATTACGCCTCGACCAATAGTGTAAAAATATAAGATGGGAACTAATGCAAGACAAAATCGAAAGTTTTTACTCTTAAATTCTTCAGACACTATGTATTCAGAATACATGTGAAAGCTTTAGCCTGACTTAGCTGTCAATTCATGCATTACGCCTCCACCAATAGTGTAAAAATTTAAGATGGGAATTCGAACTAATGCAAGACAAAATCGAAAGTTTTTACTCTTAAATTCTTTTTTATGCAAAAAGTGCAAGACATTAGTATTATTTACATGCATATTTATGAGTATTGCATTGTATTGGATCGCCTTTATAAGATATTATTATGTCAGATACGGGAGGAGTAATTCGATATTTTATGAGGAAGATTAATTAAATCGGGGGCTAATATTTTTCAAACATACATAACTCATATTTCTACATATCAATAAGTAATGTTGAAATTCTTTCACCCCCTAAAATGCAATATATGCAATGATATTTCAAAATTTATAATGTTTAGAATTATATTTTGGTTCCTAAATTTACACTGTAACATAACATATAGGCACAAAATAATACTAATGTCCTTTCTGACATATATTATTTTTCGAATAATATCTGCAATATGACTAAAGTAGTCATATTGCAGATATTACTTGAAAAATAATATATGTCAGAAAGGACACTAATAATCAAACATTCTTCAGAATGTAAATGTATATTTTATTTTGGCAATACATGCTTATATCATATATTTGTACTCTGAAATGTAACTAACTTTAAAAAAAAAAGAAAAACCAACAAAATTAAAATTTACATTAAACTTACTGTCAAAACTCTCTTAGTAGTGAAAGAAAAATGGATGCTCTGATTAAAAAAAAATAAAATACCGGTATATTATTATCGTCCTGTACAGAATTAAGTTTGCGATGGATTCCCATCTTCCCAAGTCAAGAGTTTCTGATTCCCTCCGCTTCTATTCGTTCGTGAACCGGAGCGTCCGGATCAGAAACCCTTGACTTGGGAAGATCGTGTATTCTATTCTTTAAAAAATTTAACTCTTGACAACATTTAACAATTTGTTTTAATCTTCTTTATCATAAAGGTTTACGATACTAGCAGAGGTTAATTAATCATTATTACTTGTTGTTTTCATCATATTTTTCAGAAAAAGTTACGGTCAGACTTATCATTATTATAGCTCAATTTTTTGCATCAAAATTAAATTTTCGAAAATAACAGCTCCTATTGTATAAACCTCTCAGCATGCGAAATAAATAAAAACCTCCAGTTTAATAGCATGGCTAAGATGTTACCTAAAAATTATAAATTTCATTTCTAAATATAAATGAGATATTTAATACAGGTATTATTAAAGGCAACTTTTATTTAATGTCTGAAAAATTGCTGGCAAAGATAAGGCAATAAAAAAATCGATACCAAAAAGACAGCAACATAGCGATGGTTGCTGATAAATTAAACGAAGCACAGCATACATGAGCATGTGGTTCAATAAATCGACCCTATTCTATGTCACCGTTTAAAGTGTATTCGATTTTAGGGGGTGTAAATTGAAATTTCAGGTACTTAATACAAACATGTCTTGCTATTACACTCTCTGAAAACAAACACAAGAGATAACCGTGATTGTTTCAAACTTTTAAAATTACGTGATTTGGAAAGAATGCATACTGCGCGTGCAGGTCTTTACTTGCACGTGAGTTGACTTGTATTTAAAAAGGATCAAGTTTTTAAAAATTAAGAAGCATGACTCTTTCTGATAAATAATATAGGGCACGGCTGATTATGGATGACCGATGATATATTGATTCATTTGTAATTAAAGTTTTATCTTTGAAATCTTTGAAAACCGATGAAATAAACATGAAGTGGGCAACAATGGCGAGGTTGGTGGAAAGGAAGAAGGAATTGGTCCGAAATTATATTATAGTACTAGTATTTATCATTTTATTAAATAGTTCCTATTGAAAGCTCTCTCTCTCTCTCTCTCTCTCTCTCTCTCTCTCTCTCTCTCTCTCTCTCTCTCTCTCTGATGACTATTACCACAATAATGTTTACAAGTAGAAAATATACGGTATACTCGTAACATATGGCTATTGTACATTTTATTCCAAAGCAGTGTACGTACATCCCTATTGTAAACTGGTTGGATAGTAATCTACACTGATCGTCAACAAATCAAAGACTCTTTATCTTATAACCCCACCCCCACCCCAACCCCGATTAGTTCGCTCTGCGTCACGTCCATTTATTGCAGAACATTGGGAAGGGTAGGGGTGTAAGTAAAGCTGCATACGTAGATTCTTAATCCCAGTAAAGGGGTGGGGGATTTCATGCCGTATCAATCATCGACAGAAAATTTCATAACAATACATTTATGTGATGAAATTGTAAAATGCTCAATCGTCTATCAAATACATATAAACTCTCCAAACCATTCAATTCAACATATGTTTATAATACGAACGAATGACCAAATATTCAGTATCTTTAAATTATAATTTTCTTACATGTATGGTGGGGACACAATTCGAGACAAGTAGTCTGGGGTCAAACACCAAACTACTAAAACAGGCAGACGGCTAAATTAACAAACGGACAGACGACTAGCTAGACAGACAGATAGATAGATAGATAGATAGATAAGATAGATAGATAGATAGATAGATAGATAGATAGATAGATAGATAGATAGATAGATAGATAGATAGACAAACAGATAGATAGACAAACAGATAGATAGATAGATAGATAGATAGATAGATAGATAGATAGATAGATAGATAGATAGATAGATAGATAGATAGATAGATAGATAGATAGATAGATAATGCTTCAGGAATCACAAATCACACACATGATTGATACAAATCACAAACAAGCACAGACAAAATAGATAATGCTTCAGGAATCACAAATCACACACATGATTGATACAAATCACAAACAAGCACAGACAAAATATGTGTACATATAATTATCTACAGTACACATTTTACTTATATGGTATATCTTACCGTTAGAAACACATCCAAGAATCAAAATGGTCACCAAAATCACAGACCGAGCTTTACAGCCCATCTTCAGCTCGTATATATATATAAACAAAGAAAAGTCTATAAGAAACAGAAAAAGAATGGCGTCCCCTTAAGTCCTTTTATTGCTCCGACATTCAGGTGAATTTTTTTTTTTTCCAATACACTCTTGATCGGTTTACATAGAGAATAAAAACAGGCTTTTAAAAAACCATTTCAATGACGGTCACTGGTGCATGTTTTCTCCCATTCTATATAGACATGGGTTTTCAACCGGGTAAAACACTGCACTCTGATTGGGTGCTGCGCTCTTGGTTACGTATCAATAATACTCTGGTTATGAAAAAAAGAAAAGAAAAATCAATCTCGCCGGATTGAGATTTGCATTTAAAGCGGGTGACGATCGAATGTTGGGGATTATCGCGGGTTTAATGATTTCAGTACTGCGCCGCTCGGGACATTTGCTAATAGAGCTATATTAAAATCGGATTTAATTCCATGGATATATGTTATTTTAATCGCACACGCGATTACATCACTCTAATTGTTACATAGATAAGTGTAGATTTGTTTTACGAGAAATTAATATAGCGTCAGCTGTTAAACGCGGTTGAGCTCATAATTGCACACTAAGAACTGTAACTCTTGTGTGCGTATATGAGAGAATGAGAGAGAGAGAGAGAGAGAGAGAGAGAGAGAGAGAGAGAGAGAGAGAGAGAGTATACATGTATGTAGATATATACAGTATAGGTGAACTATGTAAGAAACTTTATTTGTATTTTTTTTTTTAATATTTTCTAAATTTATATTTTTGTGTTTTGTCAGTATAGGTTTTATACTAAAAGTTTGAAATCAAAGATTTCTTAACTTATTTATATATAACAAAGAAGTTTAGAAATCTTTCATTTTAAACTTTTAATGTAACATGGGCGTACCGTAATTGTTTTCCACTATAAATGAGAGGTTATAAACATGTATTTACAAAATCGCTTCGAATGTCTTTTATAAATATGCATAATTAATTAAGAAGTTAAAACTAAAATGGGTTTTGGAGTATCCATCTATAATCATGGAAAATTAAAAATAAATATGTTAGTTCAAGAACTGATAAGTATTTAATAAAATTAATACACATGTATATAACGTTATACATGTACATACAACTCAGAAAATATTGATTTTTTTTTTAATTTGTTTGTTTTGGTTTTTTTTTTAATTTTTAAAGAGAATAAGAAGCATTCATTTTGAATCCAGGCCTCAATTAAAGAAAAAAAACGATTTACAAACAAATATACGAGCGTGGGTAAATAATGTTATCAACATTTGATAATTCTGCTTTCTGTGCATATGCACAATGGAATGTAGTTAATGCTATAATAAACTTTCATAATTTCCACTTAACTACAGAGTGCATTTTTATTTTGTACATAGATTAACAAACAATAAGACATACTGTACATACATATATACCTGTATAAAGATTACTTTAATCATTCAATTTTGATCGCACGTGCTTTCTTTAACCCAGTTTTTTTGAGAAGTTTTAAAATTTTTAATGATTAAGACCTCTATCATTTGACCTCCGTTTCCGGTTGCGAACGCAAGATACATTTGTATCTTCTCTTGTGTATAAAATTTCAATCCTTAATCCAACAGTGGCACTGCGCCTTACACATGCATGTACTACCACTATCAAGTCAATTTGGACGCTTTGTAATAATGTTGACACAATTTCACCATAAAACCACCGCTAGGTACTACTATCCCGCAGGTATGCTTGTAAAAAAAAAAAGATGAATCGCACAGAGGAAGATGACTCAAGGGCGCTATCTATATATGGCTCTCGCGTCGCAATAGACTTACCCTATACCTGCCAGTGCGCGCGGACTTGACCACCCCCATCGATGAAGTGGAATCGTTCACACTTACATGTATCTTGAGGAGAAAAGAGTTATACGCCGTCATTGAAGAAAACAAGGAATGATGTATTTATAAATAACGAAATACGGACTGATGCTGAAAATTCCGTTCTCCCTCTTTCTATAACTTTTTGTGTTTAATTCTTAATTATAAGAAAGAAAAAAAAGTTTCCTTGTGCCAAGGACTATGGATTCTTCAACAGTGATGAATTCTCGGATTCTTTCTAAATGTTCGGGGTGTTTCAAAGAGAGGAGGATGTTGAGGTTAAGGATTAACCACCCTACTGCTGTGACTCTAGCTCTCTGTTTTCTTCTTCTGTGCTTTCATCATCAACCAGTGTCTGCTTTTAATTTGGATATAAAGACTCCCTTAACGCAAAGGGGAAACAGAGGAGACATGTTCGGATATTCCGTAGCTCAGCATATCGACCAGGGCAACTCTTGGTAAGATACATGTCAACAGGTGAGGGGAAGAGGGGGGGGGGGTAAAGGATCCCCCCCATCGCTCCCCTCAAAAAAAGTTTCGTTCCCGTCCAAATAGAAGTGTCAGTGTAATTGAAACTATTGGTTCTCTGTTGCCGTCCATCTCTTTGAGTGTGTTTTGTGTGTATAGATAATTAGGTAAAATGAAGGGGAAGTGGGGTTGACCCCCATCCCCCCACCAAAAAAAAAAAAAAAGAAGCTTGTTACAGTTCAATAGAGATGTCAGTGTAATTAAAACTCTTGGTTCTCTGTTGCTGTCCATCTTTCCAGTGTGTTGTTTTGTGTGGATAGTTTCTTTGTGGGGAAGGTCTATTCCTGGCTAAATCAGATGCATTTACCTCATCCCCCAAGATAACACCCCCACCACGTAACGGGGAGATAGCAGGCTGCTGTTCAATCAGATCATACGGAGGCATTCACCCCTAGCATCCTCTGGGTTCTGACAAGAGGGGGTTAACAAGGTCATAACTGCTGTTCTAAGACAGACTTCCTCTCTGTAGAAAATCCTGTTAGATGGCATATAGGCTCTTTGGATCGAGAAGCCCATTTTGAAACCCTCGCACGCTCTTGAAAACCAAGGACTTGTGTGCAATTATGAACGTTTTCAATTTGGTTGGGGTTTTTTTTTTTAATATAGTTAGGGTTTGGTGTAGATGCATGACTAATATAAAGAGTCAATCCATCGTTATAAAACCTTCTAGGCTGGGTCGTGCGTTGGTCAGGTCTGTTGATTGGGTGTGTCTTTGATTGATGCTTGGAGAGAATTCATCACGTATATTGTCCATCCTCCCTTTATATATAAAAACATCTAAACACCAAGGAAATAAATAAGAAAATTAAACATCCCCGGAAGCAAGACCCAATAGATCATAATTATATGTACAGTGTATATATACACGAGCGGAAACTCTGTCCGAATAGCAGGGGGCTGCACGTGTATACGGACGTGCCTCAGGGGAATCCTTATCACTGGAGGAATTACGGTGTTCCACGTGCGAGGGGGTGAAGAAAAGGATTTCCACGGTAATATCAAAAGATAGGAAACGACCCGCTGAGAGAATATACGACCAGAGTGGCTTATGCATCTTTCTCTTGACCCCCTGGAGTTAAATATGCACCCATAAAAAAATTTCACAGGCTTTCACGCGCATCGTTAGATGTCGCGCGTGAAGCATGACAATTTTAGCACCCGGGGCTGATAATTGTAATAACAGCGAAAGAAGGTTTTTATGGTTATTAAAGTCAGATATACGGACTAGATAGCACGAGGAACTTATTAATTAAAATCTGATTTTTTTTATTATTCATGTACAAATATTGTTATCGACCACTTTGGGGTAACGACATCTGGAAGCAAATACAAACAAACACAAAAAAAACAAACCTTACAAATTATAACAACATTCCTAAAATGTCGATTGCGGTAGGAACACCAATAGCTGTCACGTCAAATATTCGCATCTGCAGTTATTTAACATAAAAGCTGAACGTTTGATGTTTGATACCCCCTCCCCCCACCCCCGAAAAAAAAAGCCTAGCTGATAAGCCAGTGTAGACCTTGGACCAAAATGATTTGTTCTTTGGCTCCGTCTAAGTTAGTCTAATTTCCGACTGTAGGACTTTTAGCGGACACTGGTCGCTTCTCTTTACACATCCCTGTGATTTATGACGGCGGACATGCCAATATTCTGAACGCACTGGTTCCCATGTTTTGATTAATGCCGCAATCATTCGTAACATCGGTATTTTATGTCTGTTTTTGATGGATGATGTCCGAAACGACGCACTCGTAACGGAGCGAGTGTTTACCGACTTGTTTAGTGAGTGTTCGCTGACCTGCACGTGTTGTTAGTCAATAATTAGCTGATAACAAACCAGAACGAACCCCGATGCGTGTCATTTGAGAACGTCCAGTACTATAAACCTCAACTGATGAATGAGGGACCCATCTCGTCCGTCAGAGAAATTGATCGACTATAATGAAGCAAATTCGGTCTATTGACGCAAGTCAATAGATCTATTCAGTACCTTGGCTATATAGTTACGTCTTATGTATACAAGTCTACAAGTCAGAGAGAGAGAGAGAGAGAGAGAGAGAGAGAGAGAGAGGCTTTGAAATAATTTTTTGTACCAGTCCTGTACTGGCTATATAGAGAGTCCAAAGAATTCGGTTGCAATTTTATGTGCAAACTAAAATGGTCGTAAAAAGTTGTAATTATAAAAAGTAATTTCAGTATGAAGTTTGGATTATTTATTTGAAACCCCAACCCCTTCATAACTTTAAAGTATAGTTGTCAGATAATGGCAGATGATTTACAAGTGACTACTGCAGTACTGTACCATTCAAAACGGAGCCCCTGTGAAAACTCATTACATTAATACCCCTTGCTATTGACAGCATTAATGATAACCGCATGTAAGGTTAAACACACTGTTAATCGGTTAAACATCTGTAAAATGATAGGGAATGATGGATTGGCCAGTTATATGTGTGTGTAATAAAGCCAGACGGGACAGCCGTAAGGGAAGAGGAAATGTGCTAAAATATCTGGACTTCGTGTAGTCAGAAATATTATATACCAAGTAATAAATACACCAGTACATACAAAGGGAAAATGGCAGATGATTTTATTTAATAATGATTAACTTAACCGGTATGAGTTTTTCTTACTGACCCCAAAAAAAGCCCAATTACTTTAAGGTGGTATATATGGGACATATCCATATTGTGATGTACTTCCTATTGAAATAAACAATAAAATCAGAAATGTAATTTATAGTATATATGTCCCTGATAAAATCAGTATTATTTTATAATGATAGTTTTCTTTAAAAATTATTAACTTGTCAGCGTAGTGCAATGGATTAGAGCATTAACTATACTAATCTGTAAGTCGAGAGTTTGAATCCAACTGGACCTTTACCAATTTTTACATTTCCAAATCATTTAAAACTTATTTTTTGGTCAAATATTGTAAAGTTGGAATTATACATTATCATACATACAAGAATACATATATTGGGGTAAGCAAAAATCAAGGGTAACGGTAAGGATAGTCGATGAAACTGCACATGGTAACTAGTACCAGAATAGGCTTTACATTGTTATGTCCAAAACACAAATAATTGGGATGTTTTGTGGTTAAAATCTTCGGGTTTTCGCGCACCTCAAAAGAAGTAAATTGGAGAACTATTTGAAATTTTTGTGTACTAACCATAAATAAAACTTGGTGACCGCACTTATATTAAAGCCATGCTAATTATTCCCTACATGTAAATAATGTACAGTATGTACCGTGTATGATTTAATTAAGATTATACAGTTCTGACTGTTGCACTAGATTAATTCATACTCGGTGGCTTTGGTAACTTTATGTGCATCGTGCATGGATGAATCATTGATGTATTTACTTGCAAAATTTTATAAATAGTTTTACTAGATATTTTTAAGATTACATAAATATTTTTTTGTTGGTTGTGAAATAGTTTAAATGAGGCTTGTACATTTTACTTAATTTAACTGATAGATAATATAGCTTTACAATCAAAAACTTCTATGTAGCGCTATATAGCACAGTGGGAAAATATTATAAATGCCTTAAAGAAGGCTGATATCACATAAACTGATGTACTTTACTTGTAAGTAAAGATATATATTAAAATACATGGTAAGCAGAACTTGACCCACTAACTAGTGCTGCTACCGTGAAGATGACACAAATAGATAATTACAATTGAAACTTATAATATTGTTCACTTTATTAATATTTTATAATAAGAAGATTGAATCTGCAAGTTGTAAAAGTTAGCATTGCGGTGTTTTTGAACCTCAAGTGAGACATGTAGACATGTATAAATTGTTGTTAAGATAGAGAACGGTCAATTAAATTTCAAGGGACCCATTACCCCTCCCCCTTCCCCCTCCCCCACTGTGGCTTGACAATTTAAGGAGAAAGGGGGTGGGGGCTGGTTTGTGTCTTTTTATAAAGATGGGGTTTGGGTCTTTTGACAGTGTGATAGAATTAGTAAAAGGAAATGGGGTTTGTGTGAATTTTTAGTCTGACAGGAAAAGAGGTGGTCAGATTATTGGTTTAATTCCATTCTGCATGATGCCATAAGTCATATATTTACCGCAAATGTTTTTAAAATAAGAATTTGATTTAGCAGTAGTTTGAATTGTTGGAATTAAAAGCTGTTTGTCATTTGATGCTTTCAAGGCCATTATAAAAGGGAGATTGACCCTAGGGTTGGCAGAGAATGCATGTAATTTAAAAAGAAATAATTTAAGTTTACATGGACACTCTATCAGTTAAAAGTGACACTTGTCATTTTAAAGATATACCCCGCATTTTGATGATCTAGAAATACGATACTTTTTGGTGTCCATCAGAGATGGGATGTTTCATTTGTAAGGGTTTTTTTTTTTAACCTCATTTAAGGATCTTTGAAATACATGATAAAATGTAATAAAAACATGACTGTTTACAAAAAATCTGTTAAAAGGGTTCAAGTCCCTGGCCCAAGTCAACAGACCCTCTTAAAGAGGAGTAAATTTGTTGTAGAAGTAGATGTTGCAATTTAAAAAGATTCACTGTCAATGTCTGCTGTGTTATGTATACTAGCTTTAATTTGAGTGAGAGTTGATATCAATTTCCTAGCAATAACGAGTTGTAAAAAATTCATTGTACATGTATATGTCAGGTTACTTGCTGTAAGTTTTTGTTTTGCCTTAGTGGATGAAATGCATACTGTAATTGCCATCTGAATCATTTTAGATGGCATAATTGACAAAATTTAGATGGCAACACTGTGGATGCATTGTACGTCTTTTACATTGCATTTCCTTCTAAATTTGAAAATGTTTTGGTCCTCGACAAAACAGAACACTTTCTAGGTTTTCACAGTTACTGACTGTCTATGGAAATTTCTTGGTTGTTAATATAATTTTACCAACCTTTTTTCTGTAGACAGTCGGTAACAATGTAAAGTAATGTAAGTCACTAAGTTGTACGTGTTACAATGTAACAAGAGTTATTGTCCGTTTTGTTACACTAACTATGATTAGATTGTAAATTGTCTGTTGTATGTTACATTTTAAAATGGGAAAAGTTATTTTCATGTTACATTGCCATTATAGAAAGTTGCACTGGTTGTAATAAGAGTAATTGTTGTTGCATGAGATAAGACCAAGTTACACTAGCTGTATTAAGAGTTATCTACTGTAGGATTGTGTTATGCATTACAAAGTTATCTTAAGTTGAGTTACAGTGTAATGTTATTAGAGTTATTGACTGTTGCAATACAGAGTATATAAGAATAGTCAATTTTTGGTGCAATACAGTGTAACTAAAGTTATTGGCTGTTGTACATGTATTACAATTGTGATAGATAATTTGTAGGCTTAGTAATGCCAAGCTCCTACGGGCACAAGGCTATTTGGTAAAACCCTCTTTAAACTGAACTTTATTTATTTTACAACGATTAATAAACAAGTTCTACAACTTATATTAATATCTTTCGTTGGCACGGGTGTTAGCGCGAGGGAGTCATTGATGTGGGAGGAAGCCAGAGTGCCCGGAGAAAACCCACGTGTCCAAGAGGGGGACCACCATACCCTTTCACATACAACCACTGTCGATCACGGGGATCGAACTCGGGTCGCAGCGGTGATAAGCGAGTGCATTGTCCACCACGCTACTTGGACACCCTTTAGCTCAGTCTGTGGGGCATTGGTTTGTAAACCAAAGGGTCTTGAGTTTGAGTCTAGATGTGGTCATCCCCTTGATTTGTTACACTGGCGCCCAACAAAATATCCCACACGGATACTGAAGATTCTCTTGTGTGATGTTATTAAGACATAGAAATCTCAATTCTTACATCATGTACATTACTTTACACTGTTACTGACTGTCTATAAAAGAGTGCTGGGTTAGTAAAGTTAACAACCAACAAATTTCCATAGACAGTCAGTAATTGTGCAAACCTAGAACATTTTGTTTTCTCAAAGAAAAGGGGGAGGAATGATATAGATTATATGTAGGCTTAGTATTGCCACAATCCTTCTAGCTTTAGAATGAGTGTTTTGACCTTCAGCTCATTTGGTAGAGCATTGATTTTTTAACTGAATTAAGGCTCACTGGTTTAAGTTTACCCCGGTAGTTGTGGTCATCCCTCTAACTTAATTGTTAAAGAAATTATCAAATTGATACAGAGTAAAAGGAGTAAACTGTCTGTTTTGTTACAGGATGGTTGTGGGCGCCCCAAGAGCTCAGACTGGTCAACCAGACATCATTAGGGGTGGAGCAGTTCTCAGGTGTAAAATTAATCCACACAACTTAACGGGCGCCTCAGCACAGTTCTGTCAAATCATTCCTTTCGATGATAGAGGTAAGGAAATATCAACACTCTCTTTCTCCCATCTCTCTCTCTCTCTCTCTCTTTTTTCCCTTGCTTAGAACCCATACTGTCTCCTTCATCTTTCTGTCCATCAGTTTTTCCATGTCTATCCCTTGAAAAATGCTGACTTCCACATTTTCTTTCACACCCCCACCTCCACCACTACCACAACCTGCCTCAAAAACCCTCATGGACAAAACATTCAGCTATCTGCAAGCTTACCACAATATAAAGCAACATGTAGTATAGACTATACAATTCATCAGACAATGACATTTTGAGGTGTTTTTTTGTTTCCAGGAAATGAACAGCGACTCAGTCCTGGGGGAAACTACCAGCCTATCGAAGACAAGAACAACCAATGGTTCGGTGCAACAGTCGTCAGCTCAGGAGAGAGCGGCCATATTTTGGTAAAACTTGAATATTGTGCATGTTTACATAGGCACCGGACCAATTGTGTAAAGATTCATCATTTTTGCTCATGCAGCATCAGAAAAATGATTTTCAACAATAAATATGGGCTTACTTAGTAACACATATTGCGATAAAATATACTGCAATGGAAGATCAAACTCTCATTTGATTATAAGTGGAGTGTTACAGACTTTCACCATATATATTATTACAAAACATGTATTGAAAGCCCATGATACAAAGCACAAAAAAGATGAATCTTTAGGTCACTTGGCCAACTACTGTACACAGGGAAATATTCGCCCTCATTTTATTTTCGCCCCTTTTGCCCTCATTGGTAGGGGTGAATTGAAGATAGGGCAAATTTCAATGTGTCAAATTATCTCTCTTAATTAAAACCCAACCTTGTTAGGGCGAATTCAAGATGGGGCGAAACCGTTAGCAAATGTAAAAGGGCAAAAATAAAATAACCCTGTTTACAGTACTTTTGGCTTGGGTGTTCTATTGATATGAGTTGGCAACGTGTTTCATAAAAAAAAATGTTTTCAAAGTGAATTGAGTGACTTTGATGTTTACATTGTTTTAATTAACCATAATTAACCATACTGGCAAGAGACAGTACCGGTACATATCTTTTATTGAAATCTTCTTTCTGTCCAAGTACCGTAAGTTTTAATTATCCTAATGAAACATGCAGGGGAGATGAAAAGATTTAGATTTTGGCTCCATAGTTACAAATTAATCAGTTAAAAATTGAGAATTAAGACAGATACCAAAATTTGTTTTCATATTTTGAGAGATATCATACAAAGTCTTGGACATATTTAAGAATGTATATTTAATATTAATACCTAATGTGTTCTCATAAAGATTATTTTTATACATCAAATTGCTATACTGGTACGTATAATTGTATAGGAAATTTAATTTCGGTTTCTCAATTGGCACTTTGAAAATATGATGAATTTGATGTCAATTTCCCAAATGGAACTTCGCAAATATGATAAGTAAGAGAACAATCGATGCACCTGCATTGTTACTGAAATTTGTGACCGTTTTATGAATTCATCGTTGAATCATGATGATAAGCCAATCCTATAGTTATGAAGAGGTAACATGGCAATAAGGCATCTTTTGATTGTGATGGAACACATTCCATGGTTCATAAGAGCTAGAACTTGATGAGGCATAGTAGGTAAACTGTTAGGAAAACACTAGGAGTGCATTATGGCAGGCATCAACTGGTGCAGAGGATGGGCTATAAATAGCCGTCCGTATTAATCATTAGCGAAAGATGTACTTGCAAGAATAACAAAGAAACTGTCTGTCACAATATATAAGTATGTAAACCTACATGTATGTATGTAAGAGACGGAGTCAAGATGAACCTGTTACAGCATACAAGTACTGAGAAAAATGCACTATTGGGACAAAGCCCCTTTTGAATGAAATATTAAATATTTTAAAAATTTTTGTGGAAGTTTGTAAGAGACGGAGTTAAGATGTTACAACATACATGTACTGAGAAAATGCAATGCTGGGACAATTGCATGGAGCCCCTTTTGAATGAAACATGAAAGATTTTTAAAATTTTAGTGGAAGTTTGTCCTTTATCGGCTTGTACGTTACATCACATGTACATAACTACCGGTAACAGCTCCTTTGTTTGAATCCTGAGAAAAAACCCAAAACGTGACTGCCATGGAGAAACTTAACTGCTTATACTGATATTATTAGACCTGTTAAAAAAACATTGAAACTCCGCATCCAAACACTGAAAAAAGTAAAAATATATTGCTTTATACACTGTAATCATTGAAAGATGTGTGTTAATATAAAAAACATATGAAATGATAATTATTATAAGTATACATCGCACAGATGAGTCAGTCTTCTGAAGGAAGATGAGACAGGGGTTGGTTTTGGGTTTTTTTTTTCTGCAGACATATACCAGTAGAGCAAGGAAAATATGATTTTTTTCAAAAAAGCAAGGATGGGAAAAATATTTTAAAAAAATATTAAGATAAGGAGTCAAAAATAGATTGATGAATCCAAATCTTTGATCAAGATATTTAGCTCAGCATGGTGTAGATGGAGGGAGATCAAGATTATTAATATTTATAGATTATTTTGAAAATTTGGGCATATGTACATGATGTATCTTGGCCTTCACATTTGATGGTTGATTTTCTTCAGAGCTGATATATCTGAAGATTAAATGCCAAGATTTGATTTAAAATTAGTAATTTTTTCATTGTAATCATTTAAGCAGAAAATTATGTCTACCGTATTTTTCGGAATTTAGGTCGATACTTTTTTTCCCTGGCACGTGGACCTGGCCCTATTCATCGCTCCGCCCTATTTACATTTTTTTTTATAAATTTGATATGAAATTTTGAAAAAAATTATGCAAACCCTTAATAAAATCATGAGAGTTTACTATAATACAGCTGATGAATTTCTGTGTAAAAATCGTATGAATTTTTATCAAAATAATGGTAGTAATTTATCATGACAAACCATACAGTACATACATTTAACATGTTTAATTAAGAGAGCTGGATGGTGGTGGCCATTTTTAGACAATATATTATCTCCTTGAGATGAAGAGCTCTGTATGAAAATATGGAAAACTCTTCAAATTTGAATTTTTTACTTAATACATGTAATGTAGTTTATTGCAAGCTAAATCATTTCTTAAATTTTAAGGTAGAAATAATTGGTAATTAAACTATCCAGCCTGATCCTTTATTAAGAAAATGTCAATTCTGGACAATTATGCGTGAAATCAAACTTTGAGTGAAATCTGCAAGAAGAGATCCCTATTGAGCTATTAGAGTGGATTTGGTGTTTTTAGACTGCTGCATGTTGTTGATACCAGACCCATGTAGCATACAAACTTCAAAGTTAACGAACAATTTCACACATGTTTCTTGAACATCTTTTGAATCAGTCTAGAGTCTGTGTATAGATACACATGAAGTATACACAGCAGGCACCAGACATAAACAATGAGGGCTGAAGCAGAAGGATTGAAGTAATTTCATCCATACGCCTGTATAAACACCACAGCACACAACAGATAATTGCAGAATGTGCCAAAAAACCTTTTGTGTTAAAGGGGAATTTTTTTTTAACTCCATGGAAACTTAAAAAAAAAAAAAAAAAACGGCAAACATTGCATGCAGGTTAGGGCTGATCAGCTGTTGAGTAACAACATCTGGGATGATGTAGAAGTGTTTCTAAACATGCAGTTTTAATTAAATTGAAAACTATTGCATGATCATTTTCAGACCCCTATATATATACATGTATTATGAATTGAGTTTACCTGTACAGTGTACCATATTTGATTTACAAAATAGGGTTAATTATCAATAGGTACATGTATTAGTCTGCAAAAAATGTTTGTAAAACTGTATGATGCATGTTTATGCTTTCAGACTTAAAATTTGAAATTTTATACCTTTAAGGTAGTACATGTACAAAACAGATAGCGAATTTTTTCCCATAATTCATTTTTTTTTAAAATTGCTCCAAATGTTAATCATATTAAACTGTATACATATACAAAGTTTAAAAAAATTCCACCATTAGTTTTCTCGTAATCTAGGTCACAACTATGGCTTCTGACACCCTGTTAGAAAAGGGCTAGGCTCATCAGAATACATGATTTAAAAGAAAAAAAATTGTCAAAATATTTATCAATAGGTACATGTATTAGTCTGCAAAAAATGTTTGTAAAACTGTATGATGCATGTATGCTTTCAGTCTTAAAATTTAAATTTTACCTTTAAATTTTGAGTACCGTATAAAATATTATATGGAATCACAGTAGTTTTCTGAGACTAAATGTGGCTTGATTGACTAAGCTTTATTCAGTTAACACTGTATGTTACAATAACATGTACATGTACAGTATATTAATTGAAAATATTTGTCCATTTTTCAGGCCTGTGCTCCCAGATATGTGTACCTGTCGGCCCAGCTCAACAAGAGAGAACCTGTGGGCACCTGTTACCTGGCCCGCTCCGGCAGCACCACATTTGAGGAGTACTCTCCCTGTCGAGGAAGTAAGGGGCCCAGTCAGGGCTGTTTATATCCACGATAACTCGAAACTATAACCTTAATTAATGTATAAAGAAAAAATTCACTCAAAATCTAGAGTCCATGATTTTAAAGATACATATTATGATAAACTTACCGGTAATTGTTTTTTTTCAATTGGTGATTTTTTTTTTAATTTAAGGCTTACATCAACTTTCTCTTTCTTCTTTAGCAGTTATAAGCCTACAAAAAGTGCTAAATCACTGAAAAATCTGATAATTTTTTTATGAAATTGGACTATCAATTTAAATGCTATTCGTTTTATGATATATTAGTATTCCATGATTATTTTGAATATTTTTATTTATCCTTTATCTAGAGGAGCCATGAGAAATTAACATATTTATTTTATATGTATTATAAAAAATATTTACATGTAGTAAGAATATCAATTATACCTGCATGCATAAGATATCATGCTATTTACAAGTAGATTTAATGTTTCAAATTTTAATTGACCCCTTTTTATCTCTCCGTATGTTAATGGATGCGTGACATCATTTTAATATTCATGAATATAAATCCTGTTTTATAGACAAATTTCAACCACCGGGTAAATAGTCCGATTATTTTATTTAAGCGAAGAATTGCAGTGCAGTGACGCATACTCAAATAAATGCGTCTCAGATTAAAATTGATTGAAGTGTCAAACTTTCTTCATTGGCATCAGCCAATTAAAACATTGCTGGCAGATACATGGATCTTACCATTTTATTTTTTTTTTAATATGGGCATGCAAGTTTCTTTCAATTTTGGCATACTGTAAAACCTTGTCTGACCTCATTGGTCTGGCCTGGCCCCAACTTTTGACCTCAGATTTGGCTTGGTCTGGAATTTTAGCCTGGCCTTAAAAATTGGCCTTATTTATAATTTTTGTGTAAATGGCAACCAAATTTATTATCAAACCTTCGTTTGTGTAAAAATTAAGAAAAGAAAAGGAAAAAGTACACAAAAAAAGAGAAAAAAAGTGATAAAAAATGGAAAAACATATGGCATATTGCTCATCCATTGGAAATTTATAAAATCTAAAAATAGACATGTATCTGTACAAACAATGATTGGGTGGAAACTCTCATCTTTCATCGAACAATAATAATTCTTGAGTGATAATTTTTTTCTTCTGCTTACTAAACGTGGAAACTTTCTAACCCCTGGAAAACAAACCTGCTTCTAATGTTCGGACATTGTGGGTTTTTAAAACCCAGAGCAAGTCTTCACTTGCTGCATATAGAATATGCTGACAATGATCAGATTATATATCAGCAATTGGTAATATATAACAGATTGGTAATATTATCATGAATTGGTACTTGGGTCGTATATCTACAACTACATGTATACCACAATGCTTGAGTGACATGTATAAAAGCCATCTATAGATTTTAAATCTTTTTAACACCAGTGGGATATCAAAATTATATTCTTTTATTCATTAATTAATTATTAACTAAATTATATATTCTTTTATTCATTGATTATTAACTTAATATTAAATAACTATGTATCTTATGCAATTTAAAATAATTGATTTTATATATAACTAAATCCAAGGAAGATGGACGGGTTTTGCAAAACCAGTTTAACTTTTTTTGGCATTATACTGTAAACTTACTTTTATTTGCGTGCGAGAAATTTTCACGAGATTCGCTAGAGCTTTGTCATTGCGAACATTTCTAGCTGCAAACCAGTCCTTGTCATATTATTTTAACAACATGGGTCTGGATAATTAAGGCTTGGTCACGAACATTAAATTAGTTGTCGCGAACCAGTTAATCGGAAGTTAATGGCGAAATAAAGTCGCCATGAATAAAGGTTGGTTTACAGTATTCAATATATCGGAGGCCATTTCTGAACACCATTTTACACGTTCCCATAACTTTTTAAAATAATGGTCAAATAAAACTGCCCATACAGAAGTGTTTTGATGTCCTTAGTATCAACCATATCCTTTAATTTATATTTCCAAATTTGCACCGTCTACCTTGAAAAAAAAGTTTTGTTACGCTTTGCAAAATATTCTCAAGAGCTTTGAACGTCAAAATTTTAAAAACTTTTTTATGTTGAAAAAAGTTACGATTAAATTTTGCAGTGTTTGAATTCTGTTGAGATGTTTTTTTGAGTTTGTCATTGACTTAATTGTTTTGTAATTTAGTGTGTATGCTTTTGTGTGCTTACATGTGTGTGTGTGGGTTTTTTTTCTCTGGTGCTGTAACAATGCCATGGTTCTCTGATTTTAGATGTTGATTTACTTAGAGATACTGTTGACCAATACCACAAATCGGGATACTGTCAAGCGGGCTTCTCTGTAGCCATGGCGGCTGTAAGTTCAATTCTCCATCGCAACAAAATACGTCAAGATTTTTATTTTTTTTTTCTCTACACATCTGCACAACAGTTTAAAAGAACACAATCATCAAGTTGATATAAATCCAAAGAACCCGACCATGCTTCCTTCCTTCCAAAAGAAGCAAATGAGATTTTTTTTTTGGTTTTATTTATTCAACTCGATCTTTGCATGAAGCATGATTAGTGCATGACTAATTTCTTTGAATGCAAACTGAATGCTGGCATGAATAAACGTAATTACTAACATTGTAACATACCAAATACTGAAGCTTAATTACATTAATCAAGTTTTAAAAAAAAAATGTAAATATCTGAATTTATAACAAACAATAAAACAATTAAGTCTACTAAAATTACAACTCGCCTGCAACTGTTCATCACAGGGTCTCTTTATAACTGGCCTTGAACTTTGTAGGTCTGAGGTCAAGGTCATATATGTGCTGATTTCTGTTACAGATGGAATAAGTAGTCTAATGTTGTGGGGCTATCATCGAGTCGGATTTTGTCAGGCAGGGATGTCTGCCTCTTTCTCGCAAGTGAGTTCTCCGTGCTTGTTTCTACGAGTCCCTCTCAGCTGATTACTGTAATCATGACCTTTGCTTTTCAGGGTTATAACCATGTAATGCTAAATTACAGTGAAATTTTGGGGGATTTGTCATACCACTTTTTTTCCCTGCATCTAGTTATTGTGGGTAGCCTTACAGAGTTCACAGTAAGGACAGATAGAATGGGTTTATTTAAGTAATCATTTGGTGCTAGATTTAACTTGATTGTCACTGAGAAAACAGCAAGTTAGAGCTTATTTTGGTATAATGTTAATCGGATGAAATTGCAACTTCCTCTGCCTCCTTTGTTCTAGCCTTAAATAGCTACTTTAGGAAGTATCATTTTCATTTAATTATTTAATGTTATACAAATACAATCACTCTATCTCTTTAAAGGGTATATACAGAGGCAATTTTCATATCTTCTACCTTCTTTATCAAAGTAAGTGTGATCATTGCAGCATAAAGTTATATTAGCTTTCAATTCTTGCCAGTGAGAGCAGTTATTTGAAACATAAAATGTTCACACCTTCTACCTCCAACATACAAGCTAATTTACAGTGAAAACATTGCAACATAAAGTTATACAAGTGTAGGTCTTGCCAGGGGGAGCATTGAAGCTAACTTACAGTGAAAGCATTGCAGCATAAAGTTATACAAGTGTAGGTCTTGCCAGGGGGAGCATTGAAGCTAACTTACAGTGAAAGCATTGCAGCATAAAGTTATACAAGTGTAGGTCTTGCCAAAGGAAGCATTGAAACATAGTTATACAGAAACAATTGTCACATCTTTACCTTCTTTTATATGTACAAGCATAGTTCTTATTAGGAGCAGTGCAGCATTCAGAAATTCATAATAACTTAATTATTGTAAGTGGGAGCATATAAGCATAAATTTATGCCAAGACTGATGTTGCATCTTCTACCAAGTATAAACTGTTGCTTTAAAGGAGGGCGCACATTAGTATAATGTTATGCAACCACAGTCATCTGAACATTTGCCTCCTGTCTTACTGATGAGAGAGAGAAAGAGATAGAAAAAAAAGAGAGAGAGAGAGAGCACTTCAGAGAGCAAATGAGAGCACTTCAGAGAGAGAGAGAGAGAGTGAAAGAGAGAGAGAGTGAAAGAGAGAGCAAGAGAGAGAGAGAGAGAGAGAGAGAGAGAGAGAGAGAGCACTTTAGAGATAGAGAAAGGAGAAAGAGAAAACACATAAGTGTAATGTTGTTCATGCAGACACAATCACCACATTTTCTCTGCCTTTCATGCAAGCTCAGATAAAATCCTTTTATAAACACCAACATTGCTTCATGGTAATCTCATGTGAGCATTGAGGTAAGGATTGCATATCTTTCTTTTCTTCTAAAAATGATTCCTGTCATTGATAAGGTATCTTTCAACAATGTGTTGTTGTTATGTTAGTTGATAATTAAATCGGTTTCTAAAGTGAATATAGCAGCACAAGAAGTTCTCTTTATTGGACCTGCATCTTCGCTAGCCAAGGGTCTACGATCAACTCCTATCCCTCTACTAATAGTAGAGAAGAGGAGCGGATCGAGAACTTTAGCTTGTGAAGACAGTAGAGAAGAGGTGCGGATCATAGACCTTTGGCTAGTGTAGATGTTGGACTTATTCTGTTCAGAAAATGAAAATAATACATGTACTCTATTTAAAATGACATGCTCAACTATTTGTTATGATATTCATTTCTTGTGTTTATAAGTATAAAATATAACTGCCAATTCATTAAATATCAGTATTAAGTTTAATGGTCATGCTTTTTTTTTTTTGGCTTGTTGCAATTACCCGGTACTATGTTCAGGTGAACATGATTGAACACAGATGACAGATTTATGTATTGCAAGAAAAAATGAGGGGTTTTCTATGGGCATGTTGATTTTGTAACATGAAGGTATATAACACATACTGTACAACATTTTCAGACTGCAGACTGACCTTAAAAGCTCATGACTTATAAAGGAGCGAGTGAATCAGTGTCCTATAATACTGTTATTTAGTGTCTATTTAGCTAGCCCATTATAAATAAGATATTGGTAAAATACACTTCAAAATACAGTCAAACTTCGTTATCTCGAACTAGATGGGACTGTTTAAAAACTTCGAGATATCAAAGCATTCGAGATATCGAGGGTAAAATACTTCAAAAATAAGTGGTTGGGACTTACAAATCACTTCGACATATCCATTGTATTCGAGATATCAGTGTTCGAGATATCGAAGTTCAACTGTATTTCTTATGAATATCATTATTATTTTTAATAATTCCAACTGTAACTTTATTGGAAAAATGAATATACAGTACTTATAGCTAAATTATCTGCAAATTAACAGGATCAGTTGTAAAAATTAGTGAAAGTTGTAAAATAATTTTGAAAGGATAAAAACCCTTGACAAATGTACAGTTGTCAATATTAGTGAGGGAGGAAAAATTGTCACTACAGTTCATCTGAGTTTGCAATGGAAAGAACATTTTGCGCTGTTTGTTATTTTGACACATTTATTCGTAGTACATGTATATAGGTAATGCAAATCTGTGTTTTTGCCCTGGGTAAGTATGAATAAGTAATAGCTAGGTCTTTACTGCTGTAGATATCGTTATGTAATAGTGCAAGGATCAATTGTGCATTGAATTCGGTGAAGTACCAGCAATATTAGGACTGAATGTTGTTCATGTTGTTATTGTTGTAATATCAGTAGTTAGTGGATTGTATAATTATTATCATACATGTAGGTAATAGTTAGTTGCAACATGATTTAAAACAATTATCATGGTTAACTGCAATCATGAGTTAATTGTATTTGTTTAGTTAGTTGCAATAGAAGACTTTGATTGCCAAAGGCCTATATATTTAGTTGATTGCAATAGGCCAATATATAGTTATTTGCAACATTAATTTGCAACATAACAGAAAGCTCTTCAGCAACAACAGTTATTGCTGTAATAAGTTTGTTGCAACATGATAGAAAAGCTTTTCATGCAAAGAGAGGGCCGGGTCCAGCATAGAGAGCTGTCTCTCATCAATGGTCGTGTAAAAACAAATAGTTCGTGGCATGTTAGAATGTTTGTAATGGATATTAGATGTAGATTATATGTCTAGATATTTAGTCTCAGACTTCGTGGAAACGGCTCTATCCCCCTCTCTCTCAATCCATTCTATATTTTCACACAGTGCACTCTTACACACTTTTATTTATCTGCCCTTGCTCACAAATTTTAAAAGGTTCTTGGTATCTGCACAATGATATCTCTGTGTTCTTTTAAACTGGTTAAAATTGAATAAAATGTCTTTCAATTTGCTCCAATTTTACTGTCAATTTACAATATCAGCTGTCAAGCTGTTTTTCTTTTATGATTAACCTGTATCTTGTATGTATGGACTTTTTCAGAATGGCAGTCGAATTTTGATTGGTGCTCCTGGGGCCTTTTACTGGCAAGGTACTGGACAGTTGATGTCTGTTTTAAATCTCAAGAAAAAAAATTGTTTACTTGATGCCTATTTCAATTTTTAAGATAGCAAACATAATCATACTTCAGCTGTGTATTCCCCCCCCCCCCCCAACAAAAATACATCAACCAGAAAAAAAAATCATCTGACAAAGTTCTTACATTCCACCAATTTAAAAAAGAAAGAAAGAATAATTCTAACGTTTAGCTATCCTACATGTATTCCCTTTAATTACAAAACTAGATGAATTGTACAAAAAGTCATGTAAAATACCTTTAATGTTTTGTTATGCAGGTCAGGTGTACAATTACTGGCTGGACCTAAACAACAACAAACTGTCAACAAGGGAGGAGGGTGCCACCGAGGATAACAAGTACAGAGGTAAAGACTTACAGGTCAAAGGTCAAAGGTTAATTGATGTCAAATCCAGAGGTCAAAGTTGACATTTTAAGGTCAAATTTAGGAATATAACATTGAATGAGCAAGTTATATGCATATTTTTATATGAATAGAAAGACTTTCAATAATTATGTTGCCAGCGAATGGAATTGTAATTTAGGAATATGGACTCATAAGCTTCTTCAAATTACACAGTGTGCTCTTGCTCGCTATCTCCTTACTGCTGGATATATTTATCTTATAGATTTCATGATCACTCTTTCCTATTTTTGGTTGCAGGATACTCGTCTGCTGTTGGCAATTTTGATGACGACAATATGGAAGGTATGATTCCATTATTTTTCTGGGAATTTGGGCTGTTTTGAACTTAGAATTTTGGCCCTTTGTTGAATATAGTAATGAACAGTTTGTAAGCACAGCTCCTCATAAAGGGGCATGGTCACGATTTTGTTCAAATTCTATTGTTCTGTATTTATCATTTACAATGCTTTAGGAATGCATTTATAATGATCAAATGAAATTATAGAGTCAGTCGTAGGTTTATAAATAAGATACATGGCTCACAATTCTTTGTCATATAAAGAATGCTCGTGACCTGTTCTGGTTGACATCGATTCAATATACCAGTAAAAATCTTTTTCAAGCTGATTCGTCTATCATCTTATTCATTTTAAGCAAAAATAAACAATTATTAACGTTTAAACATTCCGTTTAGGTCTTACCGTCTAAAACTGGAATTTTCACTTCAACATTCAAAATGTAAACAAAAGCTTTGTTTACATAGCAAAGAATTGTAAGCTCTGTAACTCTCTGAAATTTTGGTTGCCGATTAATAATTCCTTACTAAAGCATTATAAACATTAAAATAGAAAATATAATTTTTGACCAAAATTGTGACCATGCCCCTTTAAACCACTGCATGGAATTTAGTGAAACTTTTTAGGCATTTAGGACACAATGTGAAGATATGCATATTACCAGGATATTTTGATTCCATTATTTTTCTGGAAATTTCGGCCTTTTTAAACTTAGAATGTTTTTAGTTCTTAAAGACGAATAAATAGATGTGTATATTTTGAAGTTTTTTGCAAGTTATGTGGGTTTGCAAGTTATGCTCTATATAAAATTATGTTGTGTATTAATGCATTCCTTGCCATTCATTATGTGTATCATTGTCAGGTAACAGGGGAGCGTAGGGTATGTTAGCTTCCTCACCTTTTCTTTTATTTGATATTCTTTTGTGTCAAATTATAATATTATATATTATACTCAGGACTTACAGTAAAACACGGTTATAGCAAACATGCTTATAATGAATTGTGTGATCCTAAACTTGTTGTTCTTTAGACTTTTTAAATCATAATGCAGTTCGTGTTTTATGATATTTATTAAGCACACAGTTATCGTATAGTGGTATAAAAGCAATCAGTCTTTCTCAATAAAATCATAAGCACAAAATCAGCATACCGGGTATATAATAAGCAAGTGTCAACATATCTTTACTGGTCACAGTTCATAAGTGACTTATAAAAAAAAGTCCATTGTTAAAGGTTAATTATAATAAAGAGTCTTAATTTCTTGTATACGTTGATCGTCTCCTAAAGTCCAATCACCATTGAGTGTTTTAATCTTCCTGGTCATTTCGCTGATACCACGAATTCAAACTTTGTCACTTATCCTTTTTGGTCAATGACCTTACGAACTTTAACATTGTTCACTAGTATCCTTCATTTTACACTTGTCTTGTATCGTCATTTGCTCTAATGTCTTAATAAAAGTATCAAGTGCACAACATGCAAGCAAATGATTAATTAACATAAAGCAGAATACAATCATAAAATTATATTTCATATATATGGCTATCTAGTTACCATTGATGCTTACAGTGAAGTGATTTTCATTCCCTGTGACTTAATTACATGCTGTAAACTTGAAGGCTATAACGAATTACCGGTACGCTTATAACAAAGTAAAATTGCCCGTCCCTGGGACTTTGTTATAAGTGTGTATTACAGTATATATATAGACATTCTTATGTGTCTGAACCCTTGGGCAATTATAACTTTTACTTTATAATTTTATGCATAGATATTCAATTTATATTAATTTTATTTAATCTTAACATATACATATACAGGTACATGTATATTGACTTTTTCAGACTTGTACCTTTGGGCAATTATATGACTTTATTTTTCTACAGATATTATTTATATTTAATCATGACATATATTGCATATTTATTATTTTCAGACTACGTGGTTGGTATTCCTCGCGCTGAAGGACTGATGGGAATGGTAAGTGATTATGAGGTCCTTATACACAGTCAAGGAAAAAGCTTGGCTCTCTGAAGCGGCGATTTGTAGTTCAATTAGATGATTCAGAAAAGCGACTTAGTACACAGATCTATTATGAGTTCTTTCCATAGCACACACTTAGGGGAGCCCTCGACACAGCATGCAGGTACAGCCCTATCATGCCTTGAAGTTAATATTGGGTTTCCTATGTATACTATACAGAATTAGGAAAAATTTCCTTGTTTTTCTATTGTCGCTAAACGAAGATCAGAAGAAACCCTACTGGAGGTCACCTCCTGGTGTACTTTGGTTCGACCAATAAATTTTTTGGTTCCATTCCTCGGTTACGTGTTTTGGAAGTTATGCCAATACAATCTTTGGATTCCCTGAGAGTGTCTTATATCAACTTAATATGCTCCATCTCTAGCTCGCTGATACCGAAAGATTCAAGAACATGTGCCATCACTGCATCATACGACTTCATTTTTGTTTGTAACCCGAAATTATCGTTTCTAACACTTGCGTCGATTGACACTAAAATAACTCTTGAATATATTCTTAATCAAAGTTCACCAGAAGGGTTTCTTCAGATCATCGTGTAGCGACAATAGAAAAACAAGTAGCAGATCGAAGATCTGATTTTAGTCAGATCGGTAAAATGATTATAAGTAGAGTTCTTAACACTACATGTACAGCCCACACTTGTCTTGAAGTGAATATCTGGTTTCACATAAAGTGTACAGAAAAAAAGAAGAAGAAAAGTAATATAATTACATTAGGTTTGCACTAATACAGGACCATGCACAGTCTTGTAGCAAAAAAAAAAAAAAAAAAAAAGACTTAAGAAAGCTGGATGGTCATTGCTATTTTTAGACTATGTTAATCTATTTCCTTGAGATGAAGAGCTTTATAATAATACATGTATAGGAAACTATTCAACTTTAAACTTAAAATCATTGTAATTTTCCTGTATGGTACTTTAAGATAGTATAAATTTATTACATTTAGCTGTGTAGGCTATCTAGCACTTTTGGCTAAATGCGGCTTAATTACGCAAAATCAAGTCCATCGCTAAATGCCATGCATATTATATGTATAAGAATAGTCACATTTAGGAATACGCTAATTCCAATCCAAGCCAACTTGTTCAAAAAATAATTTCCGCCAAATATCATACACGCCAATTATAATATGTTTGCAGTAGTTTATGGCCAAAAACATCATACTATTCAATTTTAAGGTGGATCTGATGGTTTAATTTGTTGACTATATCCAGTGTCCTTAAAACGTAGAGCGACGTTGACCATTACATAATTGACAATGCTAAAAATTAAATGTATTAAAAAAATGGCATTCCTTTTCATAAATATACTTTTATATTAAACAGCCATTTGGAGTTAAAATTTTAACCACACCCTCGCCCATGTTTTTGCTGAGAGATTTAGTTTAAGATTGTAGGTGTGAAGATTTTGAAAAGGCAGATTTATTTGTTACGTTTTTATGTTTTTCCTTAACTTATGATATAAACACTATATTTGTAAACGTTAATTTCTGCATAAATTAGATTGAGGTGATGTGATGCAAATCAATTCCAGTTTGACTGTATGAACATGCAAATAAAAGTTAGAAGGAAAAAAAAACCTCAAGACCTTGAGGAAATTGTCAAAAGTACAAGAAACTTGTCCTTCAGATATACATGCATTACTGGTGCATAATATTTACATGTCCATTAATTGACTCAGAAGCAAGAAATGTACACCAAAATTTGAAAACTCTTTACCTTGAATAATGTTAGAGATTAAATGTATGATACTGCAGTAAGCCTTCTGTGACTAAACAAATACACGTACAGGTTTTATAATTAAATTGTAAGTGCTTTTCTGCAGTTTTCTGAATTTTCTAACTTGAAAATCATGTTTGAAATACATTTTTTTCCCCATGTCTATTTTTAGGTTCAGATTTACAACCAGAATCTACAACCTATTAAGAATATAACAGGAAAACAGGTAATATGGTCGGTGAAACTGATGCTCAGGTGAAATAATCCTGAGAATGTAATATGGTCGGTGAAACTGATGCTCAGGTGTAATAATCCTGAGAATGTAATATGGTTGGTGAAACTGATGCTCAGGTGTAATGATCCTGAGAATGTAATATGGTCTGTGAAACTGATGCTCAGGTGTAATGATCCTGAGAATGTAATATGGTCTGTGAAACTGATGCTCAGGTGTAATAATCCTGAGAATGTAATATGGTCGGTGAAACTGATGCTCAGGTGTAATGATCCTGAGAATGTAATATGGTATGTGAAACTGATGCCCAGGTGTAATAATCCTGAGAATGTAATATGGTTGGTGAAACTGATGCTCAGGTGTAATGATCCTGAGAATGTAATATGGTATGTGAAACTGATGCTCAGGTGTAATCATCCTGAGAATGTAATTTTGAGTATACCACATGTATCCCCATGCATTGTCGTAAAACTCCCTGTTAGTCTTAAGAAAATTGTGTCTGGCAATGAGTATTCTGGCAACATTTATATTGGCAGCCTTTAGTCAAGGCACAACAACAAGTTGTCACATATACTCCAACACAATGATCGGCACTGAATGAAATTTTAAAATCAGATAACCAGGCACCATATGTCAGGTTTTAAAGGCAATAGATGAATTTTGGCAGAGTTAAATATATTAGCATATATATTATATATGTATTGGTATATGCATATTTTAAGAAAACAAACCAATTTGAAAATCATGTAATTTGTACAGAAATGCTAACACTGTATTTTTTTTTTTGGCAAATTTATCTTATTCACCACAATATCAAACTTTGATGAATTTATTTTATTTCAACCAATGATCTAACTTTTTGCAACAGCTCAAAATAACCATATATATGTTGTAATAAGGTTTGAATTAGGTTCTTAACAACTTTTCATAATTTGAACCCATTTCAGCAGTGGTGACATACATGTATCTGGGCATGCAGGGCAATATTCCCAATTAGACTTAAAACACCAAACATTCATTCAATCAGATTGTATGGAAGCCCCTGTCTTGTATGTGCACTGAAGCATGTCCTGGAGTTGACCTAGATAGGTGACCTAGCTTCAATTTCTTTACAGATAGGAGCATACTTTGGATATGCCGTGGCAGTGGAAGATCTCAATGGAGATAAGTAAGTTTTTTTTATGATCTACCTCATATATCTGAAATTATAATCATAATTATAATTATCAAGTCTAATATTACATCCAAATTCTTCTTGGAGAATATTACAAACCAACTTTACTTTGTGATTGACTGGTATTGTAATGGTTTGCAGAGACAAATTTCTGGAATATAAATTCTATGTTTCAAAGATTAAACCAATTTTAAAGTCATTTATAGACTTGGTCTAATTCATGATGAGTAATATTTGCGGTGACAAAAGTCAACCTCCCAATTTTTTCCACACACAAATAAAACTTGGTTTACAGTTCAAGTACATTGACTTTCTGTACTGCTTTAGGCTGGATGATATCATTGTTGGAGCCCCTCTGCACTCGGACAAGGATTCGTTTTCCTACGACACTGGACGGGTCTACATATACTATCAAGATTCAAGGGTAAGTCACACACCACACACTGAGTATCCCAGAGAGAGAGAGAGAGAGAGAGAGAGAGAGAAGAGAGATGTGATGGACAATTAAGCAAAAATGCAGAGAATTAAAAATTTGGAAAATTATAATATGATTTTATTTTATTCCCCAAGGGCAAAATGAATAAGATATTGCTGAAAGCTAAAATACAGGAAAATCTTTATTTTAAGTAATTATGGTACAAAAAAATATCAGCTTTTAGGAAATGGACAAAACTAGGATGTTTATGATGGGTTTGTTTTGGTATTATTATTATTACAAGTTTTGGTTTGGTTAAACAAATATTTTGTTGTCATTTGACTAACAGATAAGGTAGCATATAATTTAATTTTTTAATCATGAAAATAGTGAGGAATGTATTCTTTATGCAATCACTGTACAGTGTGTCTGGCTGCAGGGACATCTCGCCATTAAAGAAAGATTTTTACTCTTAATAAGTCATTTATATGGGGAAAGAGAGAATAACTGTGCTATAAAATCGTTATAGGAAGGTTTTGAGTCGGAAGGAGCGGACCTAGTAAGTACTCTATAGCTCTCAGGGAGGCGGGTTTTAGCTGCAGTTCATTTTTGCCTGCTTTGTTTACTCTTTTCTTTTTTCATTTCAACTATTTTCATTTCTACTAAGTTTTTATAATCAGTGTTTCAGCACATAAAGATATTATAAACTGCACAGATTAAGTTGTCCATTCTGTAATGAAATCCTCGTCTGATCATGCAACAATAGGCATTTGAAATAATTAACAGTTAATGAAAAACTACAATATCTATGTTTTTTTGTGAGTTAAACAATGATAATCTTTGGTGGAAATTTTGCATACTCTTTCTGGTTGTGAGAATTACCTGTATATGGATTTTTCAATTTCATATAATAGAATTTATTTTCTCCAATCAATCATTAGCAGACTCATTGGTTGCCATAAGTGCTTTGGATGATTGTGTGAAGTGAAGATCTTTGTAGCTATGTTTATTTCATGATTATCTATATTGACCCAAGTCAATTATGTTAGCTCTCACTCGATTGGATCATTTGCTATCTTTCTATAAGTTTAAAGGAACCAATCAAAAAAGGACATGCATTAATTGTTTAGGAAAACAAATAATTTTGTGGAAGTGTATTTAGGTCCTTTGTAATTTTATGCATGGATGAAATGTCTGTTTTGTTCATTGCAAGTATTATGACAATTACATATTAACTTAATTAGTTGCATTGTGTTAATTAAAGTAAAATGTTCAAATTAAACACACTTTACCACCTTTTAAATCAATACAGTAAAACAATTTAAGACGAATCGTATTGACCTATCACTAATAATTTATGCTTAGTTCAAAGTCAGTTGCATTCTCCCTTTATCTTAAATTGTATAATATACTTTATGAATATTGGAAATAATATTTACAGGGTATAACAAAAATCTTTGGCTCTTTGCTGTAAACATGCATATACATTTTATTAAAATTAGACTAGCTCAAATGCAGCATTTTTATCATTTGGAAAAATACACAGAACAAAATAAATTATGAAGTAATTAAATGTTTGGTAAATTTTAATTTTGGTTTAACAGAGGAAGTTCCGACAGAAGAAAAAAGACATTCTTGAAGGATACGAGCCAAAATCCAGATTTGGGAGTGCAATATCCGGCCTAGGAGACATCAATCTGGATACCTACAAAGGTATATAAACATTTTAACATCCAAAAAACGACAGGTTATTATACCCCTGCAAACGAAGTTTAGGGGGTATATTGGTTTCACCCTGTCCGTCTGTCTCGCCGTCCGTCTGTCTGTAGACACAACTTTGTCCCCCCTATAGAATTTTTTACTACTGCATGGAACAGTCTGAAAATTACATATGTTGAAAACCATCTGAAGATGTGCACCTGCAAATTTTTTTTAAGATCAGACAAGATTTAATGATTTTATGACAGTTTTTATGTTCCTTATTCTATATATTGTACTCTGATGTTGAAAAGTAAGGGAGGTAATCCTTACAGATTTTATTAATTAATTAATAGTAAACACTCTAAAATTTTATATAAATACATCCAGATGGAGGTTTTTTGTCTTTATTTCTTAACTAAATTTCTGTTTTATAAATATTTTATCAACCGACAATGCAAAATTTTTGTTTGTCAATGATACATTCTTAGGAGCTAATAAGAACATCAAAGACAAGTGTGGCTGAATTTATCTGTCCCAAGGGGGCCATTATCTGGGCCATGGTTTAAATGGAGCATGTGTTTAGGGGAAATTGATAACCTGTAAAATGGGCGGTAGTTTTGGGGTTATTTTAATACTGTTTCATGTAAATCAAAAGTTTCTTTCATTATAAGGAAATAAATAATATCATTATTAATAAAGAAGTTAACTATATTTAGAAGCTGTTTAAATTTATTAGTCAAGTATTACTGATATGATTGTAGTGTATTGGCAATTTTAAAATTGCTTGTGATATTAGATTTTCTTTATTACAAATTTTTACATAGTATGCTAATTATGATAATGTTTTGGAAGTTTATCCAATTTAACAAGCTCATCCAAGAAAATCATAGTCATATGGGATCAATTTTCTGAAATGGTGTTGCATTGTACCATAGGAGAAAGTGAGGAAAATTTGAAACAAGTAATTGCATCTGTCAAGACTCTGATTAGAAAGATATTCAAAGTTTTGTCAACAGAAGAGCATTGCTTGGCTATTTTCATTTACTGCAAAGGGAAGGGTTTTTGTCACATTGTTGGTTTTTTTTTTTTTAAACACTGTTAAAGAGGTTCGCTCCTCAGGTTTTGGGTAGCCATTTTGGGTCACCTCTAGTCTGAAAATTCTGCATCACATATTAATTCTAGGAGTATATTTATATTTCACAATGCCAAATAAACTATATTGAATTAAATTGTTTTTATAAAATTACATTTTTACAGAGTTTAGTAAGGGACTACATTGTTTGTTTGATTTCTTCAAATTATAAATTTCCATGTTAAATTTTAGCGAAAATTTCAGCAAAATTATCATTTCTGTTTGGGGCCCTATATTTTCAAAAAATGGCATGTGACATGGGTCACAAATAAAATAAATGAAAATTTTAGGACCCCATCTTTATAGCTAAGTGGTTTTCGGATGATTGGCATAACTATTATTTCAGGTGCCAACCTCCTTAAAAATATCATCAGATACATAAATTTGTAAATGTATTACTGTTATAAATAACACATATTATGTGTTTACAGTGAAGTTCTGAAATTTTGATTTTAATTTTTCTTTGTAAACTATTTTTTTTTTTTACAATTCTAGAATTTTTTTATTTATGTGTTGTAAACCATTATTATTCAATTCAATTATTTGTTCCATTTGAAATTAGCCTTGCAGGGGTATTAGTCCCATTAGGACAGTTCTAGTTTTAACTGAGACTAGATCACAGACACCTGACGTTATATTTTTCTAATAACAACATACATTATACAGGGAAATATTCGCCCCCATTTTATTCTCGCCCTTTTCACCCTTGTTGCCAGTGGGAGAATTTCAGGTATCCGATCCATAATAGCCCCATGCAGATTCAATGAATCTGGATGCATAACAGATATATATGGGCTTAATACTCTGTATACTTGGATATTATTTTCATGTTTAAGTAACAGTATGTAAAAGCGGAATGTGTCCTAATAATGCAATCTTCATTAATTAATTACTGCTTAGTTAACAATATTTGTAAACATTTCTCGCGGTAAATCTTTTTCTACTTTGAAATGCTTTGAATTATTATCAGAGTATTTAATTCATGATGAATAATTAAGGTTAGAAAAATAAGTCCTAATATGGGTCGGATACCTTAAGACTGGGCGAATTACAATGTCTCATATTACACTACTCTGTCTGGGCGAATTGAAGACTGGGGGAAACTGTTTCAGAGTGAAGAAGGGCGAAAATTACACAGGGCGAAAATTACACGGGGCGAAAATTACACAGGGCGAAAATAACCCTGTATACAGTATTTCCCCTACCTAATAATAATTAGGAAAGGGGTATATGTTTATTACGTCATTGAGTAAAATATACAATGTCTACAGCCACCTGATGTTAAAATTATCTCTTAACAATAAGATTATCCCCTGTACAGTAAAACATGGTTATAGCGAACACGCTTAATATAATGAATTGACGCTTACAGCGAAGTGATTTTCATTCCCTGTGACTTTATTACATGTTGTAAACTTGACGAATTTAGCGAATTACGCTTATAACGAAGCAAAATCACCCGTCCCTAGCACTTCGTTATAAGCGTGTTTTACTGTATTTAAATGATAACATAGTACAGGGGATGATCTTATTATTAAAAGTGATATTTTTTTTTTACACCAGGTGCTCATGATAATGTCAGGTGCTTGTGAATTGCATCTTATTAGGTAATTTTACAGAAAAAATCTGGTTTGTCGGTCATTATACATTGATTTGAACCTGATTCTTGGTTCGATAAGGAGGAAGCTTTGGGTTTTTTCTACCTGTTTGCAAGTGGTCATTTTGTGCTAACTAATTATCAACCTCTGTGGAATCATTTAATATATGTGGAGGTTAAAATTTTGTGGGTATTTCTTACTTATGAATTAAGGTGGTATGGGACACCTTCATGTTGTGACATACTATTTATCAAAATAGACAATAAAATCAAGTGTAATTTTTTATATAACTTCTTTCCCTAAATTGGTACCTAACAGTGTAGTGCAGTGGGTTAGAGGGTTTACTATGAATCTGTAAGTCATGAGTTCGAATCCAGTGGGGATTTTAAAATTTTTACCTTTCCAATGATTTTTAAAACATTTTTTTTTTGGTTAAATGTTGTAAAATTTGAAAATGCCATATCACCTTATTAACATCCACAATGACTGATGAAGCACAATGTTTAATCAATACAGATTACAGATTCCAATTTTGGGCCCAGAAGGCATACAAGTTTACAATTATTACATGTAGAAAGAACTAAGTCCTGAATGAAAGATAACACACACAAAATAGTCCATACACATACATTAACTTACATACAATATACTTATAGAAGTGAAGTCACATAATTTCTCACAATGAACCTTTAGAAAATAGAGAATCTATGAAATGATTCCACAGTATTTGGTAAAGCCTAGATTTAGTCCTTGTTTTAATAAGCAGGAATCAAATATATTTTATCAAGTTTTTCACCTGTTTGCAAGTAGGTGTTTATTTAACCTGATTATTAACAACTACATGCATTTGTTATTCTTAGATTTGGCAGTAGGGGCCCCTTACGGGGGAGACGAGGGTAGAGGAGTTGTCTACATCTATGTGGGGTCCATGGAGGGAATCATCACGGACGTCTCCCAGGTTCTACAGGGGAAGGAAATCGGCTACCAACTCTCGACATTCGGATTCTCCATTTCCGGCGGACACGACCTGGACAAAAACGGCTATCCAGGTACATTTGTAACAGCTAGGAAACACCACATCATCACTGGTTAGAAGGCAAGATCAGATCAAGAAAATTTTTCCCAGGGAAGGGGGGGGGAGTTGGTCAGAGGGTAGTTCTGTTTGCCAAGGGTGGGGTCGGGGGGGGGGGGGGGGGGGAGTCTGAGGCCTATTTTTATTTGAATTTTCCAGGGGATGGGGATGGGTCCCACCTCTAGATCTGTGCATGAAAGGAAATATTTGGATATAAGATACTTAAATGCTGAAGTTAGGATATTTGGATATTAATAGGAATGGTATGAAATAAATATATAAGATATAAATAGTGTCAAGGAAATTAGTACCGTATGTTTTTTTTAAGATCTTATTAATGCAAGTTACACTGTGACAATGGCAGTTCACATTATAAGATTTAAAATTGTTCTAATTGTGTATCAATTTTTTCATTATTACATGTATCAAGATAATGAATACCATATGTGCACATCATCAAAGTTTCAGTTTTATTTACAATAAATGTGAAATTCTATGATTTCTATACTGTAGATGCAGAAATATTCGTTGAGGATTTAATGACGAATTTTTAACCCAAGTATTAATGATTACAAAGAGATTACGATATGATGAAATTAAATGCCAACGAAATCTTATTTCGTTTAAAAACAACGAAATTTTAACCCAACGAAAATGTGCTTCTACAGTATGTGGGAAGTGGGTACAACGTGCACGCTGAGGTACTTAAGATAAACAATTTTTGTTTGTATTTTAAAGATTTGGTTGTTGGAGCCTACCAAGCAGATACTGCTGTATTCATCAAGTAAGTGTTTGCCTCATATAATGACATGAAAAGTCACAATACATAATACTATTGCATCTGACAGATGACAGAATTCAAAGAGAGAGTGAGATGAAGAATTTGGGGAGCTAACTTTGATGATTCTATTGATACAATTATATCATGGCAGGGAATAATTACTGTATGCTGGGTTATTTTCGCCCCGTGTTATTTTCGCCCATTTTCACTTGCAAACGGTTTCGCCCCATCTTGAATTCGCCCAGACAAAGTTGTGAATAAACTAAGAAAGATAGTTTGAGACATAAAAATTTACCCAGTCTTAAATTCGCCCGCTGACCACGAGGGCAAAAGGGGCGAAAATAAAACGGGGTCGAATATTTCCCTGCATACAGTATTACCTTGTTGTAAAACAGATCCAGACTAATAATCTGGGTCCTTCCCAGACTCCTTTGATTGGGAGCGAGCTTTTATGATTCTGTTAATGAAACTACATCTATAACCTGGGTCTGATAAATTTTACTCTGTCATAAGACAGATCCAGACCAATACTGTATACAAGGTTATTTTGCCCTGTGTTATTTTCGCCCTTCTACACTTGCAAACGGTTTTGCCCTGTCTTGAATTCGCCCAAACAAAGTTGTGTGAAAGAAAGATAATTTGAGACATTGGAATTCACCCAGTTTTAAATTTGCCCACTGGCAATGAGGGCGAAAGGGGCAAAAAAATTAAATGGGGGCAAATATTTCCCTGCATACAGTAGTTTGGATAGTTCCAACTCTTCTTTGATCGGTTGCTAAATTTAATTATTCTCTTTTAAAATTCAACTACCGGTATTATGGTTTTAGTATGCTTCTGATAAATTTTACTCTATCATTAAAAACAGATCCAGACCGATAGTCCGGGTCGCTCCAAGCCTCCGGCTGGATCCGGATATCATTAAACTGGAGGAGAAACACAAGAACTGTAAAATTGGAGAGGATCCATACAAGATCCATGTCCCATGGTAAGTGTGCATGTCACAATAAAAGGGGAGGCAACCTGTGTAAGGAAAGTGAATGTGCAGTTTTATATTGGGCATTTTATGTATGAATTAATTACTGTAAATTCCTTATATTACACGAGTACTTAATTCTGAGATCCTGCTGTTTTATATCAAATCGTGAGAATATAAAATCGCGAACGCAGTTTCAACTCTCAGAAAATAATGGCGAGATTTAAAAATCTGCGAAGAGTGCGTCTCGTGATTTCTTGCGGATATTTATTCCTCGCGTTTAATTAGGAATCTACAGTATTAAATATTTATACATAGAGTTATTAAAGATATTTGTAGTAATGAATCTATCTTGCAGTTTGATGGTGAGGACTTGTGTGGAATACAACGGTGTTGGAGTGAGTGATCAGCTAGGTATGAACAAACTTATTTTGCCATAAATATTTCCTTTTTATTTACATGTACCGGTATATTGTGGGAAGGGGGATAAAAAGAAGAATGAGAAAAAAATATATCCTTCTACAGTGTACTAGTACATTAAAAAATTGTTATAGCAAAATCTTCAGGACAATTGAATATACTTTATATCTGTATAACATTTTCATAGTAATAAGTATAGTGTAATAGCAATATAATACATCTTTTCTTTCACATTACTACCATTCATTGAGGCATTAATTAAAATAAAAAGGTACATGTGGACTTAGTATGACATGATATTCCATTTAAACCAGAGTAAAGCCTGGAGGCTCAATGAAGGAAAATAGCAATATACATCTTTTCTTTCACATTACTACCATTCATTCAGGCATTAATTTAAAAAAAAACTGTTTTTGAAATCTCAAATAATTAATTAAAGAAATTACATGGAAATTATTTAATTAAATTTAAATAATAATGTCAAATAGTACTGTTTATTTTTAAAGCTATAAAACAGTTTGTTGTAAAAGATATAAGTTTCATTATTTTTCACCTCTATGGGACTCAAAATTAATTTGCTATATCTGTTAATTCATGTTCATTATAATTTTTTTCAATCAATTTATTGAAGGTTGTTGCCAGGGTCTTTAGAAAACTTTTCCATATCCGAGATTTTGCTATATTCATTTTTTTAATACATGTATAACTAAACAAGTTTAACTGTAAATGTTTCTGTATTTTTATGTTTAAAAAATGTGGATTTTAAAGAAAATTCCGATGGAAGATGGATTTCTGTCTGTATCATGGACTTTAGGCCTAATTATTTAATTATTTTGACAGAGTTTGACTTTTTCTGGACCCTGGATGCCAGGAAAAACATTTCCAAGCGGATGTTCCAGTACCAGACCCAGCAGCCGGAAGTCTCCGAACTCAACCTCCGACTCCGGAAACAAGAAATCTTCTGCTACGACTTCATTGTGTACATCCTGGTGAGTGTTGCCATTGGCAACCATATTGCGTGTCTAGTGAATATCTGACTCAAATCATCGGTGTCATCTAGATGATTTATATTATATTATTTCTATATAATCACATAACTTGATTGATATAGATTAAAATTGAAAAGCAAGTACATGTAAAACAAGATTTTGAAATGAGCAAAATTTCATCAAATAATTTTACCTTTAAATTATAGCTGTTTATTTTACTAAGCAATAAACAATTCATTTATCAGCCTATGACTCTATTTTGAAAATCGATTATTTCTCATTGATATAAGTCAAGATTTTGCATTATCCTGAATGTATAATTATATATATATACCATAATTATTCCCCAGAACAATATCCGGGACAAGTTAACCCCCATTGACGTCTCCTTCTCCTATCGGCTGGTCGGTGAGAATGAGGTGGTGGGGAGAAAGAGGCGTCAGGTCAGCCTCGGTACCATCCCGCCAATCCTGGACAAGTACATTCCCTCCACAGTCACCGTAGAGGTGAGGGGTCAATCAACTTAAACCATTAATTACTGTCTAGAAAACTCGTATTTTGGGCCCTGCATGAAAATGTGGGAGCCCTATGAAATTCACATAAGAGTCTGACATTAACAAACTCGAGCCATTTATTACAAATCAAACAAGTTCTGGGTCCTGTTTGAAAATGTGGCAGCCCTACAAGTATAAGAATTATTTTTATTGATAAGTAAAAAAATAAAAAAGCAGCTGAATATACATTCAAAGCCATGCATGAAAATGTGAGAGCCCTGTTAGAATTATAAAAGAGTTGGAAATTCATAAATTCATGTCATTAACTGTTAAAGGGTCTGGTTGGTCTTGACCATTTTAGAATACATTGATCTCTTTGAGAAGGAAAGCTCTCTATATAGATATAGGATAACATTAATTTTTTAAGAGATAAATGCAAATAATTTGTCTTTACTAAATTATAAAGTTCATTGCTAAAAAAAAATCATATCTAAGATGCTGGTAATTTTATGTCTTAACCTTTTCTCTTCTCTCAGGGGAAAATCAGCAAGAATTGTGGGAAGGATGAGCTGTGTGTTCCAGAGTTGTCTGTCCTGGCAGAGAGGGTTGAACCGTAAGCATTATAATTATGCTAATTATCAGAGCATCCTCTGGTTAGGATGACATATTGGTAGATTTCTCTGTAAAGGGATGTTTCTTTTACCGAATGGCATGATTACAGATAACAAGGGCCAATCTTAAAATGTTGATTGCACCGTTCTTCTTAGCACTGCAAAAATATAACGTGTACTACTGTTAATATCAGATTTGCCAAACCAATAGAAGTCGGAAGTTCCAACGAGGAGATTGAGATCAGCATCACGGTGAGGAATGACGGGAAGTTGGCTGAGGACGCGTACGAGACAATGCTTTACGTGGAACTTCCAGAGGGAGTGTTGTACAGCGGAATCACCAACGCAAACGCTGTACGGCAAATATATTTATTTTTACTTTCATTTACTGATATTTGTTAATCTTGGCCAAAAAAAAAAATGTTTAGTTTCTCAAGCAAAGCCATGTCAAATGTCAAATGCTGCCGCATCAATCAATTTTAGTGCCATATCATAAAAGGGATAACTCAATTTTAAAATTTAAATTTTAAATTATGAAAATTTAGGTATTCCTTTTGTATCAAATTATGCATAATATCCTTCCTTTTTAAACTGAATATTTGTAATTTTATGCCCTTGATTGGTATTAATTTAATTTCTGTTTTTGTTTGCTTCTAGGCTGTGGCCTTGACCTGTAATTATGTGGCCTTGAATGTGTCGCGGTTTGTCATCTGTGACATTGGTAACCCCATGCCAGCCCTAGCCAAGGTAAGAGAATAACGTGGTTAAATACTGAAACGGCCAGGTTCATGCTCTTGTATTAAAAAATCTTTGAAATTTTAATACCAAACCTATTCAAACTTGCAAATTTAATTGCTATATTTTGGATCAAAATTTATGATTTGTAAAAAAAAAACAAAAAGTGTGATATCAATGTAATGAAGTAGCATGATTTTGTTTGCTTAACTAAAAGCCTTTCAAAGTTTTATTAAACAAACATAATTTTGGAATGAGAATCTTGGAATTGTGAAATTTCTACTGATATTTTGGTTACAGACGTACTTCACACTGCTGGTGACTCCACACAACATAGATGGACAGAGTGACAAGCTCACCTTTAAATTAAATGTCAACAGGTAACTACTTTTACCTGACCTTGAACAAAACCTCATTAGTATTATTTGGAATTGCGGAATAAAGTACTCGTGTAAAATAAGGAATCTACAATTATAGCAAATGTTCAGTTTTTAACTTCACATGGTTTTGTTTATTACAAAGGAAAAAGTACTTTAAGAAACCCCTAAAAAATATTTTCTAGATATGTTACTGTTAATTCCCTATTTGACGCAAGTACGCGCTTCATTCTGCGATTCCACTGGTTTGAATGAAATCGCAAAAATATAAAATCATGACCACCAATTTTTTGTTATAATATTATATAATGTTCAAAACTGTTTGAGAAATATAAGGGAGATTTTAAATATTCGCATGGGTTGCTTCTCGCGATTTTACGTGAATAATAATTCTGTGTTTAATAAGGAATCTACACTGTTAAACTGTAACTATGAATATGGTACAACATCATCTATTAATGTGACCAAGTTGTTTACTAGTAAAGAGATCTTGAGTTACTAGTAATTTGTCCAACTAACAGCAACTATAGATATGTAACTTCTCAAATCTGCCATCAAATACCAATTTTTTTTCCCTCGACAGTTCAAACCAAGAGAATATCTCAGATACATGGAACAATTACTTCCCCCTGGAGATTCCGGTCCGACAACACGCTGTGCTGGAGATCTCACCGTAAGCCTCTTGTCCTGTAGTCTATACAATGTACACTGTAGTATATTTCATGCCATTCATGAAGACTTATTGTATTTTTGCTTTCCTTTGTAAGTTTATAAATATGGCAAGCTCTAAACTATGCAATTTAAGTAAGGTAAGGAATTAAATTTAAAAGGAATAAAAAATTCTAAACTATGCAATTTAAGTAAAATAATTAAGGAATTAAAATTAAAAAGAATGAAAATTATGTTCATGGAATAAATTTGCTGCTTGACTAAGATCTGTAGAGTATGTTTGTCATACAACCACCCCTGCCCTCTTGCAAGGAAAACTTAATATTGATACCAAAATACTGATCAGATCAGTGGGTAAGATTTTTAAGAGCCATTTGCTTTTCAATCAACATTTACCTAATATGTTACTAATGGCCAAAAAAATCTGAATAATTTTTGGTCATTAGGTTTAATAGAAAAACCCTTGTTTTATTTTATCCAGCCAATATGTCTTGGAGGAGGAGGCATATTTTCTTGTATGAGAAAGGTGTTAACAATGAAAGTTATTTCTTTTCAGAAATTTGGCGTCTTCCACAGAGCAGGTTATATACAACGCTTCAGCGGTCAGCTTGTACAAGGGCACTGGATTTGGTCCAGAAATCACACATGAGTATCGGGTAAGCACTTACATGTAAATACAGATGAAATATATCACAGCATTTAGATCTTAATGAAACTTCCAGGAGATTTAATGGCACACATTAAATGTAGACCTGTGCAAAATAAGTTGAAAAATGATACAGTCATGTACAGTGTGAAACAAAGTAATGATCTAACACTAGTAGGTGCATGGGTACCTTGGAGAAAAAAAATCATATTTTATTAGATAGAGCTTACCGGGTATATATCCATTATACATGTAGTACTTTAAAAAAACATTTTCTGGACTTAATTTGGCCAAAAAAATTTAATGTTAGATTTTCAGATGCTTGTTCAACAGAGCGAGCTCATGCTCGCCAAAATTCCCTATACCCGCAACACAAATTTTGGCGAGTGTTCGCTCGCGCTCGCTTTGTTGAACTCGCCTCTGGTATCTGGCACAATTGTATTGTGCAAATCAATTGATTAGTTTTATTGCTACTTCTAAAGGGGAATAACTTGAAATTTTAAGAATAAGATGTCAAATTAGTTATAGTTTACAGGTTCTTACAAGCAATAGAAATCTTGATTCTGATCCAACACATGTATTTATACAAATAATTCGGTAACGTCATGTATAAATGTATTCAATGTAGGTAAGAAATCTAGGACCTACACCAGTGAAGAGCAGTGTCATCAACATTTACTGGCCCAGCTTTGACGACCAAGGAAACCACCTCCTCAAGATCGACGAAGATCCAAAAGTACTCAACAATGAGGGCGGATATTGCGAAACTTTGCTCCTGTCTCCAGAAAACTCAACCGTATGGAATTTCTGACAAGCTTAATGTTACTATATTTAGTAAGCTGAAGCAGTGGCAGCATTAGAATTTTTTTGATGGCTCAATTTTTGTGGATTTCTTGGGTTTCCCTCACCCTCAAATTTACATCCTCGATGAATCATGAAACGAATCGTAATTCATTTATGATACATGTACAAATAAATCCACAAAATTATGTCTCCAAGAGCCTGTAAGAAACTGACAATTGACAAAAACTTGCCCTCAGTAAAAATAATGATTCTACATATTTTATTGAATGCTCAATATGACACGTTTGCTGAACCCTGTTTTTGTGTCTTACAGGATTTCACTTATCAAGAGGGAAATAGCAGAATAAATGTCTTACTCCAGACCAAGAGTAAAAGGCACTCAAGACAGAGACGGGAAGTCTCCAATATTAAAAATGTGGTATGCATCCATCTCTCGCTGATATTTAAAGATTAGTAATGATTATGCACATTTTGATACAGTAAATGTTTTATATTTAGCATGTACAATATTTGGCAGAAAATTTCAATAATTTTTAGATTTTTACAACATTTTAATGCATATATGCTTGACATTTAGTGTCAATGTACCATAGTTTTTTTGATTAGCAAATGTTGTTTTCCGACAAAGACACTAAATTAAAACCGCATAAAATACCCACGTGCATAAGGTAAACAAAATCAAAACCTTAGCGTGGTTAATCACCCATCCACATATTTAAAATTCCAGCATATTGATTGACTATAGAAAACGTGCACTTAACCATCAGCATAAAAAAACACTTTTACAGTATGCGTACAGTTACATTATGTGTTATGTCCCTTGAGCGTCTTGTCTTGGATGGCTTGTAATGTTTGTCTTGTCAATATTACAGGTGTGCAACAACCAGTACTGTACCTTTATCAAGTGTTTCCTTGGCCCTCTGCCCGGCCACATGGTGGACTCTCGAGACGCTGCAGTCATCCAAATCAAGTCGCATATATGGACAAATACTCTCATACTGGTAAGATTTAAATTCATATTATTTAAAGCCTACATGTATAATGCATTCTCTCAAGTTGGCCAGTATTAGTAAAGTAGAAATTTTTTGTGTAGAGCCTTTGTAATGTAATGTATTCTTTCAAGTTTGCTTATACTACTGGTTAGATTGAAATTCATACCGTATATCCGTTTTTTTTTCACGTGTCACAACATTTGCGAAATTGGGGAAAATCCGTAATATTTTTAATTTGCGTCAGTCGTCAGTCATTTTTTTGTGACTTAAAAAAGGTTTTATAGAAATTGATACATGATATAATTTTTGCTTATTCAATTATTTGCGATTTAAAAGAGATCACAAAAAATGCGAAAATTAGATCATCGCGAAAATTACCGGATATACGGTATCATTTAAAGCCTATCTAATTCATTTTAAAAGTTTGCTTTCTGCATTAAGCAATGTTAGCATAATGATATTATATTTATTCATATTTTGGGGGATATTTCTGAAGAATTATTGTTAACATGTTTTATGTACCCCTGTTCCATGGATACAATTAGTAGTAAGCTGAGAGTTATTTGATTGCTTTCTTCCTGCATTGCAAACTCAGAGCAAAAGGATTGTTATTAGAAAGAAATGAGATCCCCAAGCTTGCTTTATTTAGAGGAAAATCAATCTCTAAAGCTCATCATGTTTTTTTTTTCTTTTCAAAGAGAGGCCTTACATCAGAACCATTCAACTTAAAGTCCCAAGCGTACGCACAAGTCCGAGCTATGCCCTTTAATATCCCCGTGGACAACTTTAATGAGACATACATGGTATCCAGAGCAGAGGTAAGATACATGTATATCAAGATATCTCACAGAAAAGATATCTCACAGAAAAGATATCAAGTTGTTCGGTAGAGAATATACTGGAAACGCATTATACTGTATACAGGATTATTTTCGCCCCATGTAACTTTCGCCCTTCTCCACTTGCAAACAGTTTCACCCCGTTTTAAGTTTGCCCATACGCAGTTGTGTTAAAAGAGAGATAAGTTGAGATATTGGGATTCGCCCAGTCTTAAATTGGCCCCTGATAACGAGGACGAAAGGGGAGAAAATAAAATGGGGCCGAATTTTTCCATGTTTACTGTATTTCGCGTGTATAATATTTGGCGGAAATTGATTTTCCAACAAGTAAGCATGGATTTCAATTAGCATATTTCTGAAAGTACCTAATATTGTTATTCATGTACTATGCAAGCTATTTAGTGATGTTCTTGATTTAACAAAAGCTGCGTTCTGCCACAAATGATAAATATAATACACAGCCAAATGTAGTACATTTACAGTATATCACAGGGAAAAGGTATCAAAAAAGTCACAGATTCATTGGTAGATATAAATAAAAGTCACAGATTCAGTAAATATCAAAAAAGGTCAGAATCATCGGTAGATATAAAAAAAGGTCACAGATTCATTGGTCTCTGTCAAAGTTATCAAAATAAAGATCAAATCTGATTGTCTTAATCAAGAACATGATGTCAAGATATCTGAGTAATGATGTATGCCTCTTGAGTGAGAATGTCAAAGCATGCACTGTAAATGTACGAGGTATTGAAAAAACCTAAAGGTATCCGAGGATTTAAAACATAGAGAGGTTGAAATCCATCAAGACAAAACCTTTTGGATCTTTCAACTCATTTTGCCAAACCCATAGAATTTAAGATACCAAAGTTCAACTGTACATAATTTTTTAACATAGTGTTACTATAGCTGTTTGCTTTGATTGACAGGTGTCCACCTATGTGAATGCAGAGAGGTTATCTCCTAAAACCAAGGGGGTAGAGATCTGGAAGATAGCCCTGGCCATTGTTGGCGGTCTATTGTTACTCCTTATCATCATTCTTGTGTTGTGGGTGGTAAGTCTATCTATTACATTAACTCTAATATGTAATACATTTACTCCTTGTATTACATTCTCTTTATGTGCCAGGTTATACATTTACAGTACTCTATAAAAAATATTCACTTCATGTATAACATTAATTGAATGTATTACATTAACACTATGTATTACATTAACTTCATGTATTGCATTAACTCCATGTATTACATTCACTTCATGTATAATATTAACTCAATGTATTACATAAACTCTATGGAAAACATTTGTCCATGTATTACATTCACTTCGTGTATTACATTAGCTTTATGTATTACATTCACTCCATGTATTACATTCACTCCATGTATTACATTCACTTCAAGTTTCATTAACTCTGTATTTAATACATTAACTAAATGAATTACATTGATTTCATGTATTACATTTACTCTATGGAATACTATGGAGGGTAATCGTGTTCAAAAATCCAGACCTGTAAACTTGTAAATTCAAATATGCAATCGTGTTGGTGTGTAAGTTTGAGTATGAATGTATGTGATTCTGATCGTGTAACCTATAAAAACTCGAGCATAAACACTCTAAGATTTGACTCAGTTCCTTTGTATGATGCACATTTTGCTGCTTAATTGTTTTTGTTAGTTAATTTAACCTTCAACTTTGCACATTTTAAATCCATAGTTTCTGCATTTGTATCTTCACCCTCGGATATAGCACAGTTGACAAGTTTGTCGAATTTTGACATGATCTTATGTGGCAAATGCTCGCTGCGGGAAAAGGCATGCCGTAATCGCCGGAATGGTCTAAAATAAACATAAAATTCAGATAAACTGTTCTTATGAACGATACTATTTTCTTTGGATCAAAAATATTTTTTATTTTTTATAAAAGAAGATTTTGAGGTATGATTGAAACTGGACCACACAAGAAGAGGTGAATGTTTGTAAAAATCGGTGCCGCTGGTTTCCATGGACGCTGGTACATGTAATATACGATAAGGGTTAACTTTTTGTCCCCCGCTGCAACGCGGAGCGGGGACATAGAAATGCCGGGCGTCCGTCCGTGTGTCCGTGGGTCCGTGTGTCCGTGGGTCCGTGTGTCTGTGGGTCCGTGTGTCTGTGGGTCCGTGTGTCCGTGGGTCCGTGCGTCCGTCCGTCACACTTTTTTGTAAGCGCTCTCATGCCTACAAATTTTGACAGATTTTCATTACATTTATACCAAATGTTTATACACCTATTACCTTGGTCAAGTTCGAAAATCAGCATTGGTCAATACTTTTTGTTGGAGTTATGGGACACTGACCACAATAATGACTCCGTTTTATCCAAAAATTGACCTTGTAAGCGCTCTCATGCCTACAAATTTTGACGGATTTTCATTAAATTTATACCAAATGTTTATACACCTATTACCTTGGTCAAGTTCGAAAATCAGCATTGGTCAATACTTTTTGCTGGAGTTATGGGACTCTGACCACAATAATGACTCCGTTTTATCCAAAAATTGACCTTGTAAGCGCTCTCATGCCTACAAATTTTGATGGATTTACATGAAATTTATACCAAATGTTTATACCACTAATACCTTGGTTAAGACACAAAATTACGTCCTCACGAACCTGTAAAATTTAAGCAATCCACGAAAATTGGCCCCCACGAAATTTAATGATTCCACAGTACAGTATACTAGTATACTGCTTGAACGGCGGGGGACCCAGGAATTCTATTCTTGTACTAAAAAAAAAATGCCTAAAATCTATTCCAATATTGCTAAAATAATTTGACATGTAATTTAAACTGAAAAATATAAAGTTGAATACGTGCTCTTTTCTAGAAATGAGAAGGATCAAGAAATTTCCTAGGGGGTGAATATCTTATGTGCAGCATGGGGTTTGGAGACCGCCGTGAAACCCATATAGCTTCATTGCTTACCTAAATGCTAAGAATTTTGAGAGTGAATTTTATATTCCTCATTTCTTTAAAATCAAACGACTTGCAAAAAAATTTGGTAATTTTTCGCGGAAAAATGTATGTATCTATATATTTTTTTTAAAATATCAAAATGACGTTGTTGTGCAAGTGCATGATAAATTATAAAACAATCTGAAACTGTTATGAAAGAAGTTTTATAATCATTAATTAAAGTACAAATGTTGTCAAAAATTGAAATGTTCTGAAGAAATAAATAAGGGATACTAGTATGTTTTTATAATTATATTTTTTCTTCGAAAATCGAATTTCTGAAATTAAGGAACAGGTGGGTTTAACAGATTTGATTCTAGTATATGAAATGGTAGAGTTTTAATTTTAAAATCTTATAAATATATAATGTAATGACAGTAGTTTTACAAAACCAAGAAGCTACTTTATGGTAATCAGTACATGTTCACAAGTGGCTGTAAAGCTGTAAAGCTTTCCGGAAAATTTTGATTAACCAACTTCACTGAGTGTGTCTGGATTGAATCGAGATTCAGGACGCCATACTTATATCCCGTAATAATTGCTTGATATCAAAACATTTTTGCTATTTCAGGCAGATAGTTTTTCTTATCAATAATTCAGTTCTTTAATTAATCAGCAGGCCGACCCCCCCCCCCCCTTCACCCCGTGATTTTTTTCTTCTTCGTGGGTGGGGGGGGGGGGGGCTGGGGGGCTCTTGTCTCAACATTGTGGTAGCGATGAGGATGCTTTTGGTGATATTTTCTTTATTCAGCCGAACTCTAAGTATACTTGCACGATTTGTTAAATGTACTTTAAGACAATAGAAATGTGTGTATACATTTAAACAGAGCATGATATTTGAAATTTTCCAGATCTAAGACATCTGATGCCGATTGAGTTCTTCACTCGCTCCTTTTTTGGATTCTCTTGATATAATGGACATCAATTGTTCGAAAAATCGTACTTCCTAAAAAAAAATGTTGTTATCCAGAAATGATATGATATGTAATATTTTTTTGTTCATTCTGTGCCCATTCCGGCGATTACGGCAGGCCTTTTCCTGCAGCTATCTGTGACGTCACTGTTTCCATATATGGTCATGTCATAATTCGACAAACTTGTAGACTTTACATTTGTCGATTTGTAACATGTCAACTGTGCTTTTTACCGGAAACGGAGATATAAATGCAGAGACTGTCGATGGAAAATGTGTAGTATAGTGACACGTTACATGTAAATAACAAACAGCATTTTAAAGTTGCAAATGTACATCTGTGGGAAGAATTACACTGAAGGTCTGCGGAGTCAATTACTTTAGAGTGTTTTTATAGATTACCCGATCAGAATTATACACATTCATACTCAGGCTCACACACCAACACGATTGCATATTCGAATTTACAAGTTAACATGACTGGATTTTTTAACACGATTACCCTCCATAGAATACATTCACTTCATGTATTACATTAACTCCATGTATTACATTCACTTCAAGTTTCATTAACTCTGTGAATTCAATACATTAACTCCATGCATTACATTGATTTTATGTATTACAATAACTATGTATTACATTTGCTCCATGTATTACATTCACTTCATGTATAACATAAACTCTATGTATTTCATTACCGGTAAGTCCACAAGATTTTATAGACTGATTTGTAATTGTTTCCCGTTCTTTTTTCACAGTGCGGATTTTTCCGACGCAAGCGTAGACCACCTCCAACTGAACCTACATACAACAAGCCACTAATGAAGAATGGTCAGCAACCTCCAAAATCTAATCTGGCCAATAGGCCATACGAGTGAGCTGAAGACTCTGCCCACTGACCCTCCAAGAAAGACAAAACAAAAGAGTTATGTCCCTTGAAAGCATTCCAATAAACAACACCAGATGGAGTTATTAACACAAGCCAGGGTACCAAACAGGGATATTTATATAATCGTAATTATTACGTTAAAGAAATATGAAAATTAATTCTAAGGGACCGATGCACTCAGTGAATGGTTTGATGCTGTTAACTCGTACAGCGTACGTTCGCAATGAGAATGAGAAAAAAATTTACGATGTATCATGTATAATTCGCAAACGCAAGAATCTTTCCAGATTCCCAATGCTAATTTATCTAATGTATTGAATTACTGAGGAGAAATTTATGATATTTTATATTGTGTATAAACATTATTTTGCTTCCATATAGGTTGTGTTTTGATATAATTATTTATTATTATGGTCTTTTTTATTTCAATTGACCAAACCCAGTTTGGTGTTTCAAAAGAAATGTGCTTATATACATGCACTTAAATTGAAAAGTTGTTCTAAAAAATTAGACTCTTGACTTGTCACAGTCCATACGTGCTATACTTCTTTGACAATTCCTCAATGATAATACTTGATTGGCTCAATACAATGCATTAGCCAAGCCTGCAGTATTTTAAAAATTGTCCTAATTAATTACGTGCATTATGATGCAATTTATGCCAATACTTATATGTGGGTCAAAAGAAAAATTTCTAAGCGTACATATAAAAGACAGACGGAAAGATGGAATTAGTAGTCCAAATTTCCCTAAAATACAGATGAAGGCTGTAGCTTTTTACATGTATGTGTTTTTAATACTTTTGATACTATGCAAATGTACCGGTACTCATATACACATGTTTAATAATGGCACATCATATTATGCAATGGAATTTGTTTAGCCAGATTTCTTCTCTTTAGTCCCATGCCATCTTCACACTGTCAAGGTTTTGTGATTACGGAACTCCACACAAACGCAATGGAGTTCCGTAACCACAAAACCTTGACATTGTGAAGATGGTCCCATGCAAGTGTCTAACTTTCATTTTTTGTGTTTGTTGATTATTGTAAATTAATAGTTTATATGAATATTTTCGTTTTTTACATTTAAATATTAAGTGTGTTTTGAAAAGTTATTGTCAGTATATATAGAAAGTGTGCATTTTTAAACGGTGATTTTCATTGCAAGCAGATTTCAAAATGCAATTGTACCCACAATATTTTTTTGGTAGACGAAATTCTGCAAGTTACATTTAATTTTCATATTTGCTCTGTTGTAGTCAATGCACTGTTATAATTTTTTCATACATGTTAAATTATTACCAGTATTTGATTTGCCATTTTTAAAATCTCTTTGGCATGGAAAACACTTCTTTTGGAATGAAGGGAGGGTGGAATTTAATCTTAAGAATTATATCTACTCATGAAGAACTAACTTCCAGAAGTCATAAAAAGTTATTAGATCATGTCAGTAATACATAAAAATTTTGGTCCACCAAAATTTGTTTCATTGCTACTATGACATCTAGCTGTTCCCTGGATCATTACTAATTAGGGATTTAATTAGGTTTTAAAGAAAAATATCCAACATATTTTTGATTGGTGCACATGTTTCCATGAGAGCAGTAAGAATGTCCACCTGTATGTGTTACTGATTTCAGCCCAGTTAAATGAGTAACATACATTCCAATGAGTCGAGAGAAACCAAGAATCCATGTCAAAGGAAATCAAATCCAAGTACACTGTACCTTGTATAGGTCTAGCAGTCAAACCCTCTAAAGATGCAGATTAAGTCATTACCAAGAGTCCATTGTATGCGACAGTTGTAAATGTTTTTGTGTCTACTACGGTACTCTGTATCATTTACGTGCCAGCTGGACCCCTTTGTGTTTAGATATTATATTTTTTTTCTTCACCACCATATTGTCATTAACTGCATAGTAATTAATTGTCTGTGATTTAATTTTAACAATCAGTGATCATCTGCTATATTGTGTTAATTGATGTTGTTGATGTATGAGTTTACACCGTAGGTTTTTTTTTTTTGTGGCGGTTGTTGTATATTTGGCAGATTTCACCAGCATTTTGTATGGTGATCAGTAATCAGGGTGTTTGTGATATAGACTGTGTGATTTATAAACTCTTTTTGTGACGTGTGTGATGGATTCTAAAATAACAGTTCTTTTTTTTTTTTGTATCATATCAGTGGAATATAATTAGTATTACATGTAAATGAATTGGCTTCTTGCTTATGATCTGTATATTTTTCGTTTTGGGAAAAAAATATTTTTTCTAAGAGTTTGGATGCATCAAATTGACATGAAAATATATATCTGTAATGTATGGATCTGATGTAATATGAGAAAATGTATGCTACTATATGTGTGTAAGGTTATAATCTTTTTGTATTGTCCGAGTCACCCTAATGTTTGTGTCTTTGCTTCCATCATTAGTTAGACACAAACATCAGCGTGATGCAGACTAGATTGCTTGTACACTACAGGCAAATATATCATATGTATATTTATGTAGCAATTTATAGATTGTGCTTGTGAAGTGAGTGAGAATGATAGAGAAAAAGTAGAAAGATTGAGAAAATGAATTCAAATTTAATTTATTTGATACTCTTTGTCAACGTTGAAGTATTTACCAATATTTGATATTGTGCAATTATATATACATATATTACTTATACACAGTGAATGTGTATTGACATATTTGTATGTGTTCAATAAATATTGTTTTCTATCAGATCATTGCTTTACTTTTGTTACAAATTTTACCCAATCATGCAGTATTGCATCATTTGAGTTTTCATTTATATCAAAATGGCTATGGTTTTGGATCATACTGAAATTTTTAATTAGATTCCTTTTGTTGATGCGAGTACTTTAATTACTCTGCCAATCAGTCATTTTTTTTTTACCAGCATCACAAAGCCAAAACTTTAAAAGTTTTCAGCAAAAGTCAATTCCGGAAGAATAACAAGAATTTGCCTATCGCAAAAACAAATAGATGTCTGAAAATTGAATTACAATAAAAATAGTCCTGAAAAAATGTAATTTATAACTAAGAGTATATGTCGAAAGTTTAAATACAGATATTGTTCATGCAAGTACCGGTACACAGATATGCAAGCATTGAAGTATAATAAGAATTTTAAGAACATTAATATGAGAACAGTTATAAGTACAAGTATATTTGACAATTGTAACAGATACAGGTACATGTAGATGTAATGCAAGTGTAATTTAAATTATAGCAGATATAAGTACAGATTACACATGTAATTAAAGTGTCTAGATAAATTTGCCTAGAGCACATATGACAAAAGTCTAATTACAAATATTACAGATATGAGATACAAATGAACCAAGTTTGATTACAAATATCCAAAATAAATGATATATAACACAAGTGTGTTTACAAATGCCACAATATGAAATAGATGTTACACAAGTGTAATGATAAATGTCTCATATATATTAAGAGAATCTAACTCAAGTGTAATTATAAATGTCATAGAAATAAGGTAATGTAACTCAAGTTTAAGTACAAATGCTTTAAAAAGGGAAATGTAACACAAATGTAATAATTATTGCAAGTGTCAAACATATAAGGAAATGTAACACAAGTGTTATTACAAATGTTAGATATAGGGAATTTTAACACAGTGTTATTACATATATGCCGGTAAAGTATGTCACAAGTTCAGTAACAAATTACTTTTAAATATATGCTACAAAGAAGAATAACAAATTTTACATATACATGTACGCTAGTTCGCCCAAACACAACCTTTATTACAACTATCACAAATATTATGTTATTGCAGGCAAATACCATATACGTGTATTTTTAATTATACAGAATTTGCTCCTGACGATTATGATATTTTTTAATATTTGATTGCGTTTAATCAGATAAGATTTTTATTATATAATATGAATAAATCATGACTTTATGATTCCAACAGTAAAATATCGACATTTCGATTGCTCATGCATTGAATATTACACAAGTAATCTTCAAATCGATCATAATTCACGTCTATTTAATATCTAAATACATTTTAAAGACCATTTCATCGGAGCATATTATTCTAACATGCATTCAATGATATGTTTCCGTACTCCATTCAAGTATAATAGAAAAAAGTGACAATAAATATGCATGTAAAGCCCTTGGACTTTCGCTGCTCTGTGGTAGGATGTAACTGTCTAGTTTGTTCATTAAATTAAGCTGTCAATTATTGAGTACATTCTTTCTGATTCGCTAAGCGCGAAGCTCATCAATATTCATAGACTTTGGAATCCGGATAGGGCCATGTAGTTCACTATCACATCATCGCACCATCGACGTTTGGGTCGATAGTGCGATGACGCGATAATGCGATGACACGATGGTGCAATAGCGCAATGACGAAATTAATTAAGATAACAAAACAATAAAAGAAAACCGCATGATCTTAAGGCATGGTTTTTAACGGGGAGGGCGATAATTCACATCTTCATATATTTGAGCAAAGTAAGAGCTTATTCCCGTAAAATTGTGAGCTACATGTATATTTAATTTAATAAATAATGTGTCTACAATGATTGTACCCCCACCCACCCTTTTTGAAAGTGCAGAGAGAGAGAGAGAGAGAGAGAGAGAGAGAGAGAGAGAGAGAGAGAGAGAGAGAGAGAGAGTACATGTATAAGTATTCTGATTTATGTTACAGTGTGGCTGTAATACTGTGTGTGAATTTTGTGTAATAAACAAAAGGAGCGGTGGAGAGGGTATGAACGTATTTACTTACATTACCAATTTTTTAACTGCCTGGTATAAAATAACAATTTTTAAAAACCAGTTCGCTTAAGAAATTCCTTTTATTTTGTTTAATAAAAAAAAGTTGGTTGACAACCCCTGTACATGATTTTATGTATTCGTTAAAAACTGGACTTATATTTTTATAGCATATCAATGGGGAAAAAATGTATAGTTTTTAAGATATTTACTGTAGATTGGCAAATAATCACGATGGTTTTAATTTCGCTATGTTCGCGATTTATCATTTTCCCGCGAAATTAAACCCATCGTGAATACTATCATTCGTTTTCAAAAACGTTTGAGTGCTCATATTCTGATTAATTGATTTTCTAGCAGCGTTAAATTAAAATCATCCGATTGCTACTTTATTAAAAATCGTGAAATTTTAACACCTTGGAATTAAAATGACTTACAGTATTTTCTTGAACTTTCATATATCAGAATAAACATTAATTACACATAAGTATTTAATCACAGTTCATATATATACATTACCAGTATATGTATTCATTTGATTAAAACATTAGATTTTTAGATACAGGGTACTGAGGGTCCTTGATTGGTGAATTAAAACAATAATGTAAACGTATTATATTTAGCGTTTTTTATATTTGTAAGTTTTTGAACAAGTTGGCGTGGATTTGAATTAGCGTATTCCTGAATGTGACTATTCTTTTACATGAATGCATGGCATTTAGCGATGTACTTGATTTTGCGGAAGCCGCATTCCGCCAATAGCGCTAAATAAAATACACAACCAAATGTAGTACGTTTACAGTATATAACATTTATATATTGGAAAGGAGGGGAGCGATATATATATATATATATATATATATATATATATATATATATATATATATATATATATATATATATATATATATATATATATATATATATATATATATATATATATATATATATATATATATATGACTTAATGATTTATGATATATTTTGCCCGAGATGCATATAAAATTAAATAAATTGCATTTTTTGACCAACTGGGAATGGATCTTCGCATATGTGTGTATTCACTATACTCTGTCCCGAGTTTTTGCTTCCACCACTTTTCGCTTGATATTTCGATAATAATAAATACCTTTATGATCAAACTACGTTCATCCACTAATATGAAAAATGTCCAGATTATCTGTTTTGAAACGCCCCCTCTACCGCTTCAGGTTTCAATACACATTCCAAAATAGAAAGTCTACGGAGATTTAGCAATGCATCAGCCATTATTACGCCCGGATGATAACGTTGAAAAATTGTGCGAGGTGTCCCGAGAACTTCCGAATGGAGAAAAGATGTAAACATTTCCCATTATAAATCTCCGTAAGAAATTTGTTTTCGTTCCTGTGAACTTTTATGAGTGAAAAATGATAATTTGTCAATGAAGATATCTTGGATATTTTCTCTTTTATCGATTTCAACAGCATTTCTTTCACAGGTATGTGTATTTTAATTAAAAATCATCAAAAAGAGATGGAAGCAATAACTTGGGACAGACTATAGTTTTCATAATTAATTAACACCCGTCTCATTATCTGTTTCTATTCTATAGCTTGACATGGACTGGATAGTTTCCAAATTAGTTAGAACACTTAAAGGTAGTTAGAAAACTGAATTATAGACACTTAAACATGATTGGCATTTGCTGAAGTCTAAAGTCCTTTTACTTTGCCTCCAATCCGTCTGTATAAAAAAACCTTGCTATATCGCTTCTACCCTAAATTTATTCACGATAGAGTCTAGGAATTCTCACATTCAGGCTTTAATCGTCCTTGGAAGAGTTAATCTTTTTTTAGGTATTGTCTTGACCTTGGAGCTCAACTTGATGTCAAGGTCGATGCATGGTCAATGCAGATCATTGTTGCAAAAACATCATCGTAAATCACAGGCACCTGACGTTATAAATTTTTCTCATAATAAAAATAAATACCCTATATCTAATAATACACGTTTATTATTAGATATAGGGTATTTATTTTTATTATGAGAAAAATTTATAACGTCTGGTGCCAGTGTCGTAAATACAGTATATATCATGCTAAAAAAAATACCGAGGAAATTAAGGAGGCTGGATGGTCAACAAATAGGCCATCATTCCCTAATTCCTATATGATGTCTTTAATTATATAAACTGTTATTTAGTAAAGAAAAAGTCCATATATTTTACCTTTTAAATTTGGGCATTTTCCTATAATCTTATATAGAGCTCTCCTTTAATAGGAGATCAATACAGTCTAAAAATGGTCACGACCATCAAGCCCTCTTAACAAAAGAAAACACGCGTTGATATTTAATCGGGTTTGGGTTTGAGTTTTTAGGTCGGGATCGAGCTTTGCCCATGTTTACAGGATGAGTGCAATGAATGTTCAGTTCGAGTTCAGTCATCGTTTTCTCTGCGAATTTATAGAATTATTATTATTCTACTACTGAAAACAAAGTTTGTGTAAGTTTCTTACATAACTATCAATATTTTGAAGACCTCTTTAGATCATTTTTGATAATTTTATTCGTGAAATATAAGTTTTCAAAGCATGCTAGTCTGCTAGTCTGAGGGTTTGCCCATAGACCCATGCATTTACTGGCAATAAATATGTTGTTAGAATTGATATCAGCGGGAAAGTCCCAGATATTGATAGAAAAATTGTTATTTAGACATAGTTAATCCTGCATATGCAGGGCGTACAAAGATTTTGTGAAAATAGAACTGACTATTCTCAGTGTTACAGTGTTTCATATGCTCAAAGCACAGTCTCTTTGACAAACATACCACCGCACGTTATTATTCTCTTTCCGAAGTTTTAATGAAAAGTTAGAAAGATTAACAACTGATTACTTGTTTTACAGAATGAACAGAGTCTGAATTCAACAAACTGAATAAAGAAGGGGGCAGAATGTGCAAGCAACTTAAATTGATGTTTTTTTACGGGTATTAAGTTACTTTTAACTTTGTGAAGATGTGCTTTAAAGAGTAGAATCAATACAATAGCCATGGATGCCAGTGAAGATTGTAAACAACAAAGCTCACTTATGGAGAGCATGGATGGGTCAAATTCCTCACAAGGTGCTAAGTTTGACCAGCTGCAGATGTTGGATGGCAGAGAAAATCTGGTCAAGAATGAAGCCCAGGTCATGGTAGTGACCACCAGTACCAACTCGTCGTTTGATATCCCATTCAGTCATCTGAGAACCATGGATGGCCAGTCCATAGATATCGGGCAACTTAGCATGATCAATAGTCAGCCCATTCAGTTATCGTCCGTCATGAGTGGCAGCGGGTTAGGGGAAATAACTCTGATGGGAACGTTGATGGCGCCGCAGGCTGGAGGTGATAACCAGCTAAACCTTGTCCAGTCTGTGGCATTGGACCCAAGCGAGCAAGAAGCGGATGAAGACCAAGTTATGAATGCAGGACAAAACTACACGTTTACTCCGATCCAGAATGTCTTCAATGTGATAGGAATTCCCCAGGGAGCTGACCAATCGGAGATCTATGCGACTGGTATAAACTGCGGCCAAAGCTTGTCCAATGAGTCTAGTCCAGAAATGACCTTGAATGATGAGGTCAAGGTGAAGAAAATGGAACCGCAAGTTGTGAACAGAAATGTTGTTCAGAACGTACAATTGTCGTGGCCTGAAACGACCAGTATGAGAAGCAGCAACATTCAGCTTGTGATTCCAGAGGAAATAGCGGCATTAAATGCAGAGTCTGCAGGTAACACTCCTCATGCAAAGTTTGTATCCGGCCTTTCTCATCATAGTTTAGTTAGAGACAGAATACCTAACCCAAAGTATGTGAGCCTTCTTTCATCCAAGAGTGCAGAGAAAATGAAAACTGGTAAATCACAAAATGTAGATGTGTTGAGCGGTAATACCAGACCAGGGGCAGAGACATTCAGAAGGACCGAGGCTGATCAATCAACTACACACCATGTAGACATAGATAAAAAGAACAAAAATGAGGTATGGATAAAGATAAGGGGAAATTTAGCTTGTGTTCTCTGTTGAATTGAAGAAGTGTAGAAGAACATTAAGTCTTGCACAAAATCAATTGATAATAACTACATGGGTGTAGTCCACTAATGCATAGGCGGGCAATGTTAACGTTAGGGTTCATAGCTACGGCCCTAATTTTCTTTCAGCAACGCGGGACCTCTTGAATGAAAGCTCGTCAAATTGTCTCAATCCTGTTAAAATTTTGTGGTGTGAAGTCAGATTCGTTTCCAAGCAAAATGCGTCTGTATTGAAAAACTCTAAAAATGAAAGTAAAATATGGGAATTTCAGTTTTGAAAAGGGTGTACATCAAATAATTTCAATTCTTTAATTCAAATGATAATTCAATTTTGACACTTGCTTTTCAAATTGCAAGTCCTCTTTTCTGACATGTGTCAAGCATTCTGATTTAAAATGTCCCAATAAATGTATATACACTCTGCAAGTATAGGAACTATTTTGCTTAAAGGCTCTACTTTGTTGTCCTACTGATTCTAAAAATAGTTATAGGGGTATACCCGCATGTATATGCGTAAGGCATTTAAGTATTGAGGTATCTATTTGATGCAAATATAAATTATACCCATAAAGTCTTGGTAAAGATACTAGTATATATGGTATATATACATGTATTTGAAATCAATGACTTAATTGCATGTACATGATGTATATATAGTAAGTCTTATCTTTTACCTGCAGCTGCCTATACTTGCCTAAGATTAAAACAAAAGGAACAAATAAAGGTGTCATATTATTGCACAAGTTTATTTGTAAACTTCCAGGTGAGAGTCATAGACAAATTATATGTTCTATATTGTTTCAGATATACTCCATGGTTCTAGACCAGCTTCTAAATCAGCATTCAGCACTGGTAGAAATGGTTACCATTTGTCAGACTGTCAACACGTCCGAGTCAGTGCAATTCGAAAAAGCGGTGAGAATCTTCACAGAAAAACTCTCCGGCCTACTGGAGTTTCTGGGCGTGGTCAAAAATGTGATTGACAGCTGTTTGGGGCGGGACTTAAAAGTTGACCAGTCCACACAAACAGAAGAGGGTGGGGCTTCCCCCAGCGGTGATGCTAGTAACTCTGTTTATTCGAGCGTGTCGGGGCGTAAAATCCGTCAGACGGAGAGATTTCAAGGTTTTCTTGAGCTGGAGAATTCTACAACTGTCAGCCCAAAAAATGAATTCAAGCCTCACAGTCGAAAAAGAAGAAGGAACATCAAATCTGGATCAATAGATGTATGTATATTCTTTTAAATTTCCAATATGTCTGTCTCTATGAAGCATTGAGAATTAAAGTAATCTGGACAACACTTTTTAATATTTATGTACCATGTTATTTTTACTCTGCATTATTGATTTTGCCAGAACTGAATTTTGATCATGTCAATATTGAATGAGTTATTGAGGATATGAAGACAGACAATTCTGCCAGCATGGGTGTAAAATAATTTTATTATTATACACAGCTGTAAATTCCTTGTTTCTATGATTTACTGAAAACAATAATTTTCTTTAGTTTTAACATGAAAAATTTATAGCTGCAATAATGAAGCCCTCTCCGATTTTTTTAATCTGACATTAAAAGGGGGAGAGGGCTACATTATTGCAGCTAGGAAATGTATTATACATGTAAATTCGCTATATACGGTACATGTTATTTATATATCAGTTTTGCTTTATTTATAGATACTGTAATGTAGGTACACTTGTACTTGTTTGCAATACATTTACATGTATTGATCATGGTGATGACTACCATAATATAACATTTTATAACATTTGCCATCAAATGATGATTGTATATATTTTATGATACAAATGTAAGGAGTTTCTCTTTTTGTTTCAGACAAATCAACTGTATGAGCCACCTCTGCAGGAAGCTTCCAGTTCATTGGAGGGGAACTCTACTGTGGCAGAGGGCCAGATATTGTCAGAGTCCAGTCTGTCTGTTGATAGCGACTCTTTGGTAAATATCTACTTAAGGAGGAATAACGACATTTCGTTTTATTAAAAGGATTTTATCGATTGCAAAATGTACCTTACTCCAATAGCTGAGTGGATAAAGTGTCGGGCTTGTGATCCGTACATCCCGAGTTGGAATCCCTCAGGGGCTTTTGTTGTTACTGAATTGAATTTTTTAGATATTCATTTATTTATCATTATATCTTTTATAATCAAATAATTTACTGTTAATTTGAGTGACTTTTTTCAGATGTGTTGTTCCACGTTAATTAATGTTTGATATGTAGGGATAGACTATTAAGGTGGCTGGGTTGCCAACAAATTAACCATCAGATTTACTGTAAATTTTTTTTAAAGAAATGATGTTTTAAGCTATAAACTTTTATTTCGTAAAGAAAAATTCCATATATGAAAGTTTTAAAATTCAGGTATTTTCTATATCTTTATACAGAGGTCTTCTTCTTAAGGAGATTGATATAGTGTAAAAATGGCCACGATCTCACCATCGAGCCCTCTATAATTCTGTATGACTTTCTGATATGTGGCTTACAGAACTTGAAAATAAGATAAGGTTCAGGTGGCAATAAAAAGTTTGGTCTTGATAGATATGGTATACCTACTGTAAGTTCCTTATATTACGCGAGTACTTAATTTCGCGATCCCGCTGTTTTGTATCATATCGCGAGAATATAGATTCGTGAACGGGTACCATTTATCCATATTTCTTATATTTCCTAACTCTCAGAAAATAAGGGCAAGGTTTTAAAATCTGCAATGGATGCTTCTTCCAATTTTACGCAGATATAAATTCTTCGCGTTTAATTAGGAATTTTCAATACTACATGTAACTTTGTAGTGGGTTACCGTAAACCTATGCAGAATGCTGGAATTTTTAAACCAGAAGATGCAGAGGCAATTTCTGTCTAAATAAATTATCATTCAGGAGTAAGAAAATGTATTTTCCAAAAATTGAATAAAAAGTGATACCCACAATATTTATATACCGTACTGGCTCTTGTCCTCTTCTAAATATGAATACATCACAAAATTCCTATGTAATACAGCTTAAAGCAATATGAGCTGTATTTTTTAGAATTTTATTTTGCTGCAAAAACCTGCTAGTATGATAAGTCTTCAAATAACCTAAACTTTTATGATAAACAAGATTTGAAAAAATCATTAATTTTTGTCAAAGGAAATATTTCTCTTCTAAGGAATATATAGCAAATTAATTTTTGTACAGGACGACAATAATTCATTTTTGCTCCAAATAAGGCTTCTTAACGGCATTTTCCACAAAAATATGGCTAACAGAAATTAAAAAACCATGATATATTTTTGTCATTTTAGTAGAAAAGAACATTTTAGTAAAAAAAATTTCAACATGAAAAGTGCAGCTCATACATGTATTGCTTTAATAATTGGTCAGCAAATGATTTACAGATTGCTCAAACACACTAGGTTTAATTTTCACTTTTGTTTACAATTTTTTTTTTTATATACAGGGTGGCATTATTACAAATGGAACGGACCATTTGAACTTGGAAGCTGTAGTAGAAGAAAAAGAAAAGTCAATTTATCTCAGAAACTGCATAGACGGCAGCAAGCTTGATGTTCCCACAAACTGGGTCAAACATACAACAAATTTAGGTCAAGTATAGTATATTTTGATTATTTATTCAAGTGGGAAGCTAGGTGACTATACATTGTAATATATTTATATATAATTATTTATTTCCATATTCATGTTGCAGAATTTTAAAGATATAGGGGTAGAATATTGAAAATTTCTTAATATTTGTCACATGAAATACCACTGGTACAATGAAGGAGATCCAAATACAATGTACGACAATTTAATTTGATTGCATGTAATATTTTAGTCATGATTGACAGTTAAATTAAAAAAATATAAAATTCTTGATGGGGACAATTTTTTAAAGCAAACTACATGTACTATTTACTACAAACAAATTTAAATGCTTCATATTCATAATAAGAACATGTCTATGTAAACAGATGTTGAAACATTGAAACCTGAAGTCCGAAGAAAAAAGACAATAAAGTCCAAAAAGCAGTATGAAGCAGAGGCCCAGTTTAAGTTTTTTTGTCAAAACTGTTCCTTCAAATCCAAGCGAGAGAGTCATTTCCGCCGCCACATGGAACTGCACGAAAGGTTCACTGAACTCCATACCTGTAAGCTGTGCAATTTCAAGACGATTCGCCAAAGCACGTTACGGAAGCACGAAATAAACCACAGTAGTAGTAAAATCAGGTGCAAAGAATGTCCATACGTGACGGACAGTGACATACTACTGAAACGTCACGTCAACGTCAAGCATGGTAGCAGAAAGCGGCGACATAGGAAAGAGAAATCCTTGACATACGTTTATAAATGTAGCCATTGCAGCCTAACGGTGCCCAATCTGGCGAAATACAAGCTCCATCTGAAAACGCACAACGTGGACGCAGACATGATGGAGGATTTGACGTATCAGTGCGATCAGTGCAACTACAAGACGAAGAGGAAGGAGCACATGAAGCGACACAAGACGAACCACTCCGGGGACCGGCCGCACCTGTGTGACACGTGTGGCATGACATTCAAGAGGAGCGACACGCTCAGTCAACACAAGCAGGTTCATCTGGAAAAGGTACAGAGGAAGCTGAAGTTTGCGTGTCAGGTCTGTGACAAGGCCTTCAGATCCAAGGTAAGTCAATAGTCAAGGAATGGGGTCAAAGGTTAAACTTTTCCTATCAGGGCTGAGGAATCCCTTTTGGGGGCTTGGCCTGGGAGTCGAGCATAAAAATTTTGAAAATTTATGTCAGATCCAAAGTACTGTAAAGAATCAAAGAAAGATATTGAGGTTCAACTTCACTAGCTATCAGAGCTGTGACATCGCTTGTTTGGGCTTAGGCTGGGGCTATTAAAATACATTTTGGGGAAAATAGGGAAAAATCACCATGTGTAGAAAACTTTAAGGGTCATATACTTAGTTATTTTCACTTTTGATGTTGTAGATAAATTTCTGTATGTTTGCAATTGAATTGATTGTATTTTAAGTAAAATTTTATGAGGTAAAATCAACACCTTCAGGGAGGGACAAAAGGTACCCAGTTGGCATGGTCTTTCAAAGGCTGCAATTTTAGACTTTTGAGAGCCCTATACATGCTATACATGTTAAATTTTGCTTGATGATCAAAAGCTAAATGTTCAAGGGTTCATATATACACTTACAAAAATGTTACTTTAGAAATTATCATTTTATGGTTTAATGTACTTAAGAAATATAAATAACATTATGTACAGGTTCAGTTCAGTATAAGTTTGTATTGTAATGACACAGGAATTGCCTTTTAAAATATCTTTTTCGTGGGGTTTGGGTTGGAATGTCTCAATTTTTGTGACAAACTGTCTTTTATATGAAATCACCAATAACTTTTTTAAACTTTTTTTTTTCTTTTATAAACATGTTGTTTAACTGGGTAGAGAAATTGATTAAAGTGTTTAAATAAATGAATTCAAGTTTAGATGGTGTTTTTACAATTTTTAAATTACATAAGATTTTTTTAAACATGTTAAAGGTTCATTTATTAATGTGGAATGATAAAAGCGTAGATGGTATTTTTACAATTTTTACTTTCAAAATTTTTTAAAGATCTGTTCACCTGTATTGATATAAGAAAATATTTCAATTTGAAAATTGCGAAACAATGATTATTTTTGAGTATGATTCACTTTCATCCACATTCCAATGATTCCATAAATCCTCGATCATTATGGTTTGGATGCCAGTAAGAGTTATCTCTCTTTTCATTAGCTTCACAAAATAGTTACATGCATATGGGAAATACACAAATATTTTGAAAGCGACTAGATTGGCATTTCAATTCTTTGTTTTTGGAATACACACACAGGAAAAATGTATATATCAGAGAAAACTAAAAGTGAAGTTTTGTTTAAAGTTTTATTTTCGTACAATCAATTAAAATTAGAACTTCATCCGCTCCCCCGTTTCGACACGTCGCGTGGAATACGGAAATGTGAAGGATCTTATTTTGATTAGACTGATTTTTTTGTATCATATATTACATGTATAAATAATGTTAATACATCAATGAATTCTTTTGTATATTTCAGTGTCACCTAGCTGAGCACATGGCCATGCACTCCAACAACCGACAATTCCTCTGCGATGTGTGCGGTGCGTCGTTCAAAACGAAATCCTGCCAACTAAAACACGTCCGAAACATCCACCAGAATCCGCGCTCTTTTCCCTGCAACGTCTGCGAGAAACGCTTCAACACCAATTACGCGCTCAAAAGACACGAACGGACGCACGAAAACGACCTGAAAATGATGCCGGCTTCCGCCAACGTTCTAGTCCCTCAGAATTTCCTGGCGGATGTTTCCGCCCAAGCGGAACTTGTTCAAGCGACCGATATTATTATAGCTCCGCCCATGGACGAGAGTTTTGAACAGGGTAGCGATGTAAAGTTACAGCAAGTTCTCAGTGAAAATAACTCGGCCATCATGTTCTTGTCCAGTTCCTTGCCAACGTCTTGGAATTGATGTTTACTGAAATTAGTAATTTATGTAATTTTTGGGGAGATAATACATGTATTTAATTAACTTGACTCAGGATGTGAAGGTTGATAACTTGACAGAATTTTCCAGGAGTTTATAATTATTTTGACAAACTTCTGGAATGACTTTTTTTACGACAAATTTCTGTTTAAGTATTTAATTCAACAACAACTGCCTGGAATAGATAAATGTACATGTATTTATTTTGACAACAAAGAATTTGGTTCACTAACCACAATAAAAAAAAAAATGGCCCTGAAGTTGAGAAATTGATGAAAACTGGTAAATTTGAGTAAGCATATCCTGTTTAAACAGTTATATATACAGGTCCCGCCGTCACCAAAATTTCCAATCCCTCAACTTAGTCCTCAACTCAAATTCTCAAAAGAAATGTACGTACATTTGAGGTTAAAACTCAGACTTGATGCTGAGTATTGACTTGAGGAAAGTTGGTGACGGCGGGGCCAGGCATGCCCCGCCATCACCAAATTTTCGTCACTCAACTCAGTCAACTCATTTTCATAAAAGTGCATGAATTTGAGGTCAAAACTCAGACTTGAGGCTGAGTATTGACTTGAGGAAAGTTGGTGACGGTGGGGCCAGAACGCGAGGATTTCTCGCCAATATTTCACGTGGATTTCGAGAACACGTCCCGAATAGAGTATATTCAGGTAAAGAATGGCTCTCGTCATAAAAGATGATTATTAATGAAAAATCGCAAGACCAAATTTTATAAATTGATGAACCAAGTTCTTTTTGGAGTTAATATCTAACTTTTCCTGTAATGAGTGTTAGCTTTAAATTTTGATTCCTCTTGTACTTAGGGGGTATAGATGATTAAAATAGTGTGGTATCCTTTATACGACTTGCATGCAAGATGTATACTTTGTATAAAACCGTCAAATGCTCAATGGTAAATTTTTGTGCAGGTGCACGTGCATATCATTTTTTAGGGTTTGGTGAAGCTGCAGGTCTGTAGCTCCGGGTCTAATTATTTCCAAAGAATTGGTGTAGAAAATAAGGTTAACAAGTCCAAAACTAGCGCAAATTTTTGTACACCGTAAACTGCAACCTTTTTTTAACACGTACGGACCGGTAGCTCCCAGTTCGTCCGTCCATTTTTTTTCACACCGGGAGCTACTGACCTAGCTGCAGGCGGGTTTGTTGAAAAAGATGCTTTTGATAGATTTTTTGACTTTTTGGCATTAAGATTCAAGGTTGTTTTTCTTTGCGGGAGGTTGAGGGGCGAGGGATACGCGGGTATGCACTAATCAGTGTCCATCGTTCATTTTATGGCAAAGAGCACCTGATGTTGGGGGGAAAAAAGTATGAAATACTAGTAGTAATGAGCTACAGAAAGTTTACTTATACAATTAATAAAAACATTTCTGTGTTATTAACTTGGATCACCAGTAGTATGCTTTGTCAACCGACACAACGGGAATTTTGTGTAATTTTTTTTTTTACGATTTCTCGGTTAATGGCAATGATGGGTCGACTGTCAATAGAGCACAGGGCTTAATGATATATCACCGAGGACAATTGAAAAAATCATTATCTATCATTATAGATATATAGTGCTATCAGTCTGTTTCATATAAATCATCGGGAATATTTAATGGCATTTACCATAAACGTGTCTTAATTCGTCAAGCTCACAATAAAAAAAAGGTCCACTGCTTTTTCTACTATTAATGTAGTAAACAATGATTGGGGACATTCAAAGGTTATTTCAGGGAATAAAATACACAAAAAAACAACAAAAAACCCACAAAACCAAAAACCAAAACAAGGCTAAGTGGTAAGACACCTTTTAATTACCCCTCCCTACTTTTTTATATCAACAAATGCGCTTAGAGCACCCCTCCCTCCTCTCCTCCGTTTTCTTTGGAACATAAAACTTAAAATGACAAATGTTGTTGATTTTTCTAGACATTCGCCCTACTTAATTTATTATGTAGTGAGAGAAAGGAAAGTTCTTATTAAAACAGCTGTCAACTCTCGACGATTAATTTAATGGCGAAAGGACGCTTAAACGGACCGAAATAGACCAGTAAGCGCGTCGCTCGCAAGATCTGGTAAATTCCTTCACATTTCTCGCATTTCATAAAATTAAAGTATACATGTATATATGCCTTACGAGAAAGCTGAGGATATACTTTTTCCAGCGAGAGATATAGATCTATTTTCATCATAACTACAGATGCAATTAACTGCATCAGGAAACACAGCTTATTGTTCGCTGTTTTGATACAAGTACATGAAATGGAAACAAAGCTCATTAAAAATATATTAATAAAATTAATTATTCAAACAATGGCGCGACATCTTGGCTATAAATAACAAACTCGGAGGCAGAAAAGCGACCCCTCCCTGTCTCGGTTTTGAAAATAAATTTTTCATTAATAAATGGCCGTGTTTATAAAAATCATTTAACAAAATATGAAAAATGTAGTTGTTTTAAGAAGAAAGATAAACTCTTATTACATGTAGTTAAGGAGGGAGTCATTTAGCAGCGTTTAATTGACAGAAAATTTACGAAAATCTTATCAAACCATTAATTAATTGTCTATTATTCTAAATAAATAATCATTATTAAACAATTCTAATCCTTGAGATGCTTTGTTGAGATGGCAACGTTTTGATTTTTAAGTACTTGCGTAATTATACTACTAATTATTCGAAACGCTTATCGCTAACAGGCGTCGAATAAAAAAAAAACAATTTCACAAAAGTAGCATGTCAGCATTTGACTCATTTCACTTGTGTATTTTTATATCCATCTCGAATGTGCTTCATTTAATCAAAATGTTGATATATGCAAAATGCATGTGCACGCGTTCGCAGTTCAGTCACACAACACCACATATTTAATCATGAAGGGAACAGTCAGGTATGGTTTATCCCGGTCCCAAATAATCAAGGGACAATTTGACTAAGTATTAACGGAATTATACAGTGTATAGGTGGCGCTAAACCGGATGCTTATAAAAGATTGACCTGCAATCACAATGTTATTCTTAAACCTGTTTACAAGGCTCGGATATTACGATTCTAAATGCCGAAAAGGACCAAGAATCTCGACTAGCTTTGCTTTGCAAATATCTTTGCACAATCAACAGGTGTATGGGCGTGCCACCAAATGCTTTCAAAGTTCGCATCCTCTAATTATCGCTAAATCATTCCAGAGACGCATAGGTCATATATCATATAGTAAATGTGTATACTAGTATACGTTCCTCATTATATATACATGCACATGTAAAAAAAGGAAAACAGATGAACAATACAATTATTTACTTTTTATTTTATTTTTAACAAAGTAACAATAGGGGAGGGATTTCGCCAGTACAGTGTAGTCATATTCCACACAGTGCCTTTTTATGGGGGGTGGGGGTGTCAAACCGTTATTGAGTGTTAAGTTATAAGGTATATGGACATTGTAACATAGTGAACGGCTGGACAGCAATAAATAAAACGTCGACTCATGAACAAATGGAACGATATTATGCAAACTAAAATGCACAGTGAAATAGATAAAAAAAAACATTCACAAAAAATTAAATCTTATTAGTTAAAAATTTTTTTGACGATTGTGCCCCATCTTAATACGTTATATTTTTTGCCAAAAAAATCCCGATCATTTTTCACAAAAACATTTAATAAAAATACCCAAAAATCAAGTTTTTTAGAACATAGAAATATTATTACTTAGAAATAAGTAACAAACTTAATACTTATTAGCAATTCCATGATAAGAAAGTTAGCCTTTTAAAACTTGACATCCTGTCTTTGGCCTATTCTCTATGTGAAAACCAGCCTCATTTAGGTGTCAGGGGTCGGATATAGGGGCTTCCATTTTCTATTCCCCAGGGGAAGGAAGGTAAGAGATGAGAGCTAGCCTAAGGGCATTATATAATGAACAGGCACATTGCATGGTACATGTGGATGTATAACACAGAATGTTTATAATTCCGTTGCTCAGATGATGCAACGACCATTGGATTAAACTGGAACTGGAGTAGTATTTACTTCTTGGTTCTCGGCCACTACAGCAGCTGGTTCTAAGCTTCCGGCTGCTGTGTCTAAAATCCCGGTCGTTGCTGCGTTTGAATTTCCGGATGATGCCGCCGCGGGCTTAACGTCCACACTTAACTGAGGCTCACAGAGGTAAGTTCGCACCTAACATAAAAAAAGGTTAAATTACTTTTCAAAACAACTATTATTTTAGTACATGTATGTACCTTAGAACGTTGATTGAATTTTGTAAGGAAAAAGTGCATTGAGTTAGTTACCATTGCCATTTTGCCGACAAAGTATCCCTTATCTCTACACCATCCTACTCGAAGGTCGAGACCATTTTCAAGGAAACCTACAAGGAGAAAAATAAAATTAAAATAATTACAAAATTAAAAGGTTTTAACTCAAAATATATATTTTTTTAAATTCTCCCCAAAATTAAATTCCTTTCTTTATCTATTGTTCGTGTGTCGATATGTTTGAGGTTGTCATGAACGATATTTATTGGAATCGATTGAAAAGTTTACAATACTATCCAAAATTAATGCAAATACTTTGGTTGGTTCTATTACTTACTTTCGACAGCTGTACTGGCATCGCTAATTACACCACCAGAAAGATCCAGATTTCGAGCAGTCAATAAATTCTTCTCTCCATTAAAAACCACCTCAAGTTTATTCCAGTCGTCTGGCTGTAGATCAATGAAATACATCAATTATTGAGATGTTGCCATTAATATATCATATAATGTATTAATTGCGTCCTCAATAAAAGTGTACAACAATTTATTAACAACTGATTAACCCAAGGGTACAAAATGGCAACAGTTTTCCGATGAAATGCGTTCCACACTTATACTTTTTGATTGACAGACTTATTAATTCTGCAGAAGTTGCAAATTCCTTTTTTTACGAAGTAATCAAGTTAGTTCATGAAATATTAATAAAAAATACCGAAAATTAAATCAAATTATTAATATGCAGATTGTTAAAAAATTGCAAACAGCGCTTGCCTAGTGCACCGATGAGCAATACAGAAAACTCTTCAAACACGCTCGAGAAGAAAAAAAGGCGTCAAGTTCAATTAACTCACACAGAAAGGCGTATATTAAGGAGGCTGGGTGGACAACAAATTAACCATCAGATCTGCCTTAAACTTTAACATGATATTTTTGGCCATAAACTAACATTTAGTAAAGAAAAACTCATTTTTAGTTTTAAAATTCCCCCATATCTTTATACAGAGCTCTTCTTCAAAAGGAGGTAAATATAGCCTAAAAATTGTCACGACCATCCAGCCCACTTAAAAAATGTAAAAAAAAAATAATAATAAAATTCCAGACTAATTACCTTGTATTTCATTGTAACGGAGTAGGTTTGTGGTACCTCAGCGCCGGCTACCTCACTCGGAACACCCTCTAGACTGATATGTATATCCTGAGTATCCTTTACAAGGCTGATTTCGAATGGCGCGGCGAGGCTCTGCACGCTCTGGCAGTTCGAGAGCAAGATTTGCTGCTTGTCGCCTTTGCCGTTGTCGGGGTTAAAGAGAATTTCGGTGGCGAACTTCTTTCTCATTTCCGTGTTTCGGGTGTAGAACGGGATGTAGAGATTGGAGGAGGTTCCGTCGAACCGGCCGACCTTGTAAACTTTGTCTTTCAAGTTGACGGTTTCTGACACAGATCGGAAACTTCCGCCGATCCATTTCCAGTCAATAGTGTTCTTGACCTGGTTTCCGGATTCAAAGGCGATTTCAACGTCTGGTTTGCATTCTGTTTGCGTTAAAAAAAAAATGAATTAAGAATTAAAACCTTTATTTAAGAAGCTAGATAATCAATGATTTTCCTATCAGATCTACCTTAAAATTTTTAGATATGATTTTTTATCCATGAACTGATATTTATGTTAAAAAAGATCTATATTATAGCTCAGAAAATTCAAATTTTTTCTTAAATTTTAAACAAAGCTCTTCTTTTCACTTCTCAAGGCGAATTAAATAGTCTAAAAATGTTGTTCAAAGACCATCCAAAAATGCACACGTGACAGTTTTCATCAAATATACCAGCGCAGGGGTATTGTAGTTATCAACATGCATGTTTTTTCGAGATTTATTCGAGAATGGGAGTACAAAAATGTACATGTATGTATTTACCGTTATTTCTGACATAGTTGGGGTCTTTATCACAGATACACTTGTCCTGGTTGAAAATGGTGCCGAGTCCACATCCTCGTGCGACCTCTACATCTGCCACCATTTCCATGTATAGATACAGGTTGTCGGGCACGCTTTTGTATCTGCATTCTTAAAATAAAAAAACAAAGAATTCAAATTTAACACTAAAACTCTTGCGACGTCTGAAATTACTAGTATATTTACAAAGCACTTTCTCTCGTTTAAATTCGCTTCTCTGCTATTCGTCTGTCTGTTCTACAAACAATAGATGAGCGGATTTCTAAGTATTAGTATAATTTTACGAAGAAAGTTTCTCGAGTCAAATTCGAATCTTTCATATCCGGAACCAATGTACGGTTGTTGTTTTTTATTTACCTTCCATGCATTTGGATCCCATCCATCCAACAGCACATGCGGAACACTCTCCGTTCGTGGAGTCACATGTCCCGATACAGTGTTCCGAACAAGTGTATCTACATCCGGCACCGTACCTTCCTTCCGGACACACCACATCTAAAGGAACATATAAGAAATGTTTCATTGGACAACGATTCGTTGCTTTTTCTATGCCAACCTACGTAATACTGAATACGTTATCTTATTGAATCGTTTTAGAAAAATAATAAAAATTGACGGCTTATATTACTTTCTTTTTTATAACGAGAGAAAAAGAGAGAAAGATAAATAGAAGTGGTGAATGAATGAATGAAACATTCTTTTTGAGAGAGAGAGAGAGAGAGAGAGACTTACCGCTGACGATGGCGTCTTTGGCCAACACGGTACACTCCTCGGGGTTGTCACAGTTCGGGTCGTCCACACACTTGCCGTCCTTACTGAACGTCTGGTTGACCGGACAGCAGTGGGCCTGGGAGATTCCCCGGGTCAGCGTCTGGTCCGCAGCCACACACTCCCAGTAGGAGCGGCAAAAATTCTCCAGCTTGTAGTACCCTGCTGTTTCATTGAGGCACGGATCTATAGAAGACAACATTTGGGAAAATATGATGTAAATATTTCCGTCAGTTATATTTTTAAAAATAATATAGGATCATATATTATATATCACTCATATATCACTCGGTATATTTTTGAAATGTACGTATGAGCCATGGATTGGTCATCTTCCCAAGTCAAGGGTTTCTGATCCGCACTGCTTCTCACTAAGTTAGTGAGAAGCAGTGCGGATCAGAAACCCTTGACTTGGGAAGATGTGGATTGGTGTATCATCATGAATTAACGAAACATAATGTTAACTGATAAGCTTAAACTGATTCGTTTTGGTGCAAAATAATTTATGACATTAATCATTTTCATTAAATTGTTCAACATATCATGTACAATGCGGTTTTTTTAATACTATAGATCGAGGGAATGGTGACATATGCACGCTATTGGTGATGCGCATTTAATTAATTTCATGCGCAATTAAATATGTGAAATGGACACAATATGCACATATAGAAGAAAAATTACCATAAGGACAGTTGGCGTCTTTCGGTTGAATACAGCCACCTGTTGCCTCGGAGAAATGAGTTCCATGGGCGCAGTTCATTTTCTCCACATACCAGTTATTTTCTACTTTCTGACATCTATAATACTGCACGCACTGACCCGGAACGGAAACGTCACATGACCCTTGACTTTGGCACTGTCTGCAGAGAACTGTCAACAACGAACAAAAAATGAATTAGGGTTAATGCAATGTAATAAACAGACACACATAAAGCTTCTGACATATCATTCTGACACTGTCCACATCTGTTCTGACACCAAGATTACAACTAGATAACTTGTAAACACAACTAATACATGTGGTAAACCAAGCATGCCTAAAAATTATAGGTTATAGTTGCCATGACAACTTTTTAGGAACTTGCTGAAAATTGCGTATGGAATTGGCAAGTTTCCAATAGTTTGGCGAATATTTTTTTTTTCATTTTTTGTCTACAAAAATTATTTTAATTAATTTCTATCAATAACAAGACTGCTTTATCGAAAAATCGGTGAATAGAAAGTAAAAGATTTTATTACTTGTACGATAAATACGGGCTATTACAAATGTTGATGACCTATGACATTATTAGGATTGACCATGACCTTTGACCAGAGATAAAAATTTGCATAGTTCTTTGACAACCCATCTGCAAATACTGAAAATTAACACATATATATATACAACGTATTAGTTTTAGGGAACGTTTGAAAGATCACTGAAATTCTAATGTCTACCATATTTGTTGACTGACGTTATTAATACCGACATTCCAATGATATATCAAGCATGCAAACTAAACAAACTGCCTCATTGAGGTTTCATGTATCGATCATGGGTTAACTTCGAAATAAGTTTAAGAAAACCCGTGTTTGTACTAACCTAGCTTCTAAAAGTAAATCGAAACGGGACTGCAATTTCTTGTTGAAACATAAAAATTGTATAATTTGATTCGGAATAAATGCTTATGTGACAATGTCTTGTTGTCAGTAGAAACTTTGTACATGCAATAACGTCTTATTTTTCTGTGAATTCTCAAAATGACCACGCAATATGATTTTTGCTTAAATTTTCTTTTCATCCATATTCTTTCAGCCAAATTTTACCACCGTAAAAATTTAAAGCAAAATATATTGCCTTGATTCGAATTCTTTCGTACAAGTAGGAAAAATATGTAGGTACAGATATATAGTAAAAAAAGACGTCTGTCATATTTTCTGATTGACAGATGACTGTCAATTTGACTGTCTGTAGTCCAGGGCGAGGCTTACCTTGTAAATCTTGGGCAGCGTCGGTGCCTTGTGATAGTACCGCTAACACCTGGCTCAGGTAAACCAAACACTGCAGCACTGTAATTTTCTTCATAATCTGTAGGGATAGAGAGAAAGACAAAATAGGTAAAAAAAATCGTCCATGATTTTTCAGAGAGAGAGAGAAAGAAAGAGACAGAGAGAAAGAGGGGGGATTCGTTCCTGATTTAACATTTAACAGAGAAAGAAAGAGAGTTGAGAAAGAATAAATTCTTATTTGATATAAATTTGTTAGTTATTTACGATTTTATGGTCGAAGAAAGTGAAGGAGTTATAGAGAGATGGAAAGAATAAGATTTGCTCATTATTTACAATTATTGGTAGCACAAAGAGATAGAGAGATGGAAAGAACAAGAAAGTTCTCTTTTTGATATAATATATGCTTCGCCGTGATGATATTGGTGACCTTTTGGATGACGAAGTTATGATTTAGAGCGTACGTGGAGACAGTCAGTGTTAGTTGGCGATTGGCGTAAGCTTTTGATTACTCATTAATGATATTCTGTACGAGACGGCGTCATTGTGGACAGTTCTGGACATACATAGATATATAGTAGGTCATACATCAAGACACAGGGGGTACGACCATGACTCTTTGACTGTTTTTTTTTTTCGGTTGGTTATTTATTTATTTTTTTTTTTTTTTGGTGGTCAAAGTGCAAAATATGATAGAGAATGTTTGACCATTATGACATTTTTTGTTGTTGTTGAAAATGTCACCTCGTAAGCGAATGTATAGATGAAGAAACTCACATACACCAATCGTGTATTAAACGAAACCTCATTTTCATCATGATAAATTATCATCATTATCAAGATCATCAACATCATCATCATCATCATCATCATCAGAATAATTATAATATTTCTTATTCCTAACAATAATCATATAATTCTGAGTTATTTCATTTCTCAAAGCAATCTTAAATACACATTACATGCATTTCTTTTTCGTACTATTTCTTCTGTACGAAATTATACAACCATATTTTAGCGATAATAATTTTCATAAAAATTAAAATAATTTTTTTTAGGAGAGGAATTAACTCACCTTGTTTCAGGTAATAACGTCCCCAGAGAATTAAGCACTAACTGTTGATCGAATTGATCGGAGGTTGATTTTTTATATACACTAGAGCAAAACCGCACTTCGGAGCCCCGGGCTTCCGTTAATCTGGTCTACCGTTGGTTAGTGAGCTCCCGACGTAGCATTGTTCTTTGCTGTTAATCATTATTCATAGAAATGGCGCCCCCAGGCAAGCCCTGCTTACATCACTAAGAGAGAAAAAAAGGGAAATCTCAAAAAAGAAGAAACGAAATGATAATAATAATAATATGCATCAAAATCTCGTTGTTCCTAATTGCTAAGCGCTCTTTCATTTTAGAGAAAGGAACATTTTCATTTTCTAAAGAAATAAATTTTTAATTTGCTCTCCATTAATGTTAAAAAAAATGCATTTTAGTTTAAAATATCATTATGTTAGAAAATAGTATGTGTATATTATGAGCGAGAACTTAATTCAAAGATGTGCATTAATTATCATATTTAATTTGATGCATGTATTTTAGAAGATCTTTGGGCGTTATTATTAGAGTTTAGAGCTGACAATATGAACTACGAAGCCTCTCTCTCTCTCTCTCTCTCTCTCTCTCTCTCTCTCTCTCTCTCTCTCCACACATTCCCGTTCTTTCTCGATCAGTTCGAATTCTTGACCTTAGATTCCAATCCATAAACAAAATCTTTTCCGTGTTCATAAATTACCATATATAATTAATTCCTTAATATTTTATGTATATTAAAATCTTAATGATATTGCAGATCGGAATTCTTTTCCTGCAAGTAAATTCTGAGCGATTGTTGAACTACATTTGATCTATTGATTGATTTGTTATAATTCCTAATATGATAAACAATATATCAACATTGTATTGATTTTATTTCGTTCATAAATATTCACACAATTAAAGATAAATGTAATATCAGCTATTTCTTGTCGAGACTGGTTTCATAAGCGCTTTGACAACAATTCGGAGTACGCCATTTTGTCAACATGGGGTCCTCCCTTAATTTTTATTGTCCACACTGCTATAAATAAATGTAGTCCATGTTTATTTTTTAATTGGAATAATCTACATATGCTTATTTATAGATTTGAATTTTTGCAGAGTTGCGCGTCTTGTCAGTCGAAATTACGGTGTAGCTATGAACATCGGTTTTCGAGTACAATAAATTAGCAAAACTGCATGAGCATTAGAAAGGTTTTGAAATTTAGACTCTTGGGTTAAATGTTTCTTGTCAAGATCCACACACTGGGCGACGATAATCTGATGCAAATTGTCAGAAGATTTGTAAAGAATTTTTATTTTGTCATGCACAAAGCAACTTGCAAAATACAAACGATGAATAGAAGAAATAGTAGGTGGGTGGGATGATTTAGCGGGTAAGGGTACGAAGGGTTACCAAGACACATTCAATTGAACTGATGTTAGAATTACTATGCTATAGAACCAAACAGATTTAGAAAAAATGGAATTGAATAAAGTTTCGTGTTTTGAAACTTGCCCTAAATTAACAAAAATGAATTAATTTGTTCTGAATTAATGAAATAAATTTAGTGCATTGTGTTTACACACATGATTGCGCAAAACTACGCGCGCATCTCGACTACGTGTGCGTCACCAGATTCAAACCTTTATTTTTGTTTTCTGTTTTGTAAAAATGTTACTTGAAGTTAAAGAATGACTTCCGAGCTTTTCACACATTTTAAGAGTGACCGCAACAAAGAGCTTACACCAGCATAGCACTGCAAGGTGTAGCATTACAAAATAAGCATAACTGCATTTTTTGTAAACAATTCATTCCAATATACAACAACCGTTGTTCTGTTTTTCCTCTTCCTTTTTTTACACCCCCGTAAACCAAATTTTCGGAAAGACGTGTCCATTCAACGTGCGACACACACACATATACATGTATATAAGGATATCGCAATCTGCTGCAAATTTTAGTGCACCATTTATGGGCAAAGCTGGTGTAGCACGTAAGGCACAGGCACCCGGCTTTAACTTTTTTTTTATATTAGTTGGTAAATTAACGCACTTTGATAAGTATCACCAAAGCACGGCACATTATATACCTACCTGAAAAAACATTTCTTTTTCGTCCTATAGCTGTGCATTATGGAGGTGAATTAACGGGAACATATCATGACGATCTATTTTTTTGCTACTTTGTTCAAAGTCTTACATGTACATGTAATTTAAACTTTAGTTTGGCATATGAGAGAGAGAGAGAGAGAGAGAGAGAGAGAGAGAGAGAGAATGATGATATGTTGTGGACCCATATGACCTTTCAATACTGTCAATGTATATTTCAGTACAATTGTAAATGTTCCTTTTTTTTGTTTGTTTTTATATGCATGTTGAGTTTGACATGACGAAGAGAAAGAGAGATAATGTTATAGTGTGTTTAAAAAATGGCGTTTTAGGGGAAAAAAACCCATAACATTCGTCATGTAAAGAAAACGGCTTTTTTTTTTACACATTCATCCACTGAAACTTCATTTTGAAATTAAAATAAAAAACAAACACAACATTAATCCGTCACAATTTAAAAAGTTCAACGGAGCGTTCAACACACACTCGTCTTTCCGAAACATGTTAAGATTGGTAATGTCATGTAAGCATGTTATTCATTAGCAAGCAAACCAACGCCAATCTTCAGACTAAATTAAATACTCTCTAATTAATGACTTTCTTTGATTTCTCACCTTTGATTTTCAGGTACACAATTTTAAAGTATTTATCATGTTTTTTCCCATATTGTAGTAATTGTAAATACATGTTTGTTGTTTATATGAAAAAAAAAATTACCACCATTTTGGTAATAAATTACCATTTCGATTCTACTATATAACTACCACATCAAACGTAGCAGAATAAATCAGAGGGAACAGTTTGACCATTTTTAATAGTTTTCTACGCATATTATAGTTCTTTATTTCACATATAAGGTCGCGTTTTATTCTTCAGCTGTTTTTAATATCAAATTATTAAATTAAAATTGGCCCTTTCACGTGTAAGTTACAATTCACTTAATGCATTGACGAATATTTTTGTCTTGCATTCCACATAATGAAAAACTCCATAGATAATAACTTGAAATATATTGAAAAATGATGCGATGTTGCGAATTCAATAAAAAATTCCTTTAATTAGTGACCCATCATTGCATTTTAAATCGAATGATCAGGAAATAACCAATCATTTTTAAAACATTCTAGAGTTATCTCCCGTTTCCCATGTGTTGCCATCCGCTTCAAGGGGTTGGGGCAATCGCAACATCTCGGGCCTATCCGAGCCTGCCGGAAAGGTCCGAGAAGCTGCGATTGGGGGTTAGGGTTGATTATAGATTGTTATACAATTACGGCCGGTGTAACGAAGAATTTTGACCCGGGTTGAAAAATGACCCGGGGGTATTTTTTCAACATTGAATATTGAGACCAAAGGTGTTGAAAAGAGACCCTGTTCCGTTGAAAATTGACCCGCATCGTGGAATTTTGATCATGAAACCAGTTCAAAATTCAACAGCAAATAAGCACAAATTAACGAATTGATATTTATAACTTATATTTATTTAATCTCAAATTTTCAGTTTAATTCATATTTATTCTATAGATTTACCTGTTTACATCTTTTGACGGTCGGACGAAAAAATGAAATATTTCAAAGATTATTTTTCGAATTTAGATATTAACCCTTCAAATATATGTTGACTTCTTTTATTCATAGCGATATGTTTGCCTATAATTGCTGTTTTGTGTGATATTTATATTTCAAATATTATGTTTTTAAATAAGAGTATTGGTAAAAGTGGTTACATGATAAACTCATCAATTTAGTGAAGCAGGTTTAAAAAAAAAATATTTTCTGAATAGGTATACAAATAAAACTTATAAATAATAATTTGCAATACGTCATATTGTTTCATATTTGTTTTACACTCATCCCGTAAATTGAAACTTTAATATTGTTCATTGTAAGTTTTCTCGATAGGTGTAAATATAAAGAGGTATAGCGCACTTAATATACGATTTGGCCTCAAATACATGTAGAGCACTTTTGCAAACATCAGACGTATAAAGAGTTGGAAACTTTTAATGAAAATGAATGCAAAGACCTTCGCGTTACCACTAGGTCACGCATCTAATATTTTCAGAAGATGCATTTCCAATATGCATGGTTTAACTATATACAAGGGTTGATCCAAAAGTAATGTCACACTATGCACCGCGCTTCTCACTGGCGCTGTATTGTATAAAATGATACATCAAAATTTTCTTTATCAAAAATCTAATCCGAATTAAAATTTTGATTAAATTTCGTTGAACACTTATTAAGATATTGATGTTTATAGCATGATATATACGTGACATCGCCGCGTCACGAATTTACGTCTTTTTAAAGGTGTGTATTTATTAATAAATTACATGCTTCAAAATTTAAAAAAAGCCCCAAACAACATAATATTTTAAAACAGATGTACCATACACTTTTTTAAATGTTTTAAAACAAAATAGGGAACGTTACCGTCCATTTCGGATATCTACACAATGTCTTTTGTCTCTAGATCAAGGAATAAAAAGGCTGGACATGCGAATAGTGATACGATGCATTTTTTGCTTCGATGGATAGAAATCACTAGAAAATGTACTGGAATTGATATATCAATTAACCTAAAATTGAAAGCGGGTGAACAGGGCACCCTTAATGTGGTTCCAATATCTAATAAAAGCATATGTCATGTTAATAAAAAAAACTAGATAGACAGAAGACATACGCTCTGAATATACTACTCAATTGATTATAAAAAGAGTAATTAGTTACTTTATTTTAAAAAAAAAAGATAAATAAAATGTAAAATATGGCATCGTGGCCAATTTTGATAGAGTTATAAAATACGAAATTCTACCAGAACGCGCAAGATCTAGAACTGACGTCGCTAGCGTGCCGACTGCGGCGACTATTCTTACCTCACGTCTACAAAATTTATTTTCTTCAGAAATATTTATCGTAATGCATTAAAATTTTCAGATCGGAATTGAAATAGGTGGATATCTCACAGCACAAGTTTTTGTCACTTTACACCGATTTTGCACGATTTTTAATTATCGCATCTGTGACATTACTTTTGGATCAACCCTGGTTGTATTAAAAAAAACCCATTAATTTAAATATTTGTCTAATTTTTAGTACGAAGACCATGTTAAACCAAAACTAATTCAACTTAAACGTGTACTACAATACCTGTAGAACATAATTTCAATAGGATGTCTTTGGTTTAGAGTGGTTCAAATAGTCAAATATTCATTTTTTTATCGTATACTAACTACTTTCCTATATATCCCTAATAAAACCTGAATATTTTAATGATGTCGTATAAGATAATTAAGACTCTTAGAGCATAGTGATTGTGTAATTATTTATTAGTTTTATTTGCATACCATCATCGCATCATTTTTCAATCTAAGTTATTATCTATGGAGTTTTTCATTATGTGGAATGCAAGACAAAAATATTCGTCAATGCATTAAGTGAATCGTAACTTGCACGTGAAAGGGCCAATTTTGATTTTATAATTTGATATTAAAAACAGCTGAAGAATAAAACGCGACCTTATATGTGAAATAAAGAACTATAATTTGCGTAGAAACTGTTCAAAATGGTCAAACTGTTCCCTCTGATTTATTCTGCTACGTTTGATATATGTAGTAGAATCGAAATGGTCATTTATTACCAAAATGGTGGTAATTTTTTTTTTCATATAAACAACAAACATGTATTTACAATTACTACAATATGGGAAAAAACATGATAAATACTTTAAAATTGTGTACCTGAAAATCAAAGGTGAGAAATCAAAGAAAATTATTAATTAGAGAATATTTAATTTAGTCTGAAGATTGGCGTTGGTTTGCTTGCTAATGAATAACATGCTTACATGACATCACCAATCTTAACATGTTTCGGAAAGACGAGTGTGTGTTGAACACTCCGTTTAACTTTTTAAATTGTGACGGATTTATGCTGTCTGCTTTATTTTATTTCAAAATGAAGTTTCAATGGGAAAAAAGTGATGTTTTCTTTACATGACGAATGTTATGGTTTTTTTTTCTTTCTAAAAAGCCATTTTAAACACACTGAAACAGTATCTCTCTCTCTATTCGTCATGTCAAACTCAACATCCATATAAAAACAAAGAAATATTTTCAGATGTACTGCAATATACCGTACATTGACAGTGTTAAAAGGTCACATGGGTCCACGGCATCTCATCACATCAATCTCTCTCAGGAACGAATTCTTTCTCTCTCTCTCTCTCTCTCTCTCTCTCTCTCTCTCTTATGTGCCAAACTCAAGTTTAAATTACATTTTGAACAAAGTAGCAAAAAGTAGATGGTCATGATATATGCCCGAAATCATGCACAGCTACAGGACCTGAAAGAAAATTTCTTTTTAGGTGGGTATATAATGTGCCGTGCTTTGATAATACTTATCAAATTAATTTACCAACTAATATTAAAAACAAAAAAAAGTTAAAGCCGAGTGCCTGTGCCTTACGTGCTACACCCGCTTTGCCCATAAATGATGCACTAAAATTTGAAGCAGATTGCGCTATATCCTTATATATATGTGTGCCGCATGTTGAATGGACACGTCTTTTCGAAAACTTTGTTTACGGGGGTGTGAAAAAAAAGGAAGAGGAAAAACAGAACAATGGTTATAGTATATTGGAATGAATCGTTTACAAAAAATGCAGTTATGCTTATTTTGTAATGCTACACCTTGCAGTGTTATGCTGATATAAGCTCCTTGTTGCGGTCACTCTTAAAATGTGTGAAAAGCTCGGAAGTCATTCTTTAACTTCAAGTAACATTTTTACAAGACAGAAAACAAAAATAAAGGTTTGAATCTGGTGACACACACGTAGTCGAGATGCGCGCGTAGTTTTACGCAATCAGGGGTGTAAACACAATGCCCTACTTTTATTTCATTAATTCAGAACAAATTAATTCATTTTTTTAAAAATAAGTTTCAAAACACGAAAATTTATTCAATTCAATTTTTTCCACATATGCATGGTTCTATAGCATAGTAATTCCAACATCAGTTCAATATTGAATTTGTCTTAGTAATCCTTCGTACTCATACCCGCTAAATCATCCCACTCACCTACCATTTTTTCTATTCATCGTTTGTGTTTTGCAAGTTGCTTTGTGCATGACAAAATAAAAATTCTTTACAAAGAACGCGGGGGAATAAGCCGAGACATAAAACCACAAAAGTCCATTTGAAAACCCCATAATTTTTTTCTTACAAATATCACTTTTGTTACATTTATTAAACATATATAATCATTTACATTCAGTATTGCCAAAACCTTCAAAAATTGACTTTAAATTTACAGACCCTGAAGCGTACTACTACACAGATGTACGTTTCTATCACGCTTCTGACACGATATACGGTTTGTACGATACGATACGTTTCTCGCACGGTACGGTAAGTTTTTCATACGATACGTTACACTTCTTGTACGATACGATACGTTTCTCACACGGTACGGTACGCTTCTTGTACGACACGATACGTTTCTCACACGGTACGGTACGTTTTTCATACGATATGATACGCTTCTTGTACGATACGATACATTTCTTGTACGATACGATACGTTTTCTATTTAATATCACTACATTTCTGGACGATTTTCGCGCAAACAGCAATATGTCTTTCACAGCTATCTTTTTTAAAATAATTAAAACTTGCATGCCTACAAACTTCATACTGCACGGAATAATTCTATCTATAAATAATTCAATTAAAACGAAACATTTCAATGCTGATTTTCTCGAAAAATGCATTTTCATTTTACATACCAATTGATTTTTTATATCAATTATTTTTTCTATCCTTTTGTACAGGTAGGAAAAGGCAAGTAAAAATCACATTAAAAATCTCAGTATCTGTTTACTCTAGTAGGGTTTTATCTTACAAACACCTCTTTATTTTTTGGGCGCCTGTAAAGTGCGAAACGAAATCGAAACGAAACAAAACGAAACGAAACCAATCGAAACGAAACCAATCGAAACGAAATGAAACCTAACGAAACGAAACCAGAAATCGAAACGAAACGAAACGGAATTTAACAAAACTAAAAATCAATTATGACTACATAAAAGTGAAAATAATTTCATTGAAATAAAAGTTTTAACCATAAATACATGTATAACAACCTGTATGTGTCATATTGTCGTTGTAAATTCTAAAGCCGGAATTTGTAAAAAAAAAAAAAAAAAATACATAATAAAGTAAAAAACTGATTTACATTCTAATATCTTTTATTTTTTTAATTGGTTTCATTAAAAAAAAAAAAAAAAAAAAAAAAAGAGAGAGAGAGAGAGAGAGAGAGAGAGAGAGAGATTATACTGTAAACGTATTAAAGAACTGGCTTTAGTCCTTTGGCTGTGTATTCTATTTACCGTTTTTGGCGTTTGCAAAATCAAGTACATTGCCAAATGTAAAATATTTAAGTAGATAATAAGGTATCTTTAGAAATGCACTAAATCAAATCCATGCTAACTTGTTGAAAAATCTTATTCCGCCAAATATCGTACACGCTAAATATAGTGCGTTTACAGTATTTAGGGAGACATTCCAACTCCACGAATTTTTTATATTGATATGAAATATTGTATACAAATACAATGTGCTTGCGTGTGAAAGGGAGAGAAAGAGGGTATTATATTTAATTTAAGGTAATACACAGGTAAAAAACCTCTTTAGAATGCAAGTTAATTTGTTAAAAGAAATTCATGCAATAATACATACTAAAACAATTCTTATTATATGTTAGAAACTGGTAACCAACAAGAATGCTCTAAATCACATTGTATTCGATCGTTTCATTTTTACAATATTTCAAATCGATAGAAAGAATATTATGGTTAGCATGTCTCTGTAAGTATTATCATCATCATCATCATCTCTCTCTCTCTCTCTCTCTCTCTCTCTCTCTCTCTCTCTCTCTCTCTCTCTCTCTAACCGTCTGAAAATCCTTTAATGAAACCAATAAGAAACATAAAAAGGTATAAACATGTTCATCAGTTATTTACATAATTATATAATTTTTGCAAATACCGGATAATCGTCTTAAACATTTACAGCGGCAAACTGTGACATACAGGTGTTTTATTTATGGTTCAAAATTTTATTTTAATGAATGAATTTATTTTCACTTTTGTGTATTCAAAATTGATATTAGTTTTGTTTAAGTTCCGCTTCGTTTCGTTGGTTTTGTTTCGATTTTTTGGTTTCGATTTGCTTCGTTTCGTTTCGATTGGTTTCGTTTCGTTTCCTTCGGTTTTGTTTCGTTTTATTTCGTTTCGATTTCGTTTCGCACTTTAGAGGCGCCCTTATTTTTCTAAGATTTTAAACACACGCAAATCTGAAAAAAGAGGAAGAAAGAACAATATGCTTGCTATGTTCTGTCTATTTTTAACACTGTTTCTTGTGAAGTCATCTAAAAGAGAAAATGGTGTTAATAAACAACTATATGTTTTCTCATTTATTAATATTCCCCGTTATCGATAAATGTACTTTTTTCGCTTTGGAGAGAGAGAGAGAGAGAGAGAGAGAGAGAGAGAGAGAGAGAGAGAGAGAGATAATGAGAGAGAGATAGAATGAGAGAGAGGGAGAGAGAGAAGAGAGAGAATGAGAGAGAGAGAGAGAGAGAGAGAGAGAGAGAGAGAGAGAGAGAGAGAGACGTAGGTTTAATAAAGATAGGTATTCAGTTTGTCACGCATTTATTTGAGAATTCGTAGAGAACGGGAGATTGCATTTCAAGATATCTAATTAAATTACATGTACATTGTACATCGCAGTGAATTTTTCCGTCAGAAGCCTAAACTAGTATAAGAGAAGAAAGAAATTGTACGCTATTTAACTGTATAACGCAGTTTATTTTCATTTACCTGGCATTTTCTCCACTACGAGGTTTGTTCGGAAATTATTGAGACATTTACTCTTATTTCCTTGGGGAAAAAGGTAGACCCTTGAAATTTCACCAAAACGTACACCAGGATAGAGTTTATCAATGTGAAAAGTTTCTTGTCCATGGCATGATTAGATCATTCCTTGTAAACTGACCAACTTGCCCTCGCCCAGGGACCTGGCGCAACCGCAAACTTACCGCAACGTCATTTTAACGCTTCTCATTGATCCTATGTTTTAAACACCTAACAAACAAAGGGTAATTGGAATTAATTCTTCATTTCTCATCTTTTGTTTACATTTCAAGATGTCAACATTCGCATGTTCTCTCCAGTCTTGATTTTTGTGTGGAAAATCGGGCTATTTCTAACCGAAAGTCTAATTACTGTGAAATGTCTCCTACAGTCATTCTGTGTATATATCTTAGAACTGTTGACATCAGTTAGTGTGTAAAAAGTACTTGATATTTAGTCAATTTGTCTGAATTCTAGCAAAACAATTAATGAAAAAAGACGATAAACCAAAGCTCTTTATCCCGTATATTTTCTGTTAAAGCAATTGGGTGGCCTGAAAAGTCTTTTTCCGAAATTTCCACCAATTTGAAGTATATTCGCGGCGCCTTGACGTCAAAATTTAATTTACCGTCGTTGTCAGATTTCTATTGCTTTGTAAATATATCCGTGCCATATCCGTATTTCAACTCGAACACTAGTGAAACTTGATCAAAAGTTAGTCACAATAAATAGCAAAATGAACATATATAATTTGATTTCTTTTATTATAAACTGTAAGTTTGCGGACACTTAGACATACGATGTTTGGGTTTTTTTATTCTCCGAGTCTATTCTTGCGCCGGGTACCCCGACCACCGACTTGTTTATTTACCGTTGTAAACAAAATATTAAAATTTTTTAAAACATTACTTTGTTTAATTATTTAGTAAGGTTTCTTCGATGTTCATACCAATTTTTACCCAAATTCGTCACTTAGAAAGGGAAATATCCGTTTTGTCTCAATAATTTCCGAACAACCCTCGTATATCTCGCATGATTTTTTTTCTGCAATGTTGCTACCTTGGTACCCGCATGAATAACAAGCGTTCTGAGAGTATTGCATAAGCAATACACGTCCGCTACCGGTTTGTATTATTCTATGAAAGCTTCGAAGCATACATCTATTTCAAAACTATTATAAACGAAATTCTATGCTTTAATCGGAGATAAAAGAACAGAGGAAATTCAAACTATATAGTTGATATAGAAATTAAATAATTAATGGGTAAAATAATACTCTTTATGTTATATCCTGTAATTTCGCTAAGTCCATTAAGTATTCGCTGGTAGAAATTTGTAAAAACAATGCACTGTTATGCGCAATATTTATTTCTTACCGTCTTCTGTACCCCGAATCAAAAGACCACCAACCCGATAACGAACCCGATTGTAATACATGTAATACAAAAAAAAACAAAAAACCCTGGGGCTCGTAACATAAAGCTTGCTAAGATTTTGACTTAAGTAGGATCATAAGTATGACTTAAGCGGAATCTTAGGACCTGCATAAGTCCTACTTGAATATGTCTTGTTCTGCAACATAAAGCAAACTTATTAATTAGCAATGTCTTAGCTAAGTCAGGCTTATGTATGAAAACAAAAACGAATTGTTCATATCTTTAATCGAATTGAATTTGAATGTATTGGTAATCAATAATTATCTTGGGTTAATATCGTATTTATTTATTATTAAAACACTGCTGTGATGTCATTCGTTTGTTCCAGCAGTCTACAATGTTACCCGTGACAGTCCGATATTAGTGAGTTTCTAAATATCAGAGCGTTACCAGTGGTTACAGTACTAATATCTTTCAAAATCGGACTGTCACAGGTAAATCAACAATGGAATTCAATGGCAGTGTTTTAAGTACGATATATGCCTCAAACACTTCTGTATGAAAAATATCAGACACTTTTCGGCCCTAACGGGCATCGAAACTGTCTGACATTTTTTCATACAGAACTGTTTTCTGTATATATCTATTACGAACAAGGGTTTGATGTCTTTGACAAAATTCAAAGTGGCATGAGTATTAATTTGTATCTAACATTTTTAAAAAGCTCAAAGCGGTGAATTTCAGGCAATGTATTCCGACGTTTTGTTAATATAATTACGCCCCATGCAGTCTTCGAGAACGACTGAACTAGTGAATATTCGTCAAAACAAAGAAGTAACAACAATAGTCGGAATACATTGCCTGAGATTTATCGCATCTTAGCATGCTTTATGTTACGAGCCCCCGAACATTAAAAAATTGGAATATAAAAAAATAATTTTCTCGAAAATATGCCAACCAGACCCTACATCTTAATCTTAATCTGTAGTTTGACATTTTGAATCTGTTCAGCAAGTTTCATATAATTACTCAAACGCATAAAGAAACAAGAGGCCCATGGGCCACATCGCTCAACTGAGAAGCAATAGGTATGATAAAATCAGCTTAATGGAGTCATAATAAAAACTATCTGGACAATGTAGTATAATACATGTAGATCCTGTATAAATAAAAATCAATTTTTTCCACTGGATATTCTTATGCTTATTATCATTAGTCCCTTTTCTAACAGGATGATTTTATAGTAATATCACATGTTGAGCATTGCAGCTCTCAAAAAGATCCTAAACAATTGTTTATAAATGGGATATAAACCTACATCAAACTTTGAACCCCTTGTGAGACCCAATCGTCCAGGAATCATCCAGAAGCCAAAATCAAAACAATATTAAATAATCACCTGGCTGATTAGTTTCTGAGAAGAAGATTTTTAAAGATTTACTCTACATATTCCTATGTCTACTTTTTAAATTACAAACATATGGTATATGTGGCAATATCTTTAATTGGTTCGAAAGCTATTTATGTAATCGTAAACAAAAAGTTATGTATAAGGATATATTATCCTCCTGTAAAAGAGTCAATGCTGGTGTACCACAGGGCTCAGTTCTTGGCCCTCTTCTATTTTTGATTTATGTTAACGATGTGTCAGAAAATATGCTTTCACTGTGTAGACTGTTTGCTGATGATAATTCTTTACAATCTTCTTCATACAATGCTGTCAATATTGAATATGTCTTGAATCATGATCTAAAAGTCCTAGAAAACTGGTCATCCAATTGGCTGTTAAAATTTAATCCATCCAAAACAAAAGCAATATTTTTTACACTTAAAACAAATTTTTACATTCCCAAACTCCAATTCCAAAATAGTCGATTAGAATATGTTTCATCACACAAACACCTGGGATTACTTTTTTGTCAGAACCTTTGTTGGTCTGAGTATATCGATAATATTGTTAAACATGCATACCAAAGATTAGGCCTGTTGAAGAAGCTCAAATTTAGCATAGGTAGAAATACTTTATCAAAAATGTACATGACTTTTATTCGACCTTTAATTGAATACTGCTCTGTTGTCTGCCGGGATGGTTGTTCGTTTCAAGATGTCGAAAAATTAGAAAAAGTTCAACTCTATGCAGTAAGAATCATCACTGGCTTACCCATATTATCTTCAAGAGAGTCTCTTTATTTAGAAACAGGTTGGACGCCTCTCTCAGAGAGACGAAAATTAGCAAAATTAAGCACAATGTATAAAATTCATAATAATTTGGTACCGGACTATCTAAAAAATATTTTTCCTTCTACCAGGTCCTTAGAATCGAATTACAATACACGCAATCGAGAAGACTATACTATTCCGAAATGTAGACTAGAAATATTCAAGAAATCGTTTGTTCCTGACACGATCAATAAATGGAACAGTTTAAGTTTAATCACCAGAAATAATTCTTCGTTTACAAGTTTCAAAAGCAGTATTCAATTAAACCAAATTAAACCCCCGTCCTATTTTTGCTTCGGCAAGAGACGACTTAACATTATACACAAAAAACTTAGACATAACTGTATCTTAAACTTCGACCTTTTTAGAAGAAATATTATTGAAAGCCCTAATTGCCAATGTGGATTACCAGAAGATTCTTATCATTTGTTTTTTGAATGTAAGAAATATACCAATGCACGAAATGAACTGTTTTCAAACCTTTTAAATTTAAATCAAATTAACATTATTAATTGTCATTTACTTTTGTGGGGAGATGAATCTCTGACTGTCAATTTAAACCAACGTATTTTTTAGCTGTTCAAAAATTTATCAGAGATTGTGGTAGATTCTCGTAATTTTAGTCTCACTGCCTAGACCAAATTCAAACAGAACTGTTTATAAATACGTGTACGTTTGTTCAATAATTAAATCATTTTAATATTATCCATTTCTATGTACTTTCCATTATAAACTACTACACAGTTGTAAATTTTTATACTTCGTAAGAACCTCGTAAGTTGTTAGAACTTGTGTTCGAACCATTTGTATATGTTTATGCAATAAAATATGTTCAAACCAAACCAAACCATATTCCTATGTGAACAGTCAAACCCCCATTGTAGCCCCATCCTACCCTCGAAGTCATAATTTTCACAACTTTGAATCTACACTACCTAAGGATGCTTCCACATATGTTTCAGCTTTCCTGGCTAATTAGTTTCTGAGAAGAAGACTCTATATATTCCTATGAAAAAGTTGACCCCCCCTTGTGGCCCCACCCTACCCTCGGGAGTCATGATTTTCACAACTCTGAATCTACACTACCTTAGGATGCTTCTACATTATTTCCAGCTTTCCTGGCCAAATGGTTCTTGAGAAGAAGATTTTTAAAGATTTACTCTATATATTCCTATGTATAAATTCGACCCCCCCGTGGCCCCACCCTACCCCCGGAGGTCATGATTTTTACAACTTTGAATCTACACTACCTGAGGATGCTTTCACATAAGATTCAGCTTTACTGGCCAAATGGTTCTTGAGGAGCAGAGTTTTAAAGATTTACTCTATATATTACTATGTATAAATTCGACCCCCCATTATGGCCCTACCCTACCCCCGGAGGTCATGATTTTCACAACTTTGAATCTACACTACCTGAGGATGCCTCCAAACAAGTTTCAGCTTTCCTGGCTTATTAGTTTCTGAGAAGAAGATTTTTGAAGATTTACTCTATATATTCCTATGTAAAAAGTCAACCCCCATTTTGGCCCCACCCTACACCAAGGGGTCATGATTTTCACAACTTTGAATCTACACTGCCTGAGGATGCTTCCACATAAGTTTCAGCGTTCCTGGCCCAAAGGTTCTTGAAAAGAAGATTTTTAAAGATTTACTCTAAATATTCCTATGTAAAAAGTCGACCCCCAATTGTGGCCCCATCCTACCCCCGGAGGTCATGATTTTCACAACTTTGAATCTACACTACCTAAGGATGCTTCCACATATGTTTCAGCTTTCCTGGCTAATTAGTTTCTGAGAAGAAGACTTTTAAAGATTTACTCTATATATTCCTATGTAAAAAGTTGACCCCCCCTTGTGACCCCACCTTACCCTCGGGAGTCATGATTTTCACAACTCTGAATCTACACTACCTTAGGATGCTTCTACATTATTTCCAGCTTTCCTGGCCAAATGGTTCTTGAGAAGAAGATTTTTAAAGATTTACTCTATATATTCCTATGTATAAATTCGACCCCCCCCCCCTGTGGCCCCACCCTACCCCCGGAGGTCATGATTTTCACAACTTTGAATCTACACTACCTGAGGATGTTTCCACATAAGATTCAGCTTTACTGGCCAAATGGTTCTTGAGGAGCAGAGTTTTAAAGATTTACTCTATATATTACTATGTATAAATTCGACCCCCCATTATGGCCCCACCCTACCCCCGGAGGTCATGATTTTCACAACTTTGAATCTACACTACCTGAGGGTGCTTCCAAACAAGTTTCAGGTTTCCTGGCTTATTAGTTTCTGAGAAGAAGATTTTTGAAGATTTACTCTATATATTCCTATGTAAAAAGTCGACCCCCCATTTTGGCCCCACCCTACCCCCAGAGGTCATGATTTTCACAACTTTGAATCTACATTACCTGAGGATGCTTCCACATAAGTTTCAGCTTTCCTGGCCTACCGGTTCTTGAGAAGAAGATTTTTAAAGATTTACTCTATATATTCCTATGTAAAAAGTCGACCCCCCATTTTGGCCCCACCCTACACCAAGGGGTCATGATTTTCACAACTTTGAATCTACACTGCCTGAGGATGCTTCCACATAAGTTTCAGCGTTCCTGGCCCAAAGGTTCTTGAAAAGAAGATTTTTAAAGATTTACTCTAAATATTCCTATGTAAAAAGTCGACCCCCAATTGTGGCCCCATCCTACCCCCGGAGGTCATGATTTTCACAACTTTGAATCTACACTACCTAAGGATGCTTCCACATATGTTTCAGCTTTCCTGGCTAATTAGTTTCTGAGAAGAAGACTTTTAAAGATTTACTCTATATATTCCTATGTAAAAAGTTGACCCCCCCTTGTGACCCCACCTTACCCTCGGGAGTCATGATTTTCACAACTCTGAATCTACACTACCTTAGGATGCTTCTACATTATTTCCAGCTTTCCTGGCCAAATGGTTCTTGAGAAGAAGATTTTTAAAGATTTACTCTATATATTCCTATGTATAAATTCGACCCCCCCCCCTGTGGCCCCACCCTACCCCCGGAGGTCATGATTTTCACAACTTTGAATCTACACTACCTGAGGATGTTTCCACATAAGATTCAGCTTTACTGGCCAAATGGTTCTTGAGGAGCAGAGTTTTAAAGATTTACTCTATATATTACTATGTATAAATTCGACCCCCCATTATGGCCCCACCCTACCCCCGGAGGTCATGATTTTCACAACTTTGAATCTACACTACCTGAGGGTGCTTCCAAACAAGTTTCAGGTTTCCTGGCTTATTAGTTTCTGAGAAGAAGATTTTTGAAGATTTACTCTATATATTCCTATGTAAAAAGTCGACCCCCCATTTTGGCCCCACCCTACCCCCAGAGGTCATGATTTTCACAACTTTGAATCTACACTACCTGAGGATGCTTCCACATAAGTTTCAGCTTTCCTGGCCTACCGGTTCTTGAGAAGAAGATTTTTAAAGATTTACTCTATATATTCCTATGTAAAAAGTCGACCCCCCATTTTGGCCCCATCCTACCCCAGGGGGTCATGATTTTCACAACTTTGAATTTACACTACCTGAGTATGCTTCCACATAAGTTTCAGCTTTCCTGTACAAATGGTTCTTGAGAAGAAGATTTTTAAAGATTTACTCTATATATTCCTATGTAAAAAGTCAACCCCCCATTTTGGCCCCACCCTACCCCAAGGGGTCATGATTTTCACAACTTTGAATCTACACTGTCTGAGGATGCTTCCACATAAGTTTCAGCGTTCCTGGCCTAACGGTTCTTGAGAAGAAGATTTTTAAAGATTTACTCTAAATATTCCTATGTAAAAAGTCGACCCCCCATTGTGGCCCCACCCTACCCTCGGGGGTCATGATTTTCACAACTTTGAATCTACACTACCTGAGTATCCTTCCACATAAGTTTCAGCTTTCCTGGCCAAATGGTTCTTGAGAAGAAGATTTTTAAAGATTTACTCTATATATTCCTATGAAAAAAGTCGACCACTCATTTTGGCCCCACCCTACCCCAGGGGGTCATGATTTTCACAACTTTGAACCTACACTGCCTGAGGATGCTTCCACATAAGTTTCAGCTTTCCTGGCCTAACGGTTCTTGAGAAGAAGATTTTTTCAAGATTTACTTTATTTATTCCTATGTAAAAAGTCGACCCCCCATTGTGACCCCAACCTACCCCCGGGGGTCATGATTTTAACAACTTTGAATCTACACTACCTGAGGATGTTTCCACATAAGATTCAGCTTTACTGGCCAAATGGTTCTTGAGGAGCAGAGTTTTAAAGATTTACTCTATATATTACTATGTATAAATTCGACCCCCCATTATGGCCCCACCCTACCCCCGGAGGTCATGATTTTCACAACTTTGAATCTACATTACCTGAGGATGCTTCCAAACAGGTTTCAGCTTTCCTGGCTTATTAGTTTCTGAGAAGAAGATTTTTGAAGATTTACTCTATATATTCCTATGTAAAAAGTCGACCCCCCATTTTGGCCCCACCCTACCCCCAGAGGTCATGATTTTCACAACTTTGAATCTACACTACCTGAGGATGCTTCCACATAAGTTTCAGCTTTCCTGGCCTACCGGTTCTTGAGAAGAAGATTTTTAAAGATTTACTCTATATATTCCTATGTAAAAAGTCGACCCCCCATTTTGGCCCCATCCTACCCCAGGGGGTCATGATTTTCACAACTTTGAATTTACACTACCTGAGTATGCTTCCACATAAGTTTCAGCTTTCCTGTACAAATGGTTCTTGAGAAGAAGATTTTTAAAGATTTACTCTATATATTCCTATGTAAAAAGTCGACCCCCCATTTTGGCCCCACCCTACCCCAAGGGGTCATGATTTTCACAACTTTGAATCTACACTGCCTGAGGATGCTTCCACATAAGTTTCAGCGTTCCTGGCCTAACGGTTCTTGAGAAGAAGATTTTTAAAGATTTACTCTATATATTCCTATGTAAAAAGTCGACCCCCCATTGTGGCCCCACCCTACCCTCGGGGGTCATGATTTTCACAACTTTTAATCTACACTACCTGAGTATGCTTCCACATAAGTTTCAGCTTTCCTGGCCAAATGGTTCTTGAGAAGAAGATTTTTAAAGATTTACTCTATATATTCCTATGAAAAAAGTCGACCACCCATTTTGGCCCCACCCTACCCTCGGGAGTCATGATTTTCACAACTTTGAACCTACACTGCCTGAGGATGCTTCCACATAAGTTTCAGCTTTCCTGGCCTAACGGTTCTTGAGAAGAAGATTTTTTCAAGATTTACTTTATTTATTCCTATGTAAAAAGTCGACCCCCCATTGTGGCCCCAACCTACCCCCGGGGGTCATGATTTTAACAACTTTGAATCTACACTACCTGAGGATGCTTCCATACAAGTTTCAGCTTTTCTGACCAAATGGTTCTTGAGAAGAAGATTTTTGTAAATTTCTCGAAAATTTTCATTAATTCCTAATTATCTCCCCTTGTAAGAAGGCTTGGTCCTTAGTTTTCACAACTTTGAATCCCCTTAGGCTAAGGATGATATATGCCAAGTTTGGTTGAAATTGGTCCAGTGGTTCTTGAGAAGATGTTGAAAATGTGAAAAGTTTACAGACGGACAGACAGACAGACAGACAGACAGACGGACGGACGGACGGACGGACGGACGGACGACAGACAAAATGTGATCAGAATAGCTCACTTTAGCTTTCAGCTCAGGTGAGCTAAAAAAGTGTGGAAAACTGAAGTGGGACAGACAGACGGACGGACTGACGGACGCAGAGGAAAACTATAGTCCCCTCCGGTGAAACTGGTAGGGGACCAATAAAAAAAGCTATATTGTTTAATTTAACTGTCAGTGATTTATAATACCGGTATTTCAAGTCAATAAAATATGCGGAAAGGTTTGTGTTCTTACATTTTCTTTTATAATCTTCTCAGTGTATAACATAAAAAATATTCTGTCCATGAAATTGACCCAAAAAGATGTCCGAATCAATAGAGATGACGCAAAATAGAGGCAGCAGTGTACACACAGATATACTCGGTAGTATACACACGCCGCAGGGCATTCATGGTGAAACAGGTGACAGCGGCAAGGTGTGAAAATCGGGAGAATTTTTACTTTATTCTTAATCTAATAAGCTAGTTTCTTTAAAGAGAATCAAATCACATATTATGCGAGAAAAAATCCCAAGTTTGCACAATATAAATATTTAATGTTAGAATGGAAATTCGATCATATTATGCATGTCCCAATTGAAAAATTAATATATATCTGTAAAGCGTGCATTTGTATTTTGTAGTCAAATTAATTTATTCATTTTGTTATATTTTTCAACGGAATACCTGTTATCCGTCACGAACTGGGAAGTAATATTTACATACAAACTTCTAAATGTCTCGCACGTTTTTTATACGGTTCTTATACGCTTTGTTCGATACGATACGTTTCATATACGATACGATACGTTTTTCATACGATACGATACGTTTCTCATACGATACGGTACCGTAACGTTTCGTGCACGATACGATACGCTTCTTAAGCCCCTTTCACAATTGGCGCACGAGCAGAAGCGACAAAATATTCGTGCGACCGAAAAAATTAGATATGAATCGTAAACTGTTGCCAAAATAATCGCATTTGAAAAAGTATTCGTACGAAATTCGCACGATCTAAGCGAGCGTTGTGCGAAGTAAACGCATTATATCTTGCGATATATCTTGCGTCTAAATGCGACTGGTGTACAATGAAAGCGACTGTTGAAAGATAATGCGATAGGATCGCGCGAGAGACCAGGTGCGCCAATGCCATTGGACGTGTGATCATGCGTTCCATGGTACGAATGCTCGTGCGAGTCAGAGGGGGTATATATACCGCCCATTTCCGACGCTCTTCAGTAGACATAGTTGAAAGCGAGAGAACATGCCGCCGAAGAAGAAACAGAGATGCAGCAGCATTCATCATTATACCTCAATATAATTATTCTATTATATCTTATTGGTCTAGAAAGTCACGTGGCAGGGCTATTTCATAGGAATGAAAAAGCCGATATGAGCATACGATGCAGACAAATATGATTAAATAAAAAATATTTAATCAATACGATTCTCTTTATATCACAAAACCAACTAAATTATCTATGAATCGAAATTATGAAATAAAAGTGAGGCAGTAACATAGGAAATCAAACAATCACGACGTTATTGCTATTGAAAAGTCAAACAATTTTTAGAAATCAACGTATTTTGTATAATTATATGTTGTTCGGTATATTAAACGTTTATTGCATTAATGTTCAGGGAATATGAAGATTTATTCCCCCCTCCCCCAAAAAACCCCAAATTCCCCTCGAGCTAAGCCCTCGGGAAATATGATTTTCCTTGGAGAAGTAAATCTTCATATTTCCCTCACCATCATGCAATAAATGTGTATTGTCAATTGTGGACTGAAAGAGAGATGTTTATACAGGGTATATATATTAGTGGCAAAGAATGACAAATCATTGAAGCTGATAAGTCGTGCAATGATAGTAAAACGTTGCAAGATTACATGAGACATGTTGAGCAACAGTCTCATTGTCGCAAAACACACGTATATACAGCAGCGATTCATCTTACGGCCATCAAAAATCGTGCATCACTCTTGCGAGTACACAAATTCGTAATAATGTTCATGCGTTGCACTGCGATGATTTGGATCGCATTCGGTCGCGTCTGAATAGTGTGCATGTCCACTATTTTGAGGAGACTTGATGCACTAAAACGCATGCAACGAATGCGAGAGCTCGTGCAACGTATGCGAGAGCTCATGCAACGTATGAGAGAGCTCTTGCGAATCTAAAAAAATCCGATCGCAAAGTGTTGTAAAGTGGTCGTGCGCCAATTGTGAAAGGGGCTTTATACGATACGAAAGTCGCACGCTTTTCTTACGCTTTTTAGATGTAGTAGTGCGTTTCAAGGTCTGCATTTGATATTAAGACATCAAAAAATGTATATGCTAAATAAGCAGCAAAAGGCAAATGAAATCGGATGTTCAGACTTAAGTTTTTTTATAGAGTAGGTCATCATACCATTTTTTAAAGAACATATGCTGATGAAAAAATGTAAATGTTTATCTTTTTCAATATTCAAAAAAAAAAAAAAAAAAAAAAAAATTGGTACCAAGACCCACCCTATGGTAAAAAGCAAGTTTTCTTCCTTCGATTTTCAAGATGATCATCAAATGACCAAGACCGAATAATGTTTGCGCAATACTACATGTAAATTGAGTTTCTTATTAAAATGAATTCATACATGTGATTCCTTGGTGTAGCGGTTAGCGAGGAGTTCTTGGAACATAAGTATGTTGAAGTAGGTGTTCGATTCTAATGAATCGTTTTATATCTTTGTTTACTTTGTTTAAATTCGAAAAATTCATTTGATGTAAAGAAAGAAATTATTGCGCTATTATGAATAAAACACATGCACTTAATTATTTTATGGATTGTTAGTTAACTGCTAAATCAGTTATCTTTAGTATTATTTTTAAAAATTAACATGTTACTTTGTTGAGGGGGTACCTATTATGGACTTTAAGACAAAAGATTGGAATTCTTTATTCTCTGCACACGCACATGATAAATTCGATGGAGATATGTAAGCACAGGTATAAAAGTATTTGAAGTTACATGTAATACACATATATTAAATGCGTGATTTGGCATTTGAAACATACTAGTGATAGGGTTGTGGCCACTTGTGGGCATATACCTCGGCTTATTCCCTCAGTTTCTTTAGCTGTTTTCTTCTTGACATTTGCATCAGATTATCTTTGCCCAGTGTGAGGATCTTGGCAAGAAATATTGAACCCAAGAGTCTAAAAAAAAATCGAAATATCAGATGGTCATTTGCAATGCTAATACAGTTTTGCTAATTTATTGTACTCGAAAACCGATTCTGATGTTCATAATTACACCATAATTTAGAATGACAAGACGCACAAATCTGCAAAAATTTAAATGTATAAATAATAAAGCATATGTAGATTATACCATTTCAAAAATAAACATGGAATACAATACCTTTATAACAGTGAAGGCAATAAAATTAAGGGAGGACATGTTGACAAAATGGCGTACTCAAAATCGTTGTCACAGCTATTATGAAACCAGTCTCGAAAAGAAAAAGCTGATATTACATTAATTTTTAATTGTGTGAATATTTATGAACGAAATAAAATCAATAAAATGTTGATATATTGTTTATAACAAATCAATCAATTTATCAAATGTGGTTAAACAGTCGCTTAGCATTTACTTGCAGGAAAAGAATTCCGATCTGCACAATATCATTCAGATTTTAATATACATAAAATATTTAGAAAATAATTATATACTCGGTATGGTAATTTATATACACGGAAAAGATTGTGCTTATGGATTGGAATCTAAGGTTAATAATTTGAACTGATCGAGAAAGAACGGGAATGTGTGTGTGTTTGTGTGTGTGTGTGTGTGTGTGTGTGTGTGTGTGTGGAGAGAGAGAGAGAGAGAGAGAGAGAGAGAGAGAGAGAGAGATGGCTTCGTAGTTCATGTTGTCAGCTCTAAATTCTACTAATAACGCCCAAACATCTTCTAAAATACATGCATCAAATTAAATATGATACATGTAATTAATGCTCATCTTTTTTTGAATTAATTTCTCGCTCATTTTTTCACCGAACAAAACTCAATTTACTACACAGATAATATTTTCTAACATAATGGTAGTTTAAACTAAAATGCATTTTTGAAAAACATTTATAGAAAGCAAATTAAAAATTTATTTCTTTAGAAAAATGCAAATGTTCCTTTCTCTAAAATGAAAGGGCGCTAAGCAATTTGCAACAACGAGATTTTGATGCATATTATCATTTATTTATCATTTCTTATTTTTTGAGATTTCACTTTTTTCTCTCTTAGTTATGTAAGCAGGGCTTTCCTATTTCTATGAATAATGATTAACAGCAAAGAACAATGCTACGTCGGGAGCTCACTAACCAACGGTAGACAAGATTTGGCTCTAGTGTATATAAAAAGTCAACTCCTAATAAATTCGATCATCAGTTAGTGCCTAATTCTCTGGAAGTTATTACCTGAAAAAAGGTTAGTTAATTCCTCTCCTGAAAATAATTTTAATTTTTATGAAAATTATTATCGCTAAAATATGGTTGTATAATTTCGTAGAGAAGAAAAAAGACGAAAAAGAAATGCATGTAGTGTGAATTCAAGATTGCTCTGAGAAATAAAATAGCTCAGAATTATGATTATTGTTAGGAATAAGAAATATAATTATTCTGAAGATGATGATGTTGATGATCTTGATAATGATGATAATTTATCATGATTAAAATAATATTTCGTTTAATACACGATTGGTGTATGTGAATTTCTTCATCTATACATTCGCTTACGAGGTGACATTTTCCAAAAAAAAATGTCAAAATGTTCGAACATTTATACTTATAAATTAAGGCATTTTGCAAATTAACTACAAAATGCCTGCACCAAAGTACTTGCTTACACCTTTGGTATTTCAACACATGTGTGATGATGTCCGTAAGATATAACTGAATTTTAACTGATAAGTTATTATTGTGAAATTAATCAAAAACCTACTTTCATTTTCGATAAAAAAAAGCCCGATTATTATTATTATTATTATTATCAGTTACTTTCATTTTCGATAAAAAAGCCCGAAATAGCAAAAATGAGAGTAAGGTGGTGGACACGCTTTGGCAGATCCAAGTCAGGGATAGTCTCAATCAAATATATATGCTTGCAATGAAATAATATTGAATGATAACTTAAAGAGTAAATATATTTACTGTGAGCCTAATTAGAGAATACATAGAAATTAAGATTTAACAAATGTTAAATAAATAAAATGAGTCAATTCTTTAGTGGGCGATATAAGTTTTGATACTCAGTCGCTTGCAAAGCACGACCTCTGGTGAGAGAATGGGATATAACTTTCCAGAACGGGGTAACCAAGAACGCGGATTGACTAATTAACGAAAAGTGAAGGACGAGTTCATCATGCACATTGGATCGGACTTCGATTAATACAAAAAGTTAATAAATAAAATGGAACAATTATTGCGACTATAGTATTAATGGAAAAAAAACTTTCTAGAGCGTGGTGCTCAGAAACGGGTTGACTAATTGATATCATGGCGGAAAATGTAGGGCGAGTTCACCAAAGGGCAGATACTTTGAATTTGACAACCTTGGTTTAAAATATGCATGCAAATGGATAATATTGCGTAAATTAGCGTGTTTAAATTTCATAAATTTTCATACCACGGCAGCATTTTCATTGACGGCTGATCTAGATAAAATTAATACATAGGCTTCCACATGGTCTGTGGATTTCAATCCTAATAAAACTTTTAGTATAAATTTTTCAAGAGGGTCAAACAGTCATTCTCGTGTTCACTTTGGTTTTAATGGTAGTACTATTAATGAATCCAGAACCCATTGTCATCTTGGGCTTATCTTTCAAAGTGATGCTAGATGGTCATGTCATATAAATAATATATATGAAAAAGCTTGTTCAAGGTTAAATCTATGAAGAATGCTGAAACATGTACTGGACAGGAGTGCATTAGTTAAGATTTATTTTGCTTTTATTCGGCCAATTCTGGAGTATGGTAGTATTGTATGGGATAATTGCTCACTAGAAAATTCAAAACTCTTAGAAAATGTGCAGATAGAAGCAGGTAGAATAATTACAGGTCTTCGGAAAAATTCATCTAGGAATGCTTTGTATTCAGAGTTGGGGTGGGAACCATTATATAAGAGAAAGGAAAGACAAAAACTTTTACTATTCTATAAGATTGTTAATGGTATAGCTCCTGTATATTTACAGGATTTGATCTTACCTTTCAAACCACCACAGCATGGTTATAATCTTCGTAACGTTGGTAACTTTAACTTCGTTACCTCTGACTAGAACAGTTTCATATTATAACAGTTTTTTACCATCAACTATTCAGCTATGGAATAATTTACCATTGGAAACAAAGTGTATTGAATCCTTTTCATCTTTCAAAAATGTACTTAAAAAACAAACTTTGGAAGTAGCAAAAAATGCTAAAGTTTACAATTATGAAAATCGCAAAGAAAATATTGCTCACTGTCAACTTAGAAATAAATCTAGTAACTTACAAGCTCATCTTTGTAACCAACACTTCAACTTGTAATAATTGTGGCCTCACATGCGAAGACAATTTTCATTTCTTTCTTACTTGTCCAGCTTACATTAATTTACAGAACATTGCTCATTAACAGTCTTTAAAATAATGTAAACCTAAACAAACTCAATTCTGAGCAAGTATTAAATGTGTTACTTTTCGGCGATAGACAACTTCCCTATAAAACCAACTGCTTAATTTTTAAAGCAGTACAACAATATATTAAGTCAACAAAAAGAATCTAATTAATACCTATGTTATTAATAAATTTGCATTATGTCATCCTAAAATTTACCTCAGTATACATATACATGCACTCAGTATTTTATACCTCTTAGTATTCTATTTCATATATAATATTAATTACCATTCTATATTTTTCCTAATTTTCATTTGTTAATATGACCTTTATTTTTGTTGTTTTTGGGGTTTTTTTTTGGTTTTTTGTTTGTTTTTTTAATTTTTATCTTTCCATTTTTTCCCATTATCGATTTTTTGGATGTTTCCTAATTTTTTTTTCTCTGTTATTAATTCTACATGTATTCCAACTCATTTAAAGCTGCAATATTATTTATGCTTCATATTATATTATAAACTTACCATATTATAAACCTATTATATTATGGTACTTATATATATATATATATATATATATATATATATATATATATATATATATATATATATATATATATATATATATATATATATATATATAATTCAGATGTTATTGAAATATCATTTGTAACTTTGATCCTTGAAGAGAGGACTAACATAGGCATAGCCTGATGTCCAATCCTATTTTGTATTTATTTGCATAATAAAATATTTGTTAAATTAAATACCACGACAGATTGGTTGTAAACCTTAGTTAGACATTAATTTGTAAACATTAATAAACATATTACATATACTGTAATCTTCGTCTATATGGATAAATGATGTATGCATAAAACGGGGAAGTTTGATCCCCACCCTCCAGATTGTTTTTAATCTGAAATTCTTATTTGGAACAGTAATAGAAATTATATTTAAAATTGATCTAAAGAACCAAATTTAGAGAAAGATACACTAAATACCCATTATTCACTGGTTTGAAATAAATACAATAAAAAAACAGTTTGTTTTTTATTTCAATTTTAAAAAATAAGAAAAGGAAAAACTCGGACAAAGTATATACAAAAATGAACAAAAAAAATATGGTCCAACATATTTAGCATTATATCATAATTAATGTGTAAAGTGTTAATTCCCGCGCTTGCGCGGGTTATCATCTAGTACTCTATCATATTTTGCATCTAACCATAAAAAAAATAACCAACCGATAAAAACAATGTCAAAAAGTCATGGTCGTACCCCCTGTGTCTTGGTGTATGACCTACTATATATCTTTGTATGTCCAGAACTGTCCACAAGGACGCTGTCTCGTTCTCGTACAGAATATCATTATTGAGTAATCAAAAGCTTTCGCCAAAAGCCAACTAACTCTGACTGTCTCCACCTACGCTCTAAATCATAACTTCGTCATCGAAAGGTCACCAATATCATCACGGCGAAGCATATATTTCAACGAGAGAACTTTCTTGTTCTTCCCATTTCTCTTTCTCTTTCTGCTACCAAGAATTGTAAATAATGAGCAAATCTTATTCTTTCCATCTCTCTATAACTCCTTCACTTTCTTCGACAATATAAATCGTAAATCGTAAATAACCAACAAATTTTTTATCAAATAAGAACTTATTCTTTCTCGACTCTCTTTCTTTCTCTGTTAAATGTTAAATCACTCTCTCTCTCTGCTGAATCACGGACGATTTTTGTTTACCTATTTTGTCTTTCTCTCTATCCCTACAGATTATGAAGAGAAGTACAGTGCAGCAGTGTTTGGTTTACCTGAGCCAGGTGTTAGCGGTACTATCACAGGGCACCGACGCTGCCCAAGATTTACAAGGTAAGCCTCGCCCTGGACTACAGACAGTCAAATTGACAGTCATCTGTCAATCAGAAAATATAACAGACGTCTTTTTTTACTATATATGTATCTGTGCCTACATATTTTTCCTACTTGTACGAAAGAATTCGAATCAAGGCAATATATTTGCTTTAAATTTTTACGATGGTAAAATTTGGCTGAAAAAATATAGATGAAATGAAAACTTAAGCAAAAATCATATTGCGTGGTCATTTTGAGAATTCACAGAAAAATAAGACGTTATTGCATGTACAAAGTTTCTACTGACAACTAGAAATTATTTTAAATATTGTCACGTAAGCATTTATTCCAAATCAAATTATAAATAAAACCTATAATTTTCCTTGAAAAGACTGAGTGTCTGACAAGTAATAATTATTTTTGGAAATAAAAAAAAAAACCCACAGTGTGTGTGATTTGTTCGCAGAAAACATTAAATGTATCAGAAAATTAATTGTTTTCATTAAGCTGTCATAAAAACTTCTTGTTTTGTTTAATAATCAGGTTGCCGACCTCTTTTGCTAGTAGACTTTGAAAACGACACAGTCATAAACAAGCGCCGTGATGTCTACATCATTTCACAGAATACCGACATTCTGGCTTCTGGAATCGAGGGATTGCAATACGGTCGTTTCAACGGTCGCAACTCCTTCATAGAAATTCCTTATCTGAGTAGTATTGGCCTTGACAAATTCCTCCTCAGACTCGTTTTCTATAGCAATGCTTTGGGTGGAGAAGATGACCAGGTTCTATTTTCCAACTGCGAGTCAACAGGCTTCAAGGCCGCTGCTGATACAACAGAACTCGACGTTAACCAGAGACCTTCTTTGGCTGTTGTTCTAAACAAGCCCTCCGGGCTTTTAACTTTCATCGCTGAAACCAACACTTCACCGAAAACTATCATCCGATTACCGTTTAAGGTGAAACAACAATTTCTCAAGATATTTACACTTAATGCTTAATTTTGTTTGCTATTTTTGAAAGAATCTATTGTTCTCCTCTTACTATTGTTGGTGTAATTTCAATTTATATCATGGATTTTTAAGGAGGGAGGTTGGAACAATGTAGAAATGGTTTACGATGGCAAAGCTTTAACAGCAAGAGTGAAATATATTAATCCTGATGGAAAACTCATGCAAGTAATGGACACCAAAGTATTATCAGGTATGGAAAAAAATATGCATGAATTTCTTCAAATCTCATCAAGGTTTGATGAAAAGCTTTAGTTTCGTTAAGAAAATTGCAACTTAACGAATGCTGCTCTATATAAATAGTGCCTGTTTGGGAGGGTAACAGTTGAAATTGACACCTCGAGAAAACCATTGTCAACCGACGCGAAGCGGAGGTTGACAATGGTTTTCGAGGGGTGTTAAATTCAACTGTTTCCCTCCCAAACAGGCACTATTAATTTTATTATACCGAATATCTTAATTTTAAAGAAAACTTTACTGCTTTTCTATAGGAATGACTTGAATTCTACGGCGAACCGTATGCGCATAATTTACGCACATGCAACGATTCGTTATGGTATCCGTTGCCAAGTGTGTTGGTAACGCTGAGGGTAATAGAACGGATTATTAACTGCGTCTAAACCAATCAGATTTAAGTATTTAACATGAAAGTATAAAAATACAGTATATAACATTTAAAACTTTTTAATTCTCTAAATTATTAATTTGCAATTCTTCTACAGGACGTCTGGTTGCTTCCAAATTTAATCCAAGAATTGGAGTATGTATGAATGAAAGAGATGCTTTCTTTGGATATCTTGCCAAGGTTAGTATCATACGCATTCTAGAGTTTTAATCTACATTAAAAGACTGTCTAAAATAACTTAATAGTTTTTTGTTCTATAACTTATTGATAACACGTTTCATGTCTTACAACTTTACACTTGGTGGTTGTCTTATCTAAATGATTGACTAAGGTTGGTTTTTTTTTTGTTCACAGGTGAAAATTTATGATTGCATACCCACTGATCTTCTGGAGATGTAGATTACAATTCTTAAAAACGACAGAGGATTCATATAGCATATCACGTTTCTTTACTAAAAATCTTCACATTATTTTATTCACTTTTGATTTTTTTTTAATGGGCGTCTATCTGTTAAGACTTTCTGCGCTGTTTTAATGATTCATCTTTGCATTGCAACAATTCTACGACACAAACTGATGTTTATGCCTGTATGTTAATAAAAAATGTAAGCCTTGGAATTCAAGACGAGAGTCTTTTTTCTTTTAAGTTTGTGAGTTCATGTATATTACAGCTATATGTACATATATTTTACAAACAGTCAAACTGAGATCAGTTTGGTTATTTTTGATAAAACGTTATAGAAATATTCATTTTAAACTGTTAAAAATGTAAATCTATCGTATACATGAATCCATGCCTGTTTAGTGTACCCTTTTGTCATGTAATATAATAATAATAATAATTATTATTATGATGTTAAAAAAAATAAAGACAATATAATTTAAACTTTCAGGCTATTTGTGTGTGTTTTTTTTTAATTCAAGCAAAATATCATATATATATATAGCAAAATATCATATATATATATATATATCTTTTCTGCATTACACGATACATTCATACCCACAAATGATCACCAAAAAAGCATTCAATTGTTAAAACATTCATGGGTTTATATTTTCTTGGTTAAAGTAAAGTACAATTTCGAGGCTATTAAAATTTTATTTCCATGAATATTCTAGTCACTTTTCTTACTAACTTGAGCATTACAACTCTTGGATTGTTTCACTAAATTAATGTATTGAATGGTTTTAATAAAATTCGATTCTAGCAGCAATAATGGAGTCTTCTCCGATTTGTTGAATCTGACGTTTTCTGGAGAGGGTTACAATTCTATAGGATTTCCGTAATGGTGCAAATTTATTTTTTTAATGCAGCTGACTTCATTCTGAAATTAGACTTCTTTTAGACAAAATGATTTTTAAATTCAGGGTGAACAAACTACAAGTATCCGGATATAAGTAAAAACCAGTTTGCTTACCGCGGAAGGATAAACATACGCTCAACTGGAACCTGGGGTCACCCGAAAATAGTTCTCTAAAATTAGCTCCTATATAGTTGAGCGTACGTGTTATCCTTCTGCATGTTTACCAGTCATTTTTTTCAGCAGCCATGACAGTTCTCGCGAGATTTTATTGCCTGACAGTGCATTCAACAATGGAAGCTAGCAATATCATTTTTCATTGAAAAAAAGATTTATCAATGCATATTAATAATGTGACGACCTTCAAATTCGCAATTAACGAAAACGTTGTAATGGATGTAACAATTAAGCAATAGTGAGCAAGTGTTGAAAGCAAAAAGGAGGTTCACTGTGCACGTGTGTAATTAGTCAGCCCGCGGGCTGGCTATATTATATATGGAATGAGAGTACCAATGCACCGGATGTTGACATCAGAGAAATGTTTATACAAGATGGAACCGTGCAGAAAAAGGTATGGCTTAGGTGATTGGCTGAATTAATTGCTGAAATAATGATCATTTTAAAGTAAAATTATCACTGTTTGAATTCAATGATGGAATGAAGTACTGCAGAAAGTAAAGAAATAAGAGGGGTTGAAATAGGAGGTGGGTGTCATTTTTGAGACTTGGATTCATTTGCTGCGGATCGCTATAAGTTGTAAACAAGCTCAATTTTGACCTATAAACGCAATGGCACCATATATATTTCTAGTAATTTTTGTTAGTGCTTGAAATGAACTTTCAAATGTGACCAAGGATATGTCTGTAAGTAAAATAGCAAACTAGTAGCAAGGTGTATTTAGATTAACATTGAGCTCTATGGGAAATGAATTGGTACCCTTTTCCCTTAGGTTAGGATGAAACTTCAATTGCGCTTGCGTAAATTGGAATTCTGGGAAGAAATTAGACAGATCGTGTTAGAAAAATTCGAAGACGTTATGAAACCGGTCAGTTTCTAGGTCAAACTGCGCATCAATGTATTGGAAGACTGTCAGTGGGAATCGTCTGCAGCCACAGTCCGGAGTCCGCGTATAATTATCTTCCCAACTCTCTTAGTGAGATTGAAAAGTAAATATATTGGAAGTAGTTTGCCACCAAACCATAAAAATTAGAGAGCTATATCAACAAAATTACAACTTTAAGTATTAAGTAGGTGTGCAGTCATACATTGCATGTACATACACCGCTACACGCTTATCTCCTCACCTACATGTACAGCCATAAAAATAAGGCTGCAAACTAAATGTGCACCCGCATATTATTATTGTTCTGGAAACTATTTACCTAGTATTTTAATAGATTGTGTATTCACTTTTGCCCTAAAATTAAAATTCCGCTGGCTGACTTTCTTAGCTTCCTTGATAGATAGCACTGTTTGATCGGTTGAAGGGAAGGGGGTGTCATCACAACAAGTTATTACCTAACGAAGCAATTAAAGGCCGGCACATTAAACATGCATCGGTTGATATATTTGTTTTTGTTAAAAAAAAACAAAAATGTTGTAATGGATGTAAAAAGCAGCATTGAGCAAGTTTACTGTACACGTGTGCAATCCAATAGAAAGGCCCCTACATTTGAACGGAGAATGGGAGAGGGGGGGGGGGGCTTCGCAACAAGTTGTACCTAATGATTATAATATTACACGGTAGAATGTTAACTATAATTGTGTTCGGTTATCATTTCTAAACAAAACTGCCAGTTTGTATTAAAGAATTTACTAAGTATTGTTACGTTAGCTTAAATGTTCATTAGAGAAACGAAACGGCATGGTCGTTTACGCGATTTCATTCATTGTAAAAGGGGTCTAACTTCCGTGTTTTACTCAGTGTAAATAATAAGTTCATAGTATCTAAACTAAAGTAAAATTAATATATAACAAGTAAAAGTTGTTACGAAACAAATGCCAAAAAAGAGTTTTATTGACTCCACAGATACGGGTATTGTGTTCGTAATTAAGTTTTAATTGCTATATTTTTATTTTGTTGGCAGCAAATAAAGTTTTAAGAGAAAACAACATGTACGCAAAATATTTTAGTGAAAAATTATGATCACATTAAGACACAGTATCGGCATATAGTGAAGACGTCTCGCCATGTAACGTTAAAGTATCAGCACGTAACGTGAAAGTGTCAACAAGTAATGTTGAAGCATCATCATACTGTGGTTTCATTAATATTCAAGGGTATCAATTTTCGTTGATAAAGTGAAAATCACAGTTTCAAGGATACGGATATTCGTGGCCAATAACCTTATCAATACAAAATGTTAATAGAAATTGCACTTCAATGAACATTTAATTTCGTGGATCAACTTATCTACGAAATCCACGAAAATTGGTATTCCATGAATATTGATGAAACCACAGTATAATGAAGATCATCCACATAAGAAATTGAAGCGTTCCATACGCCACCATTTTAAATCATAATGTCTTGATGTTGTATAATACCTTCAGATTCAACTATAGACCCTATTAAAATTTAAATTCATAACTTGCTAAAATTCATAGAACCAAGTTCTTGCAATGAAATAAATATGTTTAGTCAGGCAAGCTTTTTGGAAAGCTATTACTTGTTGGATTTACGCTTGGGGTTTAGATTGGCTTGATAAAAAATATAAGTGTAAATAAGCAGTCTTCCATCATTCTGTTACTAAAACATCATCGGAGAAAAGAGTATACATGTATATGGAAAATTCATATTCACCGCACGTTATTTATGTTTAAAATGGGAGAATTCCTATATTCTGTTCAAGATCCTCCCATGAATTCTCTTTGGCTGTCCCAAAATAGAACCGATCAAAGTCAGTAACCTTGGCGGAAAAATTCAACTTCTGTTGTTGACATACAGGAACAATAACCGATATATGGACTATACTTAATTTTTTGGATTACTAGTAATTTATGTTAATATACATAATTACAATGTTTGAGTTCAGGAAAGAATTGCAAATGTTATTGTCATTGAATTATGATTTGAGGCCATTTTGAGCGAAATCGTTGCAGGAGTGGTTAATGTTTATAATTATATGCTTTGATTCTTCAAGTCAGCATAATTTTGCAACGGGTCTTCATAGCTCGTATAATAAATAACCAAAAAAGAATTTTATTGTTTATATTCACACTCCCTATCTTTTCAATTATGTTTATAGAGTGCGTAAAAGTCCGTAAATTATCGTAATGATTACATAGATGAAACAGCCAATTCTTCCATATTTAACACATGCACTCGAAGGTCACTACAGCTATTTTTGGAAATCTGATGTCGTTCCTTAGAGTCCATGTATAGTTCCTTCTTTCAATTTCATAAAATTTTGATCGATCGCAAAATATATAATTTGCCAATAGTCTGAAATAGTCTGAAAACAGGTTTAGAAAGCTAAACGAATACGTTTATCTTTACGCCGATTAAACCGTCATAATACGGTTTTGTCAGTAGGGGTATATGTAAAAATCAGTCTAATTTCTCATAAAATAAGAGAGAAAACACTCAAAAGATGTAAACATATTGCCGCATAAAATTTTTTAAAACTGTTGCTGTTGACATTTATATGCATTCTCTTTTTTTTAACATTTGCTATATTTTTTTTTATTTCATTAGTCATTAAATTGCCATGATAACTCAATCGTCGGCGCCCGAAACTGGAACTGAATTTGTTAATCATATCAAATGGTGAGATGTAATAGTTCAATCGTGTTTTGTGGTCTATTAGACAATGGTTATGATCTAATATCAAGTTTGAAAATCCACCTAAATATTGAAAAGAGCCCACTTTGGTTTTTTCGGCGTAGGGATTAAGAGGGAAACTAGCCTTGACCATATTTTCAAGACAAACAATCTTAAAAAAGGGTAAATAATACCAATTCCAAAGCTATCATTTAGTTTCGAAGATAATCATTTTGCAAAGTATAGTACATGAAAGATTAATCATAATATTAAGTATATATAAATCTCGAAGTTGTACATTGTCCCCCCCCCCACCAAAAAAACCCCCCAAAAAACCCTACCCGTCGCAAAAAAAACCCCACACAAATGGAACAGATAATCAACTAAAAATATTTAATGATCAACACATTACTTCAACACAAATAAAAAAATAAGTGAAGACATTACATACGTTTTCGTATAAAAAAGTGAAATAAATATATGTCAAAAAACTAATATTACAATGGAAATATTTTCACGGCGTGCAGTCATAAATCTTGACCTGAAAAACAAACAAGTAAAATTAATTAGCATTTCTTCCCATCACATTTCTGGTCCTAAAGCCATATCACGCAGGTGTTCGGGGAATTATTCTTATCATTGCGATACTGCAAGAATTTCAAAATACGATAGAGGAATGTTTACTTGATACATGTAATAGCATGTTTACTTTAAATCTATGGAGGCGGAATTGACAACAAACTTCACATTAGGTCGTAGAATACTGTATTAGTATGTATTAGAATTCTTAAAGTCTTTAAAATTAATTTTATTTTTTTTAATTTTTAAAACGATTTCTTAAAGCAAGTAACGTTTAATATAGCAAAGAAAAACAATCATACTACTAGTATTTCAGCTTTAACATTGTCCTATATTTAATCAGAGCTCTTCTTCTCAAAAACGATATATTGACCTGTCTATCATAACTGAGATAAGACCATTTAATCATAGATGATAAAAATACACACCATGTCCAAATAACCGAAGAAGCCATCTTGGTCGTTACAACGTCCGATCTGCATTGGTTTCTGAGCAGGCGTCAATCGACCTACGTAGAGAGAAACAACAAAACGACATCAAAATATGTAGCATTACAACTGACATCCATTGCTTTTAAACCTTAAGTATTCAAAAGAACACAGCCACTTAAGTACATGTATAATAAATATATCCCCATCTACCATGATGACCGTAATCAAAAAGCCTCGCCGACCTAAAAGTTGGTATACTATATCTTTCAAATTTATTATCCTTAAAATAAGAATTCGACGAATTGATCGTAGGTACGCTATCATTCTCATTACCCCTAACCACGAGGAATCATTGACTAAGCCGTAAATACTGTATATAGGGAAATATTCGCCCCCGTTTTATTTTCGCCCCTTTCGCCCCTGTTGACAGCGGGCCTATATAACAATGAGCGAATTATAATGTCTCAAATAATCTCTCCTAAACACAACTTTGTTTGTACGAATTCAAGACAGAGCGAAACCATTTGCAAATGAAAAGGGAGAACATAATATAAGGCGAATATAACCCTGTATACAGTATACGACAATTCAAATTTCTTATTCTACCCATACTGACTCGGCGACTTACCCGTCAGTGCCGTAGAGTTCTTGAACTCCAGTGCCTGCTTGTCTTTACCCACCACCCTCACCCTGGCGGACAGCTCAGCGCCATCAAACATCAACTCCACGTTATTCCAGTCGTTTTTCTAATATTTAGGAAAAAATACGGCCGTAAAATAATATCATTTGTATGCTACAAAGCATTCATATGCCATGAATTAAGAAAATATGTTAGAAAAAATTATTAGACTCGATATCATTCAAGTTGAATACGTCGCTAAATAACGAAGATCTATTAGTTTAAATTGTGAATATTTCTATTTCTGTCTTTAACACTGTTAAATTAGGTATTGTGTATATCATTTTCTCATAAATCACTTTCATACTCATCGCACGGATATTAAACAATACAATTACCTTAAATGGCAGGAGCATCATCACTTGCTCTGATGCCCGGTCCTCGGTCGAGCCCAAGAAGACAAGCCTGTTCAGCTTCCGGTTCAAAATAATTGCAATGGAAGGAGAAAGGTCTTTGTTTATTTCGGGAGAGTTCCATCTGACCGTTTCGGTTTCACAATTAGAAAACAACACCTGGGAATCAGGACCGTGAGTTCCGGCTGTGAAGAACCGGAGACGTGCCATCAGTTTGGTTATTGACATTCCGGAAAGAAATGGGATGGATATACGTGACGTTATTCCGTTGAATCGTCCGTACTGTGCCCCTTTCTCTGATCTTGTGATCTGAGTATCTGTAGGATCAATCCAGATCTTGCGAGGGGACTTGTTGACGATAGATTTCCCCGTAAAGTCTACGAACACTACGGGTTCACATTCTGTAAAAAAAATAAATAAATAAAAATAAAAACAATTGTTTAAGTTAACCAATTTCTGTTTGAAGATATTTGGTAGAATCATTTTTATTCGTAGGGGTCAATGCTGGAAGCCAAAATTTTCATGGTTCACGGGGACGTAATTTCGTCAGCAGCAAGTTCTATTTTGTAAATAAATGTTAAACAAATGCTTGTATGTATATATATATATATATATATATATATATATATATATATATATATATATATATATATATATAGGTTCATGGGGGATGTAAATTCGCGTGCGAGGGTTACGCACGAAATCACGAACATTGGTCCTCCACGAACAATGTTGATTTCACACTATATGAAATTAACGCAATTTTTGAAACCTTAAAATGAAATACTGTCGGGAAAAAAACCCCTTAAAACAAACCAAGATCCCCTCCAAATCAAAGCAATGTATAGCATATGGATCATCATACCTTATTTATGCGTACAAATAATAAAGGTATTTGCATTCATTATCATTAAAAGTTTTCAACTCGTAGCTGACGAAAATAGAAACACCTTTTGAGAAAAGCAATGTATAGCACATGGATCATCAAAGCTACAATAGTTTATATGTACACATCATATAGGCCATTACTCTCAAAATCTTCAAAACTTTTTTGACACAAAGATGATAAGAATAGAATGATAAGTACTTTTCACTGGGATTGACACGACTTTGCTCTCTGTTTCCGACTCCAAAGGATTTCCACATACACAGATATCCGGTCTATAGACGAGGGATGGGGGGCAGTCTTGCTCCTGATTGGCCATCTCGTTCCAGTATTTCTTTGGCCTGCCTTTAACTGGACGGAAGAAGCACTCTGAAGAGTAACAAATGAGATTTTAAGTCAAACATTATTGTGGAATCAGTTAATTTCGTGAGGGCCAATTTTCGTGGATTGTTGGTTTTTTTGCCTTTCTTTGAGGATGTAATTGCGTTTCAGTTTCATTAGGAAAAATAAATCTTTTATAATTAGTTTTCTTCGAGGATGTTAGTTTGTAGGTATGGGCTACCCACGAATACCACGAAAATTGAGCCACCACGAATTCTAATGATTCCACAGTATTCGTACAACTAAAGAATGTCAAAGAAACAAGTCAATGAACAAATTGACTTTGATTAATATCAATACATCTGTATAAGTCTTTAAGTTACTAAATGGATTAATCGTACTGTTTTGTGATTGAAATTATGAAGTACTACTGAGCTCATAGTCTCTAAAAGAAAGGAGCCAGTATTACCCCATTGTCGTCATTGGAACTTGTCTAATTCCTTTATCTTCGAATTCGTCGAAATAAGTTCTTCGTTTTTAAAAAATTAAAACCACAACAAATAAATTAATCAATTAATTAATTTCCTAATGTTCTTTTATTGTCTTCCTGTCTCACCGTATTTTGGGGCTTTGGTGGTAACATCGCCTTGACTTTTGTAGTTGGAGGAGTCCACGGAGCAAGGAATGGTGCAGGAGTCGTCTGCTACACACCTTCCTTCAAGGTCATTATAGGCAAAGCCTTCATCACAGCAATAGGGCATTGAAGTGTTTTGCAAAGAGCATTTGTAGTAACTTCTGCAGTTAATACCACTGGGATAGGTCTCTGTAGGTTTCTTCGTCAAACATGGATCTGTTTTAAGGGAACAACAATGCATAACAAGCTGTTGTTTATCAACAGAATGATAGAAATAGGACAAAAACAAAGCAATAAAAACAGCAAAAGTAATACTAGTAAATATAAAAGTAACGATAACAAAAAAACCCTCAAATTTTCCTAAGACATTAAATCTGATTAAATAGGAAAAACCCAATATCAGTGGCCTCAATAATCTTAAACCGACATAATACGAATCGAGATCGTAATCCAGGTACGATCAAGTTTCTTTTATAATTGTGAATTTGCTACAAATCCTTTAATTAAGAAATTATTAAATATAAATATATATTTATATTAATACCTGTTTCACAATTAACGCTGTTCACTGCATCACAGTTGTTAATTTGGGTATTCCAGAAAGTTCCAAATGCGCAGCGAATTTTCGTACATTCACAAAGACTGCCAGTTTGGGCAAAGCATGTTTCGTAGTGAGTACAATTCACAGGACGGTAGCAAGAGTCCGTGTTTGTCCGACATTGAGAAGAACATAGACCCGCTATCAACAAAAAATGAATAAATACATAAATAAATAATATTCAATTGTTATAATTCATGAATACTTTTATAAAGGCATTTGCATCATATATACATGCTGTTAATTTTCTAGGCTTTCCTTTATGATGAAGTTTTATTTAAATATTTATATCTTTTGCATTTGACGACAAATGAATAAACACTTAATTCTTCTCAGATAATGCAGTTTTTTTAATGCCAAAACTGCAGATACATGTACGTATTTCTGATGGGTAGATGGTAAGCGTTTTGATTTCTCAAAATGTACATCTAGTGCTGTGGATGATTCTTAGAAATTAAGCTAATTTCTTGCAAAATTTCTGGAAAACTGTGTGACAGTGTTCTTTAGAAATGAGTTATATTCGACGCAAACATCACCTTTCTCTTTGCCACCCATGAATCCCCCTCCGCCAATTCCACCTATAATTCTGTCCCTTTTGGGAGCTGGTGCTTCCTTAGTTTCTGGTTTGTTGACGACTGTTTTCTTAGGCGTGTCAGTTTCTGTCAAACAAAACCAGGTCATCAAAACACGAAGATAAAAAACACTAAAAAAATGGAATTATTATTAAATATCTTAATATTTGTGCTTCTGATGACTTCTCATTTAGGTTCTTAAGATTGTTTTTGTTCAAGATAAAGAGCATACAAATTTATTAAAAATTAATCATGTATATATTTTTTTATAGAAATTACTTGGATCAACAGGAGTAAGTGAATCAGTATTTGATGTCGGGCTCAACATTTCGGTTTGCTGCGTTTCCTGTTTGATTTCTTCAACAGGTGTTGTCGTATCAACAACGGCTGCACCTACTACTGGACTGATGGCCGTGTCACCCACAGGTGAATCAACAGCAACAGTGTCTGGTACCACAGGATCTACCACTGCAGGATTATCAACAACAACGGTGTCCGCAACTACTTGATCTACTACTGGAGCGTTGGTGGCAACGCCAACTCCATTAGTGTCTGCACCAACGTTGCCTGGTGCTCCTTGGGCACCAAGAGGAGTGTCAACAACAGCGGGATCCTGTACTATAGGATCTACTACTGATATTTCTCCTACGGAGGATACAACATCAGGGGACGACAGACTACCTAAACGAAGTACAAAAGGTTTGATTTTTTTTCATAAGTTTTTTTAAATGCAAACTCTTAAAACAGATTTTGTATCGGTTTTTTTAAATGTTTGTTTGCTGTCTTTCGACTGACTTACAAAAATATATCAGATCATTCTCAATAAAAAAAAATGTGTAAAGAGTTTTTTCCCGCCAACTGATTCGAAATTTAAAGACTTGAATCGGGAGTTTGCAATAAAAAAGATTTTTAAAGATATACATTGTAGTTTTGTTTTAATGGTCACTGTTACGAATTGATATGTTTGATAAAGAATCTCTTTTTTTATGAATAAATTTTATTTATTTCAGTTTATTTCAAAAGCTGTTTTACATTGATAGGTCAATTAATACAGTAAGTGAACAAAATGGGGATTTAGTACAACAAATTCAGATTTGCATTACAATCAGTTCCTAATAAGCGACTCAGTAAATATATGTTTAGGTCCGTTATGTAATAATGATAACCTCTATGAAAATTATTATTTATAACTTTTTAAACACGATGGTTAATTAAACAACATTACATACCGACCGTCTCGCCTTGGACGTCACCAAAGACATTTATATTGTTGTCTCCGAATACACTGGGCTCTACAACGGTAAAACGTAAAATATTAATCCTGCAAAAATGTTTGGTACATACTTAAAGATACTCACACACGACTAAGGCATTCAAACTTTACAATAGCATTCCTCGTCATGTATATGTTTAATGTAGCTTAAGTTAAATACTTAATTTTATGATATAATATATTTATAGTGACATTGCATAAACCTACCAGATGCTTGGTCAAATATAATATATCCTATACGTGAAAAAAATTGACAAAATGTCGTGTAATTTAATGTTTTTTTTGTTCATATGTACATTTATATTTCCAGTGTCTTTGTCTGTGATAACACTACCAATCGATTTTGTAATGTATGACATAATACAATTCCTCAATGACTATTTAAATATCAAATTGTACAATTGATGAAAATTATGAAAATATAAGTAATAAGGAATCATTCTTTGAATATTATGAGGTGATCAAATACGATCGGGCGTGATCAAATTAATCATAAAGCCCTTCGGGCTTTATTAGATATTGATCACTCACGACCGTATTTGATCTTCTCATTTTACTCAAAGAATGATTCCTTCTTCCTTAAAAAAATTAAGAGTGCAGTGGTTTAACAATCATTTAAGCAATATTTCTCTTGACCTATTGATGCATAATTTGTATGTGCTTGCTTTATTGACAAAAAATCGTAAATGTTTAAAAGGGTGACGTTGATTGATGTTGCCCGGGGTTGAGGCGGGTATTAATTTGAAATATGACTCGGGCGTTTACCATCAATAATGTAAATAGCTTTTAAAAGTTGACTCATGGAAATAAACCAGATTATAACCTTCATCAACAAGACTTCATTTTTTTGTGAAAATTATTTGATTAATGACCAAGATAAATTTCTACGTAAGCTATGTGTTATCATTTCGTGAATCAGTCCATATAGTTCCATAAAGTTTACTGCTGTTTACCGACTCTTTCCCCCGCAATGTTTCCAAAAACGTCTATCTGGCTCTCTCCAAAAGGATTGCCTATGCTAAGTGCAACGTCCGTGGACCCCACCCCCACATCGTTTTTAGCACTACACGTGTAAATTCCTTTATCACTGATGTCACTCTTCGATATGACCAGGTCACTGGACCGGAAGCCTGTCCCAGTTTTTATTGCAATTCGGTTATCTGTTGGCAGTTGGGCGCCATTTTTTAGCCACGTGACTTCCTCTAGCGGCGAATCAAGAGAGTCTACCAGACATCTGATTGTAACTTCCAGACCCGGTATCAAGTCATAGGATGGCTGGGAAAATGTTATGACTGGTGGGAGATGTTGTTCTGTTAAACGAAATAGTGAAAATTTAAACAGACATCTTAAATACTGGTATATCGGGTTTTCTCGAACATTAACACTTTTTTTCCTTTGAAAAATTAATTTGCTTTTCACATTTAATTTCCCCTTGTTTACAATCTTTATGACAAGTTAGACGTATAAACTGTATGAAAAATACATTATCTTTAAATTAAGACAGATTGTTTAAATCATTTAAATGAAACAATTGAAAAACAACAACATAATGTTTCTTCTGAACGAATCAAGTAGAAGAAGAAATAATCAACAAGCATTTCCGGTCTGTAGAATGAGGCAACAAAAGAATAAAAACAACACCACCTAGCCCCCCCCCCCCACCAAACAACCCTAAATCAAAAACAAACTAATATCATGTTTGTTGTAAAACGATTTATCAAAAGACTTAGACGTACGATATAGAACATTTATTATTATTTTTCTGGTCACGTTTTCGCTGATTTTTTAAAGATGTTTTAAAGATTTGTTTTAAAGTATATCAGTAATAATAAAACAATTTTTCGATTCGTTGACAGACGTATTCTAGATAGGTTTATTGATAAAAAGTTAAGGCTTTTAAAAACCAACTCGATCTGATATACTATCTTTTAGTACGCAGTCCTTATTAAAGCAAATCTACCTGTGCAATTTAGTGTGAACATTTATGGAGTGAATTTTAACTTTCTTTAAAATAAAACGTTGGTTTTTTAAAATTTCATTGCGTTACATTTTTTTTCTTCCAAATAAGGGTTACTTGTAATAACCCAGTTCTAAATACTATTTTAAAACAGATAAGTTATGAAATTGTTATTACTGTTTGACAAATTTAAACGTTGGTAGAGTGTTTTCATCATGCATTGTTCGAGGGTATCAATTTAGATAATCTTATTAAAACACTTTAATTGGTGGCCAATGATTTTTTCAATAAAATATAATAAAAATAATAATATTCATGATCATCAGATTTTTTAGACCAACTCAACAACGAAATTCATGAAAATCGGTATTCAACGAATATGCGATGGAATTATACTAGTTGAGTTTGAATATCTACGTTAACGAAAACGTCAACGAAAAGACAAGACATGCATACAGAGTTGCAATGGAAAGAAAGAGAGTAATGATTTATTAGATGATATTTTTAAAAATAATAAAATAAGAATCGAACATTACGCTGAATTCTTTGTAAAGGACAGCATTAGGGGTTTAGAACAAAACGCCAATAATCCAGAATTAACGTCGCTTACCTCACACTCTATAAACTATGTTAACTTCAGAGGTTATTATCATTTTGCATTAAAAATATCAGATATGATCCAAAATAGGTATGTAGCATAAGGAGGAAGTTTTTGCTGTCCAATGTTGAATTTTTCTTGAATTTGTTACATCTGTGACATTACTTTGGATCAACCCTAGTATAAAACAAGAATGTTGTTTTGTGTGAGTAATTATAATTTTATAATTTGTGTTTTGTTAATTTTGTTTTAAAATGAAAAATGGTATTATAACAATAGGTGTGTATGTAACTTTATTTACTATTCAAGGCCTTATAAGTATTATCGATGTTTACTTGCATTTGATTAGTTGTACATGTTTGGACACAACCACCACCGCTCCCACCACAATAAAAAGAACGTTACAACCATGAATGTCAAAGTATCCAAAAGATATAAATATAACAGAGAAAATGTCCAGAGTTAATTTTTTTTGTTTAAACTTGTTGTTTCAACTTGTTGTTTTCCGGAGAAAAGAAAAATAGAACCCCCTTTCATTATTTATATTATATTATACTTTGTGTTTGCTATATGCTATTTATGATATGATATTAAATTAATTCTTAATTGGAATCTAAATTATCTTACCTTGTGCATATAAAAGGGGTTGAAAACAAAGGAATAAGAAGAAATAGAGAGTCTGAAGGGTAATCACTGAAAAGATAAAACTAAAGGATCATGACATTTGTATAAAAGATAAATTATCTTGCTAATAATTTACAAATGAATCAATTTTCTTAAACACCACGAATCGATTTTAACACAAATGATTTGGATTTTTTTATAAACTGTCAAATTATTGTTAAATGTTGAAGAACTCTAATGATTATAGCTCTCTTTGAAACAGTCAACTATTTGTTAAAAGGGTTTTCTGTATAAGCAAAATTTGTAAAACACTGGTAACTTTACCTTGTATAAATTGTTTTCCCATTTGTTTCTTGCACAGTGTTAAAAAATTCCTAAATCTTTGGTTGTAATAGCTTGGCTACTTGAATTATTAACTGCATAAATATATACGTAATAAGGAGTTCCGCCACCATTTTGCCTAAGGCTGGCGATCATTCGTCAGAATTGAAATTGTTTTATGACAACTCATGTACCGCAGTGTACTCCTCTCAATGTCGTCAGTTAAAAAAAAAACAAAATAACAAAATCAACTTAATTTTCTTGTTTTGTTTCCTTTACAATGCACGTAAAGGTTTGGATATTGCGTACAATTGGGGGAGCGGATGTGATTAAGTGATTTGAGTAAGTTTATAGATTGGGTGTGGCTACATCTAGATGACATGCTTTCACGTACATTAAATCTAAATGCATATTGCAAATTATTTTCTCCCTATCTCACCTAAACGGACACCAAGTTCATCGCGTGTCTAGAATTTAAGATTCACGTGTAGAAATGTTTGTGTGTGTGTTTTAATTCGTAAGTTTTTATACCTCCTGAAGAACAATGGTAGTCTATCTTACTAGTCGACCTTTTGGGTCATCATTTAAGTTTAATGGAATTCAAATGAAGTGCTTATTTTCCGAACCTAAAAAAAAACGCTTTCATGATCAATTAAAACTTGAAAAGAAATAAATAGAATATGTTGTAAAATATACATATACTCCTATGAACCTTACCTCATTGTCAAATGAGCATAGGCAAAATTACGAAAAGGGAACACCTTTAACATCTAGTCATTTAAAAACACATTTTCTGGGCTATTGTTTAAATCTCTATCTCTTGGCGACGATGGTACATAGTTTTTAAAAATAAAAGAATGATATTTCATCTTTAGCATCAAGTTATGTTTAGTTAAAAAAAGAGAGAAGTTTTACATAATTTTGTGAAGAAATTATTCTTCCAAATATTATGTGGTTTGATATATAACCTATTTTTAGAATAGTTATTATAAGTGTTAAATAAAGATCACAGGATGAAGCTCTACAGTGCAGTAAACTAAAATATTAACTGAATGGTCTGAAAAGGTCACGGAATGGTATAGTTCTGCCATTCATTCTCCTTTCAGTTACCGTTCAGTCACATTTCAGTTAACTGAATGGCAGAGGTTCATTCTGTGGATATGATAAAGCTGATATTTATCAATGAATTGAGCCCCTGGTGGCTTAATATAAATGACTGTTTCAAAATTTTCACAGTATGTAAATGTTTATTAACTATGTGGAGTACCAAGCCGGAAAACAACCGGTAAAGTTTTTTTTCTTTGCTACAGATATCAAAATTACGATGATCCAACCTGAAAGATAAAATACCAAAAATTACCAGATGCTTTTAATGATCTTTTGAAAATATGTTGAAAATGATTCTCTGTAACTGTCGACTCTAGTTTTTGTTGTTGTTTTTTTTAATTATTTAACGAATGTCTAGATATTTAAAAATCATTTATAATGAATATTTCTGAATGAAATATGATTTAATGATAATCCCTGCTACAAATAATCCCATTTTCATTTAGCTACTATTTTTGATGACCTAATGTAAGCTCATTTGAACTGGGTCATTTGTGGCAAGGTGCACGTCCGTCTATTCGTTTGTCTGTAAACCGTTTATTCCTTTTTATAATCTTCCCATCTATACCAAAACCTGTTAAGGGAATAAGATCTAATATATGATATTTGAGTGCTTACTTTGTTATAGTCCATTTAAAGATTGGTAAAAATATGGCTTAATATGCCTTAAAACAATCGTTTTGAGAACCTGCCATCATTCATGATACCTCTTCTCTATACATAGTAATAATATAAACATTCCTAAAATCATGACCTTCGACTAATAGTTAATCCTATCAACGAATTTTTTTCAACATTTTTCTTCTCAATAACTTCAATTTACATGTACAACTTGAGATATCTTAAAGTACATTCAATTAATTCAAAATAGAGGTTGTTACTGAATTGATCAATAAAGATCAATTTTGTGGATTTTTATTAATCACTTGCAAAATATATTTTTTAAAAACTGTTTTAAAAGTTAATTTTAATGAAATCAGATAGCAGCTTTCTATTATTACTGTGAAATCATTAGATTTCGTAATGGCCCAATTTTCGTAGAATTCGTGGGTATCTCTCATGCACAATTGATATTCTCCACGAATAAATATATTAGTGTTATAAAGTCATATTTCATTTTTATGAATAAAATAATACACGAAATTACGTCCCCATGAACCTGTAAAATAAAAGCAATCCACGAAAATTTGCCCCCGCGAATCTAAATGATATCACAGTAAGTAAACTGGGGTATTAAAGTTTCTGTGGGATATATATCATATAGAGACAAATCCAGATCCAATAAGAAGAAAATGCATAACTGATGTTGACACTAAACTCTGACAGAGAAATTAGTTCAAAAATACTTCTTTAAAACATTGTAAGAATACCTTAAATTTATTTAAATAAAATAAAAACACCACTACTTTTACAGACATCATAAAACTGATATATCGAAAAAACTTAATAATATGACAATCAAGCAAATTGGAGTTGACGTTTTAATTCTGTATTTTTTTTAGAAGTTTCTTTTGAGTGTGGAGAATATATTTAAGCATTATTCGATTCTTCAACTAGGCTCCATTATATGTATTTCATCAACAAACCATCAACGCTTTTAAATTACTTTCTTGCATTGGCAGACACATTATGTTAATGGTATTCATCATGTATTACGATCATTCATTACAAGACAGAGGATTTGTTTCAAATGATAAATGATTTCTCTTTGTCTATACACAATCATAGCTGGCTTGTCTTCGTAAGCGATCAGCAAAATGTCCCATTTCCCCCTCTACTTAATAGTAGTATTCACATTGCTCCTTTTATCCAATGTCCCTTAAAAATAAAGGTTATGTTGCTTGCTGTTGTCATTTGAGGGACATAAAATCTTTAACAGACCACAAATTTGTTAGGATTTTTTCCCAGTAAAAATTCTCATTTAGGCGCGATTTTTTGGTCAATAAATTGTTTACCATTTCCTGATTATGTGACGTCATGGAATATCAAATTAAGATAACGACTTTGTAAATAACCTAAATATTTTGCTTGAATTAAAAAAACCCACACACAAATAGCCTGAAAGTTTAAATTATATCGTCTTTATTATTTTAACATAATAATAATAATTATTATAATATTACATGACAAAGGGATACACAAAACAGGCATGAATTCATGTATACGATAGATTAACATTTTTAACAGTTTAAAATGAATATTTCTTTAACGTTTTATCAAAAATAACCAAACTGATCTCAGTTTGACTGTTTGTAAAATATATGTACGTATAGTTGTAATATACGTGAAATCACAAACTTAAAAAAAAATAAAACTCTCGTCTTGAATTCCAAGGCTTATACTTTATATTAAAAAAACAGGCATAAACATCAGTTTGTGTCGTAGAATTGTTGCAATGCAAAGATGAATCATTAAAACAGCACAGAAAAAGTGTGTGACTATAAGAGAGGCATAGCAGAACGTCTTTTAACATGAAATCCAAACGTTTGGTTCTCTAATTAACATTCAGTGCTGACCTAGTTCTTGCTAATTTTTCAATTTTTGCGGTCAATATTGAGAAATTCTTGGACAAGCAAACCTTATTTATAGGTGTTTTGGCTGATTGTACATATGGTAAAGTTTATCATCCATCTCAAAATTTCACCTCGATTTAATTCAGTAGACCACACTGTCGACATTGCAGGCAGTTTTTCGACAGATCCAGGAAAATAGCGAGTCTTAACAGATAGACGCCCATTAAATAAATATTCAAAAGTGAATAAAATAATGTGAAGTTTTAGGAAAGAAATATGATATGCTATATGAATCCTCTGTCGTTTTTAAGAATTGTAATCTACATCACCGGAAGATCAGTGGGTATGCAATCATAAATTTTCACCTGTGAATAAAAAAACCAATCTTAGTCAATCATTTAGATAAGACAACCCCCCCCCCCCCAGTGTCTTGAAATGGTTAAATTTTAAGACATGAAACGTGTTATCAATAAGTTATAGAACAAAAAAACTATTAAGTTATTTTAGACAAACTTTTAATGTAGATTAAAACTCTAGAATGCGTATGATACTAACCATGTCAAGGTATCCAAAGAAAGCATCTCTTTCATTCATACATACTCCTATTCTTGGACTAAATTTGGAAGCAACCAGACGTCCTGTAGAAGAATTATAAATTAATAATTTAATGAATAAAAAGTTTTAAATGTTTTATATTGTATCATAAATACTGAAATCTGATTGGTTAAGACGCAGTTAATAATCCGTTCTATTACCCTCAGCGTTACCAACACACTTGGCAACGGATAACATTACGAATCGTTGCATGCGCGTATATTATGTGCGTACGTTTCGCCGTAGAATTCAAGTCATTCCTATAGAATACATTAGCAGTAAATTTCTGTTTAAAATTAAGACATTCAGTATAATAAAATTAATAGTGCCTGTTTGGGAGGGTAACAGTTGAATTTGACACCCCTCGAAAACCATTGTCAACCTCCGCTTTGCGTCGGTTGACAATGGTTTTCTCGAGGTGTCAATTTCAACTGTTACCCTCCCAAACAGGCACTATTTATATCAAGCAGCATTCGTTCAGTTGCAATTTTTATGACGAAACTAAAGCTTTTTATCAAACCTTGATGAGATTTGAAGAAATTCATGTATATTTTTTCCATACCTGATAATACTTTGGTGTCCTTTTCTTGCATGGGTGTTCCATCAGGATTCATAGATCTTACTCTTGCTGTTAAAGCTTTGCCATCGTAAACCATTTCTACATTGTTCCAACCTTCCTCCTTAAAAATCCATGATATAAATTGAAATTACACCAACAATGGTAAGAGGAGAGCAATAGATTATTTCAAAAATAGCAAATTAAAATGAAGTATTAAGTGTAAATATCTTGAGAAATTGTTGTTTCACCAGAAACGGTAATCGGATGATAGTTTTCGGTGAAGTGTCGGTTTCAGCGATGAAAGTTAAAAGCTTGGAGGTCTTGCTTAGAACAACAGCCAAAGAAGGTCTCTGGTAAACGTCGAGTTCTGTTGTATCAGCGGCAGCCTTGAAGACTGTTGACTCGCAGTTGGAAAATAGAACCTGGTCATCTACTCCACCACCAGCAGCACTATAGAATCGAAGTCTGAGGAAGAATTTTTCAAGGCCAACATTACTCAGATAAGGAATTTCTATGAAAGAATTGCGACCGTTGAAGCGACCGTATTGCACTCCCTCGATTCCAGAAGCCTGAATTTCGGTGTTCTGTGAATTGATGTAGACATCTCGGCGCTTGTTTATGACTGTGTCGTTTTCAAAGTCTACTAGCAAAAGTGGTCGGCAACCTGATTATAAAACAAAACAAGAAGTTTTTCTGACAGCTGAATAAAAACAATTAATTTTCTGATGCATTTAATGTTTCTGTAAACAAATCATACACTGTGAGGTTTTTAATTTCCAAAAATAATTATTACTTGTCAGACATTTAATCATTTCAAGGAATATTATAGGTTTTATTACTACTCACTTGGAGCTCTCAACGTTCCGGCAGGGGCGGCTACCGTGTCGCATCCGCACTTTAGTGCGTCGTAGACAGTGGACTCAGCACAGTCTTGCTCCATTTTAGCTACTTCATTGTAATACTTATTAGGTTTACCAGAAATAGCCCTCAAAAAGCATTCTAGAGACAGAAATAAAATAAAGATATTTATTTCTGTCACAAATACCTTTAGAAATGTAATTGAAGAATTTTTCTACGTTTGTTTCAATAGAACTTTTTTGTGTTACCATAAGGATCAGTTTTCATCAGTTGATCTGCGTTGAGATTATAATACTCCTGGCCTTCTCGTTGGTTACATGTTATATTGCAGCTAACATCTGGAGTACACTCTTGAAGATCATAGTCATATCTATAGAAATCACGGCAGCACATGGGAACTGAGCGCCCGTTTTTGCTGCACTGGTAGAAACTCCTGCAGTTAAAGTTACTAGGGTAGGTGTAATCTCGCTGTTTCTGTAAGCAGGGATCTGCAAAAGAAAGACCATTTGATTTGTGATTATGAATTCTATGATTATAAGGTAAGGTAATTTTCATACTGCTTTGATACAATTAGGAGTCTTTGTAAAGCATTAAATACATATATCTATCATCAATCAAGGAAAGTTTTTATCAAATTTTGTAATCATCAGTATTTTATCATAATAATGATAATGGCCATGATCATGGTTATGATCAGCATATTACATCATAATCATGATCATGCTCATAATCATTATACTCATTAACATCTGTTTTAGTATTGTCACCTTTATCACACAACCCTTTGGCTACGGTATCACAGACACCTGACTCGGCGCTGAAGAATGTTCCAAAAGAACACATAAGCCGGGTACACGAGCACCCCATGTCAGTCGAATGGCATTGATCAAAGTGGGTGCAATTATACGGGAGCAAACAAGACGAACTTCCACCACATTCTGTCAAGCAACCTGCAGAAAAAAAATGTAAATCAAGAACTAAATATGTTGATCCAGGCAAAGTTGTTTTAAAAAACGTAAAAATGATCATCAAATTTCAACCCGTCCAGAGGATTCGATATTGTTGAGTGATTATAGATCATTATAAAAATGACTTACTTTCAGTGTACATATTGTAACTCAGTGTGAGTTGTAAAATTTTCGATGTAAAATTATTTACAGGATTTCCATAAACCAGCATGAAATCATGAAAGTACAATTTAATGACTTTTTTAAACACACACAGCAGCCATCTTTGTTTCGTGAAAGAGTACTTTAAATTCTTGTCTCATATCTTACCTTGTGAGGAAACCAATTCAATGCTGATTCCAAATATCCCTAAGAGAATTCCAAGGCAAACTCCGCTCAAATTCATATTTCACCTAAAATAAAATCCAAACCAAATTGGTGTCTGGTAAATGTATATTAATATATTGTCGGTTTAACACATAAAATGTTTTGAATCTTTAATTTTAGCCAGACTAAGTGTAGTTCGTGCAGATAAGTCTGTACAGGTGTTCGCACTACAAACTACGCTCAAATACGTTTAAACCAACAACGCCAGCAGTAATAATGAATGGGTTTTGTTTTATAAGAATTACTTTATTTAGCGAAAGATTTATTACGTAATTGAACATGAATAATTATCATTGAAATCGGAGAGAATACAAACAGACATATTGTTTCGTGGAAAACAATAATAATTTTAATTAGTAAATAAGCGCATGAAAGTTGTCAATTGACTTTAGGTTCATGCATAAGGTGTGATCGCAAAATGATTGGTTTGTTGCTGACGTGGATAAATAAAAAAAAAAGTAAACAAACGAAGGTGTTTGGTTAAATGATCGGAAATATACATACCTTTACACCTTTACACCTTGCAATCAAATCTAAGAATTAAAATCTGTAGCAACCAAGCACCTAGAATGTTTTCATTAACATTATTTCATTATTATTCATTGAATCTGGTTTGGATTTCAAGTATCGTATAATAAGTCAGTTTAAAAGAATTCGTTTTGGGGTTTGTATAATCCCGTTTTCTTCGTGAGGTGTCGCTAGCCACGACAAATTGTGGAGAATAATGTGTTTCGAATTCATTAACAATTAAGCACCTGTCATGGAAGGGGCGAGGTTCGCATCAAGAAAGAAACCTCAATTCTCTTAAGCACTCTCTCTTAGCTGTATCGCCCTTTATGAATTGAATTATTCATCATTGTGTCTTTATAAATATCATTTAATAAAGTTCGTTTTGAAAATTTACTGAAATGCATCCAAGTCCTTATTGTAAAATGCTATATTTGTAATTCTGTATTTAGATGTGTATATGCGAGCATTTGCACTTTTGCAATGAAACTGGAAATGAATTTTACGACAGTTGTAATTCAACAACAATTTTAGGTACTTCCTTTGTGTAACTTGTATTTTAAAGAGAATTTCATAATTTAGAACTTATAGGAGAGTCATCCATCAGTTTTTAGGGCACATGGTACAATGAACGTTAGTTATATCAATGTTTTGCGTGAGAAAAAAGGAAAAACCATGAAGGAAGGTATCAATCGCTTTAAACCACAAACAGAAAAAAACGATACAACTCAATAATTTCTTACCTGAAATTGTTCAGCGTTTCAAATTTATGCTGATTTTCTAATGGCTTTTCGAACCTATTTTATGTAACTTATACATCCTAGGGGCTCTTATCAATAAAACTAATCATATCAAAAATGTCATATCCATGCTGTTCTTGATTTATTTTTATCCTGTCTGGCACTTAAAATGCATATAGGTATGATAATTCTAAGTGGACTGGAGTACATTATCGACCATATTTAAGTTATCATCTATAAATTGCGTTCACTGATTTTTACGTTTTTTCATTTTTTGTGGACCCTTGAAAAAGTATGAAATGAACTTATGTGTAGACCTATTACTGATACAGGTCCAAAATTTTATCCTATTCTAGCCTATTTAACATAATGGGCTAGATTAGTGCATTTTAATTTGTACATACAATGGTTAGGCATTCTTTTGGGAAAAATGATCTGCAGGATAAACAAGTTGGATAAGAACTTTATTTAACTGAAACCAGAATCAGTGATGTTATGTATTTTTGACATGCCGTTTTAATAATAAAAATTTTGTTAAAACAAAACATTAATTTGTAAGGTATTCACAGAAGAATGTTATGAGCAGTAAGAAACACTCATAGTTTGTTTTTGTTTTATTTTTAGTCTTACACTGTGTTTTTTAATGTTACAAAAGTAATGAACATCTGACAAAAATTAAAGCGGTCAGTAGCTCCATTAGTATTTCTGTTTTCTATTCTAAGGAATAGCAATAAAATCTGAATTAACCATTAATCTTTGTCTGAACCATCTTCTTTTATCAACATGAATCATTTTACGAAAACTGACTGTTGAAAATGTAAGAAATCGGCATGTTCGTGGTAATTTTTAGACTCCTATGGACAAAGAGCTCTGTTTAAAGCTGTGTGAAAATGTTTAAAACTTAAAGCTTAAAAATTTAGATTTTTCTTAACTAAATAATAAATACTGTAAACGTATTATATTTGGCGTGTACGATATTTGGCGGAAATTAGTTTTTGAACAAGTTGGCGTGGATTTGAATTAGCGTATTCCTTAATGTGACTATTTTTATACATATATGTGCATTGCATTAAGCGCTGTACTTGATTTGGTGGAAGCCGCATTCCGCCAAAAGCGCTAAATAGAATACATACCCAAATGTAGTACATTTACAGAATATCATTTAAAATTTAAAGGCAGATCTGATTGGGAATTTGTTGACCATCTAGCCTCATTAAACCACAATCACAAACACTATGTTTCTTTTTTCGTGTATAATTTCAGATTTTTACTTTAAAGGGACCTAAACACGATTTGAGTTCCAAATTTTCAAATTTTGATTTTCTATTTTTAATGTCTAGAAATGTTAACATTGGTAGTTTTTATATTTTGTCAAAATTTGAAAATAGTGAGCTACAAGTAGGACACATAAGTCAGAACTCTGTTTTTTTTTAAACAAAGCTGAATTTTTTTGAAATTACATCCAAACGAACCAGGAACATTTTGTCTACCCACGAACATTGCCCCCACGAAAAAATGATTCCACAGTATATGATAGCAATAATTAGATTATAACCTTATAACACAACTATGTCTTCTTTTAACCAATGTCTAACCTTTTATGTTCTTATCATCCCTCCACCTAGTACACTTTTTATCATATCAGTAAGTACATTGTACATCCTTTTTATGACATCACCAAGTTAGTATTTTGACGAGATTCATTCCTCTCTAGCCTTTGTTTCTTTTATAGCTTACTCTTAGTTATATTTGTTTTTTTTAATTATAAAAAAAATAAACCCTATATCTTTTTATACCTTTAACGAAACCTGTTATTTTAATGTTATAGTATAACCATATAGAAATATACCACATAACTTTTTTTTTATCATAACCCATCTTGTCAGCCTCTTGATGAATGTTTATTTATGTTAATAAATGCATGTTTGACTATTATCTTTTTTCTTTTCGTTGCACGTATAAAGTATAAAACCTTTCTGATCAAATTCAATCTGTCATTTCGTTACATTAGTATGCCAATTTTTCAAACAGCTCTTGTACCGATTTACATTAAATTTGAGTTTTGTGTAAATGATCTTCAAATTGATTTGCTTTTTTTTTAGGTTTTAAAACAGAAATAAGTTTTTTGTATATTTCAAAACGCATTTCACTAATTGTATTCAAATAAACGGATCTCCGGAAGGTAATCATATATCAAAATTTTTTGCTGTTAGATTGATGAGCAAAATTTTCTCCTTTAAACATTTGTTTCACACTGAAACTCAACAGAGTTATCTTTCAAACAATTTTGGCTTTTGTTATCACGATTACTCAGAGTCGGTAACATATTTATATATACAGGTAAATATAAAAAAGAATCCATACATAAAATAGTTTAAAATCCCTTTTACCATTCTAAAATTAAAATGAATACTTTGTCTGTTTGTAAAATCCGCACATTTGATAAATGTTGCACAGTTTTTCTGCTGCATCTGGGTCAGAAGTTCCTTTAACGGTAAACTTAAGACAACTTTTGATGTAGAAAAGCATGACTGGTATTTGACGTTCATCTTCAAATTTGAAACCTAACATTATTTATCATAAGTCATTTAAAATGTTTCACAAAAATTTGATATTGATCTGACGAATGTAAGCGAAATACATACGGTATGTCATGCTTATTAACATCTTGCATGTGCTTCGACAGCTAACATTCAAATATTGAATAAGCATTTGCAATACATAGGGCAAAGCAATGTTGACATTAATACACGTAGCTACAAATATTTTCCAAGGAGTTATAAAATCAGAGATAATATTTTTGGAAACGTCCAAATTACCATGATTTGCAATTTAACAAAATGTTAATAAAACCGATATCTTCAAACAAAATTATTTTTTCTTTCTGTATAAATATAATGCAAATTGTATCCCGCGAAGTCCATTAAAGAAACCTCACAAAGAACAAAATATATCAGAACTTGTATTATTTACCTTTCAGTGTAGGAACGATAACTCAATATTTGCGAAAAGAAGAAAATGTGAAAAGTTTGGAAATGCTCCTGAAACATACACAAACTGTTTATGACTTAAAAGATAAAATATTGAAACGTATGAACGACATGATAATGACTGAAAGAATATCAATTATATACTAGCGGAAAAAAGAAACTGTTCATTATAAAATTTAGTATAATTTTGCTATATTTATTGTTTGTATTTATAAAATTTAAACAAACGATAATGGTATTGTTTTTGACAATATCTCGGATGGTAACCGTCCGGGTGCACGGACTTTTTCATGGTTAGTGAGCATTTGTTGTTTATTTGTACGCACGAGTTTTACGGACCAATACTGTTTGGAATAAGAACTGTAAAGGATTTGTTTAAACTTGTTTTTTTTTAAAGGAAATCACTTTAGTTTCAACAAAATTTACCCCTATGTCATGCCACGACTCAACGAAAACCAACGTAATTGTGCTGTTGGGATGCTGCAAGCTGGAATGGCACAAAATACTGTAGCAAGACTCTTTGGAGTTCATCGGAACACCATCCAGTCATTATGAAGACGTTTTCAACAATCTGGTAACACCCAGGATCGACTGCGCTCTGAGCGACCTCGTGTGACGTCACGTCAACAGGACAACCACATTAGACTTATGCATCTGAAAAATCGTTTCCAGACAGCAAGTTTGACTGCCCGTAGCATTCCAGGGCTTCGACTAATTAGTCCAAGAACTGTGCGTAATCGTCTGGGTGAGCAAAACATCAGACCAAGACGTCCAGCGGTGCGCCCAGTACTGCTTCAACGTCATCGTATCGCCAGACTAGCGTGGTGCACACGACATCTGCGATTCAGAATACAGCACCGGGCCAATACTCTGTTCACTGATGAATCCAGATTTTATTTGGATAGCAGTGACGGCCGTTGTAGGGTGTGTCGTCGCGTTGGGGAACGTTACCAGGACGCTTGTGTTGTGAAACGTCGACAATTTGGTGGAGGTAACGTTATGGTGTGGGGTGGAATTTTAGCACGTGGAAAGACCCCTCTACAAATTGTCAATGGAAATCTCACCGGCGTACGCTATCGAGATGAAATTATTCAGCGTCATGTGATACCGTTCATACAGAGACATCAAAATCACATCACTCTGCAGCAAGACAACGCAAGGCCACACGTTGCACGTGTAGTCAGGGACTTGTTTGTTCAACAGAATGTCGATGTCTTGCCTTGGCTAGCTGTTTCCCCTGATTTGTCGCCGATCGAGCACGTCTGGGATGAAATGGAAAGACGTTTACGCCGTTTACTAAATCAGCCAGTGACATTGGCTGATTTAGGCCAGGCTTTAACCAACATCTGGAACAACATTCCTCAAGCATTTCTGAACACTTTTGTGGCATCAATGAGGCGTCGCCGTCAAGCGTGCGTGAACGCAAATGGTGGTCACACGTGTTATTAACTTTGTTAATTCAATTTCAAATAATAGTGACTTTCGAGTGTGCTGAAATTGACGTTATTCGACGTTGACGTTAATGTGTTATGAGATGTTGTTACGAATACATGTGTTAACAGTTTTACAAAAAATAAAATTTGTTCATTGTAATTTTTAAATGTTTTTTCATATATTGAATAACGCACAGTTTCTTTTTCCCGCTAGTATATAATAACTCAATAAACATAATTCTCAAAATGTTTGTCAAAGGCAAGTACAGAAAAAGTGCTTGTCGTAATTGACTTGAGATCCGGCTCCATCGTCAACAACTTTCCTCAAAGTCAATACTCAGCCTCAAGTCTGAGATTTGACCTCAAATTTATGCACTTTTCTTAAAATAATTTGAGTTGAGGAATGAGTTGAGTGATTTAAAAATTCTGTTGACGGTGGAGTCTACGCCTGTGGGTCAGTAAATCAGTGCCATATCCATAGCGTTACGGTGCTAGACAAACGTATGTGTCGATATAAAGAATTTGCCTATGCAATTAAAGTCAATATTTGACGTACACTGTCAAACTTTTAGCACAGGGTGTGGAGGACCCTTAAGAGGGTTAGATCGTCTAACATTTATACACTATATTAATCTCTTTAAAGAAAAGAGTCTCTATGATAAAGGGAAACATTCATATTCTAAAATTGAAAAAAAATCTTTTTTATTATTAAATGGCTAAAATATATATCATTTTTAGGTGGGTCTGGTGTATAATTTGTTGACCATCAAGCCTACTTAATATATTATTTTCAGTGCCTTCAGTTTCATACAAGTTTAACATACCTATATGTTTTCATCATATTTAATCTATATATGTGTATGATATACATGTATTTGAGCTATAACGATTAATATGAAATATGTGACTTTTTGATGATCTATGATTTATACCTTTGAATCTTATCAACTACTTTTCTATATATATTCAGCCAAAAAAGTTAAGGGTTATCAAATCTATTTGTAATTTCTTTATCGATAAAGTATATCTGAACAAAATAAAGCACAAAGTCTCTTCTGTAAAGAAACAATAGATTTGATAAAAAACAAATGGTAAATAATGATTTGACCAGAATAAGAAGACTAACAATCACAGACACCCACCTAATCTGAGTAAAATTCAATAGTCAGTGACTTAGTAATTTGATTTTATCAAAGAACTTCAGTTGATCCAACGAATTTCATTACCTTGTGTTGCCTCCCCTTGCTTAAATATCAGTCCTGCACCGCCTTGTAAAAATTCGAAATAAGTGAACGGATTGTCCTTTGGGCATTGCAATCTCATTCCTCTAACAGAGCAACTTCAAGTTCATTGGTAGTAGATGGAGCAGGATATTGATGCTGATTATGCCTTTTTAGAGCATCCCAGATATGTTCAAAAGGATTGTGGTCTGGCGACATCGAAGGTCATTCCATTCTCTCAAAAGGCTCTGCCTCAAGGTTCTGTTCACGATGTTCGCTCTGTGAGATCTGGCATTATCATCCATCAGAACAAACTGGGTAAACATGGCTCTGACAAATGGTTTCACAATTGGGTAAATAATCCCATCTCTATATCTGATACCGGTCAATGCTCCATTTCTGATAATGTACAACTCCGGGACTCTTGAATAAATATCCCTCCTTACACGATAGAACCTCCACCAAAACGATCATGCTGGGCAACACAGCAGTCATTGAAACGCTTTTTCCTCTGTCTCCACATTCGACGCCTTTCATCAAGATAAATCCACACAGAATTTGGATTCTTCTGTAAGGAGTACGGATCTCAGGGGACAGAATTGCTAATTTCTATTATCTCTTGCAAACTCCAATCTCCTTACTCTGTGGTCTGCAGTCAAAATATGGGGTGTGGCTAACCGTCTTGCTTTTAAGTTCGGTTCATGAAGCCTATTCCAGCAAGTTTGATTTGAAATTTGAACCGTGTGTGGGTTGCAAAAGCAACTGTTTAAGGCAAAAGCTAAGTTAAATCGGTTTTGCTTTGCTTGCAGTACAAGCTGGCGGTCCTGCCGGGCCGTTGCAGCGTGGTCTTCCACTCCGAGGCCTTTCCTCGACTGATCATGTTTCCTTAAACCTTTACCACAACCGACCGTTAACGCTTAGAGACCTGTTCATCAATTTACCATCTGTATCTTGTGACATTCCAGTTTGTAGCATTCCTATGGCCCTAGTGACTTCCTGTACATTAAGACGTCCTTGGGGTATCACATGTAACTATTTACTACTAGTACTTTGTTCTTATTTATTGTACTCCTAAAGTTTTGATAGTATTTCAGAAAGATATGGTTACCACTTTGCTCTAAAATGCTGACTTTTCCGTTCGGTTTCTCAAACACAAGGACTGATAAGTCAGTGAAGTATAACAAAAAGTATTTTAGTTATAGTAATTTAATAAAAAATTGGAATTCAGATTTTTCGAATTTAAATTTTGTACGTAGTAGGTCAAAATTTTGTTTTTTAAATGTTATAATCACGCCTTAACTTTCTTTAATATGTCTTAGTATTTTATTAACTAAACAAACTGTCTAACAATCACGAGTCTCCATTTAAAATCCCCCCCCAAAAAAAACCTTTGGTGTACAAAATGCAAATAGTGTGTTGGTTCAAAATAAAGCTATAATCTGAAGTTATTCTTTTGTATACAACATGAAACTTAGTCAACCTACATATGCCTGGGCGATGAAAATTATCTTTAGAATTATACTGATGAAAAATCAATCTTGTGCACAAAATGCCCTGTCTTTGTAGAAGTAATTTTGAGCTTTTATTTTGGTCTTTTTAATTGCATCAAATCTAATAGTGTTTATATAATGTTTTGTTTAATATTTGGCGTTTACCGTTACTTGAAATATTCTTTTGACATAAATTTATTCTCCTTATTAAGGTGGCATATCTACGGAAGGGTATGGGGGCCTACACGTGTTGTGTTATAGCTTATACATAGTCATATTTGTTTATCGTCCTATTGACATATAATCTATTATGTCGCATTTTAATGCAAATATTTTGCATTGTATTGAGGTAAGTTTACATAATTTAAATCACCTTATTATAATGAATCAGTTTTCTTGCAATCTGCTATATCGACTAAACAAAATATGCATTTTTTTATCGTAGTTAGGGGCGGTAGATGTGAGCAGGTCACATATGTAACCCAAAATTATGATCATGTATTTACAATGGTCTCCCATCGAAGAGGTTTGTTTCACTAATCTTTCTTGAAGCAATTTGATTGGATGATAACCCACCCTCTAAACTACAATATAATCTAACTACTATATCAACTACTATTATGCCTGAACTAACTGCATACGCGTTGCATTTTCTCATTACCTTGATCTGATGTGAGTCTTTTCTTTATTCGCTTGGTGAAAATACTCGCATCAAATCATGATAGTTAGTAAAATGCAACGCTCATGCGATCAGTTCATGCATACTATTATTTTAAAGCACTTATACTGATTTTTAAAATTTGTTTCGAGGCTTTGGTAAATGAAACATTTTTAAGGTTGGGGGGGGGGGTAATATGATACGTTTAAGTAAATGGGTTCACGAACTTTAAATGTTCTACCATGTTTTCAAAATTCAAATCACATGTTTAACCCAAACATAGAAGATCATAACTACGATATCAAATACGTATATGAAATGTAATTGATATAAAGTAGTTACTGATCTTTGTTTTTGATTTATATCAAACTGTCAATGTCAGTCTACATGTGCAGTCTACAGATAGATTTAAAGTGAGATGACGCACATGCACAAGATAGGTATGTCAACATGCAACATAACTATGTTGACAAGCAAGAAAATTGCAATCAAATAAGAATTATAAAAAATCTCAAAAAAACTCAAATATCGCCCACATGTGACATCCAAGATGCTAGATGCTACCTATTTATGTCGACATGCAACTTATTTATGTTAACCTGCAAGATAAATATGCTGACATGCAACTTATGTATGTCAATAGGCAACTTAGTTATGTTCACATGCCACAATAAAACGACATAAAGATGGTGCATGCTAACATAAATAAATTGCATGTCGACATAAATATGTTATATGTTAACATATTTATCTTGCATGTTAACATAAATAAGTTGGATGTCGATATCAATGGTTAGCATCTAGCATCTTGTCACATGTTGGCGATATTTGAGATTTTTTGAGATTTTTAATAATTCTTATTTGATTGCAATTTTCTTGCATGCCAACATAGCTATGTTGTATTTTGACATAATTATCGTGCATGTCAACATATTTATCTTGCATGTCGACATAATTGATAGAAAAATAACTTGCATACAAGGGGCAGAGATATGTCACCATACTTATCAATCTCATGTACTTAATATGTTTTTACTGATTCAATAACCTTGGTATTATAAGGAAATAAACATGGTGTATAACAAGTCATCAAATGTGAGACTAATCAATGCCAATGTTAAAAAATTACCAACCTCATAGTTTTGGTGTTATATATTCTACAAAAATTGAAATAAAAAGATTCCTATTGTGGTATATCAAGTTGTATCAAATTTGCCCAGCTGATTTATTATTGAATATACACGAACAAGTGCAAATGAAATAAAAGATTAAGTTACCTGGCTTTAAAATAATTTAAAACGAGTGATAAAATAACGTAACTGATTCAGATTTTGAGAAAAATCATCATTCATTTCGATTTCCTTTGTCATACTTTCTTGTAAATAAGGTCATGTTAGAACATTTTACCTAATTTAATTGCTGCCTTACAAGGTAAGTTCCAGTAATTTTTGAGAAGGTCTTTGTAAGTCTTGCGTCATCACATTTACTGCATAATTTTATATTTAATAAGGTTCGTTTCATTTGCATCGAGATTTGTGGTTAACATTAACAGGAAAATTCCTTAATTCAGTACAGTAACACTTGGAAAATAAACGTTGACGCAACAAATAAGTATTTTATTAACTCATAAAGCTTTTACATACAACACTAGAAAAAATAACATCCGTGAATTAATGACATAAGTATTTTATTACATTAAATAAAATAATCATATTTTCAAATTAGTCATATGTCTTTATATGAGTCAATTCTCATTATGAATGTAGAACATTTAACATATATTCTTTATATACGTATACCTATTACAAACAAACTTCATTTCACCTGTATATATGATGCATCACTCTAACCACACCTGGTTATAAATGACAGTAGGTCAAAATTTAATGGTGTTTGAATAATAAGGATAAACCATCACTAAACAGAATGAAAACAAAACCAAAACATACAGACATTAAGGATGATGATGCTGATGATGACGAAATGAAAAAACAGTGATGATAACGAAAGTTTGCCAAAATATGAAGAAATATAACAAAATTATTGACCTAACTTGTATCAATTTCAATTATGCCTATCCAGATTTAACTTGATTTGTCCAGTAAGATACTTTTCGATTTTTATCGACAGCAATTGATATTCTTGAAATAAAAATGAATGGATGCATTGCAAAGATTTTTTGGCAGTAAAATACAACTGGAACTTATGACAATTAGAATCAGTTTTATCAAAAAGATGAAAGTGATGTTCAGCTATTGGGAATAAACTCATTCAAACTTAGTACTTTTTAGGGTGATGTCTCCAACTGATTCAAACATACATGAACACGATATCGCTGTGATTAAAACCAAGAGAACTGATCGGCATGAAGTCTACTCGTGATTGATGTCCTGTGACATGACACTTGCTTGCCTTTAATGGCAATTTGCATGAGTATCAAAACATTTGTTGAAACAATTTTCATAAAAAAAATTGAATATAAAGTTTCAAATTATAATGAATTTTTTTTTAGATAATTCTATCAATTCTCTCATTAAATCATACCAGTTCTCAAGATTGGTTTTTTATAAACACGTTGTTAAAATTTCCCGTCTGACCTTTCGTTTCATTAAGCATATAATGCATGTATTTCTTAATCCATTTTTGTCATAATTTCTTCGGAAAAAAGTAAAAGTTCCTTAATTTATACAAAAACAGTTTTCAATCTGGACATTTGGAAGCGAGGATATCCATGCACTTTTCGGCTAATCTGTTTTATTCATAAAATGTAGATGTTAAACTTTTGACACCTTGGTCGCGATTACAAATCTTGTAAAGTTACCGAAGTGAGTGAACCATTTTTAATCTTAAAGAAACTTTCATAAATAATGTATGCAAAGTTTGTATTGACACTTGTCAGAACAAGTAACTTACTGCTTAAAGTCAAATAGACATTAACGGATACAGAATACAAATGATCTAGGTATAAGATATAATTTGAATACAGTTCCGTAGAAAAAAAATCAGATAGTTCATGTATGAGTGTCATAACTCTCTTATTTTTTAAAAATAGTTTTTTGTTTAGCTTAAGAGTCATTTATGAGTTTTTCATGAAGTTATTGCCTTTAAAATTTATTGTCATTTTACTCCATTAGTTGTTTTGTTGGTTTGTATGAAGCAGTCCGATTCTGCAGTTCATGAGTACTTAAATAGTATGATATATTGTAAATTAGACTCAGAGTTAGACTGAAACCTAAACGCACTTATAATTATGTTTGAGTGTCAAATAAATTGTTTAACGTCTATAAGAACAAAGGAATAACGTTATAACAATGATTTGATTTATGTTTAATCAGGAAAGTATTTCTAGATATTGATGAAAATCAAGATATATATTTGATTTGATTTCTATTTTTTAAAAATAAAAATTCAAAATTATAGATAATCTTATTCTTCTTTCTTAATAAATCAAATCATGGTAAAAACTGGTACTATTTACTGCTTAATACTATCCAACAATGGTTTAATAACAATGTATATAATTTATAATGTATAATATAATAATTATAATAATTCACAATATGATGTGATATGATATGATATGATATGATATGATCTAATATAATATAATATAATATAATATAATATAATATAATATAATATAATATAATATAATATAATATAATATGATATGATATGATCTAATATAATATAATATAATATAATATAATATAATATAATATAATATAATATAATATAATATAATATAATATAATATAATATAATATATAATATAATATAATATAATATAATATAATACAATTATTTAATGCTTGAGAAGTCAGTAGACCAGAGTATTTTTCCCTTGGTGCAGGGAACAGCTCAGTGTGTTTTATTGCTCGAGGCCAACGGCCGAGGGCAATAGAACACACTGAGCTGTTCCCTGCACCAAGGGAAAACAAGTATTCCTTTTAAAGGAATGATCGGCAATAATGATATATTGATAGCTAGAAGCAATCAACATGATCAGTTTGATGTAAATTAATAAAATAAGTACTGTATTTTTACAAAATATAGAATATTTTGAATCTGTACACCATAATTTCATTATTATAAACCGTCAACAAATTTAATTTTTAAATAAATTTGGGAAAAGCCGTTCGTAAACTCCTTGTCTAATTTTATATTTTTAACGTAATTATTAAATGTTAATGAATCTTCTTCTTCGGAATACTGAGTAGGGCTCTTCAAAGAGCATTAACACGTATACAAAGAAAGAGTTGTATTAAAATAATTTAATCCGACTGAAAAACATTGAATGCCATCATAACTTGCTATTGAGGTCGCATTATTAGGGTCTTCCGTTTCCAACGGAAGACCCTCTTGTTATTGTATTGTTTTTTTTAGGGTCTTCCGTTTCCAACGGAAGACCCTCTTGTTATTCTATTGTTTTTTTAGGGTCTTCCGTTTCCAACGGAATACCCTTTTGTTATTCTTCGGTTTCTTTTTATTATTATTATACTTTTTCTTTTTTTTCTGACTCCTTTTCGGCTTAATAACTCAAAAAGTCTTCAATCAATTTCAATGAAACTTTCAGCGATTGTTGCAAGGCAGCGTCCCTCAAAGATGTTAAAGCTTCAATGACAACGTCACTTCCGTTTTGACGTTACGTCATTTTTTAAATTTTAAAAAAGTCATTTTGTCCGGGGCATTTCTCAAAAACCCTTTACGATAGAGGCTTGAAATTTTCTATGATTATGAATTTGTCAATTTACCTGTGCAATAAGGCTGGAAATGGAAATCCATAACTTCCGGTCGAAACCGGAAGTGAATCAAATTTTTCGAAAAAATGATTTTTTTTATCAAATCAAAAAGGTATATGTGTTTTGTAGAGCACAATCAGTTGAATGTAACACTGAAATCCGTTTTAAAATCGGACCACGCATATCAGAGATATTTGGGTTCAAAAATTGATTTTTCCGGAAATTTTGATTCCTCAGTGAAGATTCAGAAAATAGTGCAAAATTCACAGTGAAAGTAACTCCTACTGAAAACAATTCGTACTGGTCATAAAACTATATATAAAAATATGAAATTATATGCATATTGTAGAGTTTGCAAAGCTAAATACAAAACTGAAATTTGTTTCATAATCGGATGATGCATTGCAGAGATATCGGGGTTTAAATATTGATTTTTCCGGAAATTTTGATTTCGCAGTCAAGATTTAAAAAATAGTGTAAAATTCACACTAAAAGTAACTCCTGCTGAAAACAATTCGTAACGTTACAGGTCAAATAACCGAACTCTGTTTTTAAATAGTAAATCTGAGTGTTTATTGAAACGATTTCGTTTGATAATTTTACGTTGAATGTCTAAACTTCGTTTGGAAAAAGAAAAAATTTTGTCAACACGAATCGTAACAAAAACAAAGCAGCTGGAATTGGAGACACATATCCCGATTCTAACAGCGAAAAGCGATCGAAAGTCTTTTCTAAATTTGGTTAAATTGTTATTTAAATCGCAATATTAAGCCTAGCCTAATCGTCGCAGATCTTTCAGTTGTTGAATAATAGAACAACACGTACAATGTAGATTGGATCACTGAATATAGAGTTTGTAAAGATTTCAAATACGAATATATATATATATATTTATTGTAATTATTTGCTTGCAAAATAAATGCATTAATATAATGCGTGTGAATCTGTGCTCTGCATATTAAACACAAACTTATTAGTTTTAATCGAAATAATTATCGTACGATTCACCATGTCAACTCGCCATGTTTTGACTGCGAAGAACAGCTGATAGCCTGATAGCAGTGTGTCAACATTTTTAAAAGAGGCATGGCCTGCAAGACGTCGATAGTGGGACATTCAGCTCAACTATCGTATGAGAGATTATAAAGGTATGTTTCGATACAGGATATGTCGTGTTGACTTTTTGTTTTCAAAGTATTTGTACTTTTCAATCTAATCCGAGATTCCTCTGACCTAACCTCCGCTTTTGACGTGCGTCACAATATTAAAGCGGATGTTAGAGTCAGAGGAATCTCGGAATATTTTCTGTCCCGTGTATTTTCACGTGTATGTTTTGCACATCAGTCTTTCGAATTTGAATTTATTATTTTCCTATGTATGTATGTCTTATTGTGTATTGACCAACTCCATACACTGTAAAACAGTGCAACTAAAAGGGGTGGGGGTCCCAAGGTACACAAGAGTAGAATGCTGTATTTAGAGTGCATGTTTGCATGATGATAACTTTACCTTAAATATTTGAATATAGCAGATCTTTACCATATTGCCTTTCACTTAATTTATAAATTAAAAAACTCAGACAGGCTCCATCTTTGCTAGCGAAGGGTTTTCGGTCCACTCCGTTCCCCATAAACGGGGAGTGAAGTGGACCAAAAACCCTTGGCTAGCGAAGATGGACAAGCTTGTGCTTAATTAAAGATATTTGACATGGTAAATATTCAATCTAATTAAAATTAGACCTTTCGTCTGGCTCTTAGACTGTTATATATTGTTATAGCTGGGGAAAGAGCATGTAAAACAGAGTGCAAGATGAAAAGAACTTAATATTATATCAAGGTCAGATTTTAGGTTAATGTAATGTTCCCTGATATCTATAAAACAGTCTTCTCAAGTTTTAATTATTTCACTTTAAAAATTGTTTACATACAATGCATATCACATCATTCTACAATGTATGTAAACAATTTTTAAAGTAAGACATTTACTGCATGTGCCTCAGATCTCTCTCTCACTCTCTCTCTCTTTCTCTCTCTCTCTCTCGTGCTTATAATCTTGGCAAAGCATCAGAGAGCAACTAAATTTTGTAACAAAAATATCTCTGTCTAGTAAAAGAAATCAACAGTGCATTGAATTTTAAAATGAGCATGTTATCACTCCCTTATTTTTTGAATGTGCAACCAAAATCCAATTTTTAAAACATGAAATTAATAAGAAAAAAGAATTTCACTTTATTTATTTGCGAAAAAACCCTCAGTAGAATTGATAAAACATGGTATAGCAAAAGCTTATACTTTGACACTGTTTGGATGGGTAATATTCCCTTGTTACAGTAGTCTACGAATTGAAATATTGACTGTCGCACAACAAGTAAAACTCTAATATTCTCTCTCTCTCTCTCTCTCTCTCTCTCTCTCTCTCTCTCTCTCTCTCTCTCTCTCTCTCTCTCTCTCTCAATTTGATATGTGTCTATACCTGTAATATAATAATGTTATATTATGACTTGATATGCAAAGTTTTGTTTTTGTAGTGCCTAAATGTTAATGTTATGTATTGGGATATGTCATACTTATTACACTGCATGGCCAGTGTATTTTTTCCAGAAATACTTTGCATATGTTAATGTAAACACGGCTATTGCATGTATTAGTACATGTATGTTAACACAGCTTATTGATTTTTTTTCAATTTCAGCTCAAAATGGACTGTTGTTACCACACGGCGACCACAAGGCTTTTACCTGTTGATTCTTGTGGTTTCAGCTTTTAAGGTTAACCTGTCACCTCTACCCACATGCATAATCCTTGTGTTCTACAGACTATTTACCGGTAATTCAAATTAAATCGGATAATTCATGAACAATAATGGAACTTTAAGAAAGTATCATGCCTTGTTGTGGTTTGTGTTTGATAAGAAATTATGAAAAACAAAATTAAGGGTGTTAAACAAATTTACAATTGTTAGTTGTGAAAACTTGTTTTTTAATAAAAGTTGCAATTATGTTTCCTTTATTTTGTATTTTATAATAATATTTAGATGGGTTTACATAATTGAAAAATCACCCCCTCTTTTCAATTGTTACCATTAAGATTACAAGTAGGATATGTAAATGTACATTTGACCTTGAAATAACATGTGCTATGATAATTACTTTTGAAATAAACAAGATACAACATATTTTTACCTTTCTAATGTATATATGCATAAAAATGTAGGAAAACATGTTAAATTTGAACATTTTTCATAGAATTCTCCTCCGACTCCAGGTGTGTTTGAATTTAATTTTAATTTGAGGCAGATGTCTAACTTGTAGGACTTACTGTTTTAGCATGGTTGAAAGGAGACTAGAAACCAGAACATATTAGATATTCACTAAATATGATTGTTAGCTTACTTTTTTCATGAAAACAAAAAATCACATGCAGGAAAGCATGTCTATTTGTTAATTCAAATGCTACAAATCATTTTATAAACTAAAAAAGATCAAATTTTAGTATCATTGATGATTGATTTCAAATATGTGTGAGAAATGACTCAAAGAAACTGCCACAAGTTTCATAAAATTAGGTAAAAGATTTCAAACCATGGCTGTTAATGAAAATCAAAAGTTAGGGGGTGGGTATACATGCAAGGGCATTTATAAGCGATTTAATGCTTTTATCATGATAATATCATGTAGATGTATGTTGTATTGAAAAAAGTTTCTTATTAAGGCAGGTTGAACAACAGTTGACCTCTAAAAGGTCAGGTAAAGATGTTTTACTATGGAGAACCCTATGAATCTGTGTTGAATAGAGGAAAGTGGAAATGGTGGGTTCACTTAAATGGCCATATTTTTCTTAAACCTCAATGGAATTGGCAATATGTGGTATACTTTTTCTTAGAATTGCATTAGCTTTCTAAGTCTAAGATAAAACGCCTTTTCATAAAGTGTTAGTGTACTAAGTTAAAGGTAGCAAGGGACAGTTTCAGATAAAGTACCCGTTAATCTATTTGTAAAATTGAGAGTTGCTGTACTTGAAGGCTTATGAGTGTTGTTAAGATTCATGAAATGAATCTTGATTGTTATCATTAGTTAGAGGGATGTCTCTTGTTGGAATTGGTATGCAATATGAAGGCTCCTAATGTTAAGTACATGAGAAGCAGAAGTAAATTGTGAAACTTGGGGCTATGACATTTGTGTTGACTTTACACAGTGAAATTGCAGGTTACAAAGGGAGGTTATATAACTCGAAATGTAGATGGATGGAACATTATATACCTATTTACTGGCTATGAGGATGATAGCAAGTTTATTGTCCCCCTAGACAGCAACTATTTCACTCGGCTTTGCCTCGTGAAATAGTTGCTGTCCAGGGGGTGGGGGCAATAAACTTCCTATTGTCCGAATAGTCAGTAAATAGGTATTTTTTGTACCGAAGAAACCTTCATTTGTCGGCAATGCAGAATTTTTTATTATAAACAAATTGGAGTTATTTGACTTTGAATTTAATGTAGCAATCGGATTATGTCAGAGGTGTTCTGAGTTTAAAAAGGAGGGAAATCGAATGCTGCTGATGAATGGTTTTGATGACTATTCACCATGGGCAGATAGCACAGAAACCATTCACGATTAGATAGAAAAGCATGTTTATGCAGGTGCCCTAAAGTGATCAGTTTGTTCGTCCGTCCGTCCATCCGTCTGTCCGTCCATCTGAGATCGCTTGTCCGGAGCATAGCTTCTCTCCCCTTGGCCCAATCTGGCTCATACCTTATCCACAGAGTGCCTTTGGGTAAAGGGTGTGCAGTGACCTTGAACCATGTTTCTAGGTCAAAGGCTAAGGTCATAACAGAATTATATATACAATCCTTGTCTGGGGCATATCTTCTCTACCTTTGGTCCAATCTGGCTAATACTTCACTCATAGAGTGTCTATGGTCAAACAATGTGCAGTGACTTTGAATGAATTTTGTAGGTAAAGGGTCAGGATCATATCTGATCACGCGAAAATTCTTTTTTCAGAACATTTATACTTTCCACTTGGCCCAATTTGGCTCAGACTTCACATAAACTGAGCTTTTTAATAAAGGGTGTGTAGTGACCTTGAACCAATTTTCAAGGTCAACTGTGATGGTCAGAGCAGAATTATATATATATAAAAAAAAATCCTTGTCCGGAGTATATCTTCTTTCCCCATGCTCCAACCTGGCTCATACTTCACCTTCATGATGCCTTTGATCAAAGGATATGCAATGGTGTAGATCAAGTGTCAAGGTCATATCAGATCACACTAAAATCCTTATTTCAAGAGCATATATATATTCTCCTTTTAGCCCCTACTTGGCTAATACTTTACCTAAACAGCGCTTTTTGGTTAATGGCATGCAGTGACCTTGAACAAAGTCAATGTGAAGGTCATAGCAGATCTCTTTTAAATCAGTTTTAGACCGTAGATTATTTCCCAGTGGCTTAATCTTGTTCAGACTGAACAAAAATGTCTGTATGTTAGATTGAATTAGAAGTTCTATGCCAGCTGGAAAAATTTCTAAGTTGTAGGTCAAGGTCAAAGCAAAATCCTCTGAAATAATTTAAGCGAGGCCCTTTGAAATGGTCATCATCTCAATGTTGTCTAGTTCATAGTAAATTTATATTGAAAATATTCAAAGAAGTATAATAAAGTAAACTATACATCAGTAAGTTTCTGACAATTGAGTTGCAACAAGCACACAGTACGGAATTTGAAGGTCAACCCTTTGAAAAGCGGTGTAGAGGAAAAGTTGCTTAGAATAATGTTTCAAACAAAATGCTACCTAAAATGTTTTGGTTGGTGGCCCCGTTAAGGAGTTTAAGTGTCGGCCCCTAAAACACAGTTGTTCAGTTATAACTTGAACGGTCAACAATTCTTGAACACTTGTTGAACAAAATATGTTTATATTTACAAGACCTTTTATTTGATATCAAAAAAAGGGGGCTTGCCCCTCAAATTAGGGGCCAGAAGGGCTCCAAAATCTTTTCATAATTACTATTTCCGGAGAAATAGTTTGTTATTAATCATAAACGCAAAAAGAGCTCATCAAGCTAAATTTAAAACCTAAATCCGTTTAAAAATTTGACGATTGATTACGGGATATAATCGTTAAACAATTGATTTTTACGGAAATTTTAATTCTGCATTCTAGGTTTAAAAAATAAATGTTAGTTCAAAGTTAAGTTAACTTGTACCTAAAATAATTCGAAAATTGTTTAGTCGTACATAAAAACATCCGGATTTTGTTGTTATGTCGTTCTTGAAATAGTTAAAGTTTTTCTTAATTCGTACTAAAAATCATTCGGATTTTGTTAAGTCGTACCAAGAATCATTCTTTTTTTTATCTTTTTGTACTTAAGTTACTTTTGTTACTAGTTTAAAAACTCTGCTTCTTAGAGGGACTTCTAGCTTTACTTTCGACATTAACGGAAGACCCACTCGTTGCTTTGCAACGAGCTTTGCTCTAGTTTTATTATTATTATTCTTTTTCTTTTTTCTTCTGACTCCTTTTTGGCTTTATATCTCAAAAACTACTCAACCGATTTTCATGAAATTTTCAGGGATTATGAGAAATTCTTGTTCCTCAAAGCCTTTAAAAGCTGAAAAATGACGTCACTTCCCTTTTCTTATTACGTCAATTTTAAATTTTTCAAAAAGCGATTTTGTCCAGTCATTTTCTTTTAAACGGTTATATATAGAGATTTGAAATTTTCAGTGATTGTCTATTTCTCAATTTACTTAGGGCATTTTGACAAAAAATCATAATCCATCACTTCCGGTCGAAACCGGAAGTGAATCAAATTTTTCGAAAAAATAAATTTTTTGATCAATTTAAAAACGTGTACGTGTTTTGTAGAGCTTATTTAGCTGAATCTAACACTGAAATCCGTTTTAAAATTGGACGATGCATTGCTGAGATATAAACGTTTAAAAATTGATTTTTCCGGAAATTATGATTCCGCGTTCTTGGTTTAAAAAATAGTGTTATGTTCAAAGTGAAATTAACTCGTACCAAAAATAATTCGATTTTTGTTAAGTTGTACTTTGACACATTCGGAATTTTTTAGTTAAGTCATTCTAGGAATCGTTAAGGTTTTTGTTAATTCTTACTAAAAATCATTCGGATTTTGCTAAGTCGTACCAAGAATTATTCGATTTTTTATCTTTTGTTTTAGTTACTGTTGTTATTGGTTTAAGAACTTTGGTCCTTACAGGAATATCTAGCTTTACTCTCGACATTAACGGAAGACCCACTCGTTGCTTTGCAACGAGCTTTGCTCTAGTTTATTATTATTATTCTTTTTCTTTTTTCTTCTGACTCCGTTTTGGCTTTATATCTCAAAAACTACTCAACCGATTTTCATGAAATTTTCAGAGATTATGAGGAATTCTTGTCCCTCAACGCCTACAAAAGCTGAAAGATGACGTTACTTCCGTTTTCTTACTACGTCAATTTTAAATTTTTCAAAAAGCGATTTTGTCCAGGCATTTTCTTTTAAACGGTTATATATAGAGATTTGAAATTTTCAGTGATTGTATATTTCTCGATTTACTTAGGGCATTTTGACAAAAAATCAGAATCCGTCACTTCCGGTCGAAACCGGAAGTGAATCAAAATTTTCGAAAAAATAAATTTTTTGATCAATTCAAAAACGTGTACGTGTTTTGTAGAGCTTATTTAGCTGAATCTAACACTGAAATCCCTTTTAAAATCGGATGATGCATCGCTGACATATAAGCGTTTGAAAATTGATTTTTCCGGAAATTTTGATTCCGCGTTCTTGGTTAAAAAAATAGTCTTATGTTTAAAATTAAATTAACTCGTACCTAAAATATTTCGAAAAATTGCTAAGTCGTACTTGAACACATTCGGATTTTTTTTGTTAAGTCGTTCTTGAAATCGCAAATGTTTTTGTTAATTCGTACTTAAAATCATTCGGATTTTATTAAGTCGTACCAAGAATTATTCGATTTTTTTACCTTTTTTTTTTTGTTACTTGTATATTATTGGTTTAAGAACTCTGCTTCTTACAGGAACTTTAAGCTCTACTTTCGACATTAACGGAAGACCCACTCGTTGCTTTGCAACGAGCTTTGCTCTAGTTTATAAATCAAGCCGTCTTCCTAGCTACTATTATGCAACATCAATAGATCGAGGTCAGTTCATGGAGCATCTTCTTATGATTGAGGTCAGTTCATCGAGGTCAACTGCATTACTGAATGAATCTTTCGATCGAAATTCTTACGCGTGAGACAAAATGTGCATTCTTGAATTAACAGGTCGAACTGTATTTTATGTATGTTTGCATCTCTTAAGGTAAATGAACTGAAATAAAACCGAGTAAAATGTTATATAAATACTAAACCAAACTTCAAGTTTTTATAAGAACTACTTATGCAAGCGGAATGTGTGCGCACGTGGAAGCATTTGCCGGATGCCTCATATGGACACAACAGTGATCGGCCGAAGCCGATCACAAAAATCTGGTCTATTGACTGTTCAGGCATTAAATAATTGTTTTATTACCTAATTCCTTTTTTAGTTTTTAGGGTTAACAATTTGTAAATTACAGAAGGTTTTCGGGCCATTATGCAATAAACTAAGATTGGGTTGATCTTTCACATGCGCCAAAGCTGTTACATGCATTAAAACATCTCATTAAAGACTTATTAATTTACACGTAGAAGGGAGAGTCTTCAAACCATTAGTTTATAAATAGTCATTTACCTTATACGAGGCTTAAAGCTGCTGATTATTTGATACTCAATATTGATATTATTAAATGGTATTGAATGGTATCACTAGTAATAAAAACAGCGTCTATGTAAAAGAAACAAGCACTTTAACGTTACGTTACATTCCCAAAGAACTATCGAAAGGATGCAGATGGTGACGTCAAAGTTAATTATGGCGTCATATTGTATGACGTACAGACAAGTGACTTTCTACACATCGCTGTGAAATCAATCTGGAAGCCTTACCATACCCGCGTTCTGAAATACGTTGCCGGTCCAATAGATCGCAGTCTATTGACCGGCGGTCCAATAGATCGCACACTATTGACCTGCAGTTCAATAGAACGGTTTCGATAGTTAAGCAAAACTGCATACACAAATAAAATAGACGCAAATATTTAATCTGTAATAAAACAACAAAATTCCTTTGATTAGGTTATAAAATATAATATACAATGTTATAGCATTATTTAAGTTGGGTAATGTAATGATAATTTTTAATATAAGTTCAAAACTGAATACACTTGCAAACAGAGCTTAATTGAGTTTTTTTTAATTGTTAGATTTATTTTAAAAAAATTATAAAAAGATATGCACGCAAACAAACAGATCCTATCCGAATGGAGTTTGCAATGAAGAGGATTATCAATAACAGGTTTTTTTTTGTTTTTTGCATGTAATGGTTTTGCTTCATTTCATTCAAAATAAAGATCGCACAGTATTCATTTTCTTCTTTTTTTACACTAATGATAAAGCACTCTTAGTTCCAAGTCTTACAACGAATGACATATTACATGCAATTCATCGCAATCATAGAGGCAAGGCGTTAATCCCTACATATACTCTGCAAATATATGCAAAAATGGATGTTGTCCTTTTAAAAAAATGCGTATAATTTATAATATTCAATCATTAAAACATTTTTAAAATGTTAATTGCCGGAAATCAGGCAACAGACAAGAAGCTATCCGAAACACTGTTATATAGAGAGCAAAGTCTTTTTTTACTTCATTACGTCATTTTTTAAATTTGTTTTGACGTCAAGACATATATATATATATACATGTACAACCTGTTTAAAACCTGTATACAGTGAATGTTTAATTTAAAAAAAAAACCGTCATATTGTTTACAACTGGCCTCAGGATCATATAGCAATTTCAGACGTTAGTCAAATTTTCAGTCAGTCATAAACTTATTGTTTAGTTATCATAAAATGACGATTTAAATTAACAACGTTATTTAAAGAATAAGGAATCATTATTTGAGTATTATGAGGTAATAATTTTGTCGGGGGGTGATCAAATCCATTAAAGCCAGAAGTGCTTTATGATAGATTTGATCACGTCCCAACTGATATTTATATTTATGTTTATATACCTCCTATTAATTCTAGATTTTCATCTGCTGAGATTTTTGATGATATAGAGAATGAAATTTTTGGCTTATCCGAAGAAAATGAGTGTGTCTGCCTTATAGGTGACTTTAACAGTAGAACATCAACATTGAGAGACTATAACGAATCTAATGAAACATCACAACTATTTAATAATACTAAGAGTGACATTAACTTTAATTGGGTCTCTGATGAATTAGATGTACAGTCTTTAAAAAAATATGGTTTTTCCATTGAAAGAAAATCTAAAGATAATATTGTTAATTCTTATGGGAAAAAGTTTGTTGAAGTTTGTAAACACTGTAATATGATTATTCTTAATGGTAGATCTTGTAGTGATCAAGAAGGTGAGTTCACATGTAAGAAAACAAGTGTTGTTGATTACTGTATTTCCAATACTGAATTTTTACAATATGTTCAAGATTTAAGAATATTACCATTTTCTCCATTTTTATCAGATGTACATAACCCTATTGAGATACTGTTAGCACTCGGGAACCAAGATAACATTGATCCAATATATCAACAGGCACAGACAAAAGAATTAGCAAAAAAATGGAATTTTGAAATGAAAGATACATATCATAACCATGTAGAAGATAAAGCAGAAAATATTTCAATGTTAATAAATGAACTATCAAATATTAGGCATGAAAATATATCACTAATGGTTATTGATAATGCTATTGAAAAGATTTGTGATATTTTGGTTGGAAGTGCTTTAGATGTTTTTGGTAAGAAACCAATTTATACCAATGTTAATAAAAAAAGAGGAAATACTTTTAAGAAACCATGGTTTACATATGACTGTAAAATTGCTCGACGTAACTTTAGAAGAGCCAAAAGGTTGTATAAAAAATTTGGAGGATATATTTTCAAAGAAGATCTGTATGAAAAAGAAAGACTATATAAGAAAAAACTAAAATGTGCAAATTTCAGACACAGAGCCGAAATGAAAAAACAATTGTGTAACTTAAGAACAAAAAATCCTAAAGAGTATTGGAAAATTTTGAACTCAGATGTTGACAAACAAAGGTGTAATGCTGATTTGCATGATCTTTTTACATTTTATAAAGAATGTTGTAACAGCAGTTATTTATATCAAGAAGAATCTAATAACACTGTATTTTCACTGGAAGAGCTTGATATGTTAGCAAATATTGATCTTAATACTGAAATTAACTTACCTATTACACATGATGAAATTTTGAAAAGTATTAACATGCTGAAGAATAACAAGGCATGTGGAGATGATAGAATTTTCAATGAATATATTAAGAGTACACATGACACTATGTTGAATTTATATGCTGTATTATTTAACAAAATATTTGATTCTGGCGTGATACCTACACAATGGATTTGTGGTAATATTATTCCAGTGTATAAAAATAAGGGGGATAACAAGGACCCACAGAACTATAGACCTATTACACTATTGAGCTGTTTGGGAAAATTATTTACTGCTATAATTAATGAAAGACTAAATAATTATGCAGATAGAGTTCAACTTATTTTAGAAAATCAAGCCGGTTTTCGTAAAGGTTACAGTACTGTTGATCATATTTTTTCATTATATTCTCTCATAGAACTTTTTAAAATACACAAAATGAAATTGTATTGCGCTTTCATAGATTTTGAAAAAGCATTTGATTCTGTCTGGCATATTGGCTTATGGAACAAAGTTTTATTGAATAATATTGATGGAAAATGTTTTAAAATTATCACAAATATGTATAAAGGTATAAAGTCAAAAGTATTGGCCAATGGAAGATGTTCTGACTTTTTTGATTGTACTGTTGGAGTAAGACAAGGTGAAAATTTGTCACCTTTTTTATTCTCATTGTATTTAAACGACCTAGAAGAATATCTTTATGTAAATAATGTTAGAGGTTTAACATGCCTCTCCAACAAGATTAGAAAAGATCTTAATCTTTATTTAAGTCTTTTTGTTCTATTGTATGCTGACGATACCATCTTATTGTCCGAAAACCCTGAAGAATTTCAATACCTTTTGAATACTTTTTCTAGATACTGTATAAACTGGCATCTTAAGGTCAATAGTAAAAAAACCAAAGTTGTCATATTCGGTAGAGGTAAAAACAGTGACCAATTTACTTTTGAAGGCTCTCATTTGGAAATAGTTAACAATTTTAAGTATTTAGGTGTTAAATTTTTTAAAAACAATTCATTCAATTTAAATTTTAATGATTTATATGATAAGGCTATTAAAGCTATGTATAGTTGTATTGGAAAATGTAGAAAGCATAATTTAGCAATTGACTGTAAATTAGACATGTTCGACAAAATTGTCCAGCCAATATTTTTATACGGCTGTGAAGTATGGGGTTTCCAAAAAACAAAGCTTATTGAGAAACTTCATCTTAAGTTCTGTAAACATATATTAAATTTGAGTTCCTCAACACCAAACTATATGGTGTACGGTGAACTTGGAAGGTATCCACTTATTATTAATATTAAAGTTAGAATGATTTCATTTTGGGGTAAATTAATTAATTCCCAGAATTCTAAATTATCTTCAAAACTTTTTCATGTACTCAAAAACTATAAGAACCCATGGTGTGATTCTGTAAAGAACATTTTAGATGATTGTGGATTGTCCTATATATGGCAAGAAAATTCTATAAATATTCCTTGGTTAAAAATGAAGGTTCGCAACATACTATTAGATCAGTTCAATCAATCATGGTATAGTGATGTACAAAATTCACCAAAAAGTATAAATTACAGACTGTTTAAAAAATCATTGGCTTTTGAGGAATATTTTCTGAATTTGCCATCAAAACTATGGAAGAAATATTGTATTTTTAGAACTGGTAATGCAAAACTACCTATTGAGACGGGAAGATGGTTCAATATTTCAAGAGAGAATAGAACTTGTAAATTATGTATTTGTAATGAAATTGGAGATGAATTCCACTATTTGTTTAACTGTTCTGATATTTGTATAACTGATGCTAGAAACATGTATTTACCAAAATATTATATATCAAACCCAAATGTTTTAAAATTTGAAGCATTGTTTAATATATCAAACAAAAAACAACTTATCAAGATTTGTAAATTTATAAATACAATTATTGAGAGAGTTAGCTCTCTTGGTTAATGTACTTTTCCTTCTTCACAATGTAAACTGTATATATTTTCTCTACACTGTAAACGCAGTTTATTGAGAATAAAGTTCATTGTCATTGTCATTGATATTATCACTGCAGAATATTCAAAGAATGATTCCTTATGGCTTATGTTTATATAAATTTCAGCAATTGTACGATTAAATATTTGAATATAAATAAGCCACCCCTACTTGCGCCCATATTATACGTCATTTGAATTTATTAGGTTGTATAGTACAAAACCGATTAGCAGTGTTATCACAGGCAAAGACACGGAAAATGTAATTATATCAAGACACTTTTAATTGTATCAATTTTGTCATTGTGCTATTGTTGACTTTAGCCTAAGATTGCTTTATGATCCTGGGACCTGGATATATTTATTTCTGCTGATATTCTTTCTAACATTGAACATATTTAATACCATTTATTGTCATAAGTTGTCGTAAATTATTACGGCGGCGTTGAAGGGCCAGATGAAAAAAAATTCTTATTTGTTCATACGAATTAGTTATTTGTTTGGACAAATTACGATTTGTTCAGACGAATTAAGATTTGTTCGGACAAATAAGTTATTTGTTCGGACTAATTACGATAAGTTATTTGTTCGGACGAATTAGCCATTTGTTCGGACGAATTAGGATTTGTTCGGAAAATAAGTTATGTGTTCGGACGAATTAGGATTTGTTGTGACGAATTGGGATTTGTTCGGACGAGTTAACTATTTGTTCGGACGAATAAGTTTTTTTGTTCGGGCGAATAAGTTATTTGCTGGAACGAATAAGTTATTTGTTCGGACGAATTACCTATTTGTTCTGACGAATTAATTATTTGTTCGGTCGAATAAGTTATTTGTTCGGACGAATTGGCTATTTGTGCGGACAAATTAATTATTTGTTCGGACGAATTAGGATTTGTCCGGACGAATTAGTTATTTGTTTGGACGAATTAGGATTTGTTCAAACGAATTACGATTTGTTCGGACGAATAAGCTATTTGTTCTGACGAATTAGTTATTTGTTCGGTCGGATTAGGATTTGTTCCAAAAATAAGTTATTTGTTCGGACGAATTAGGATTTGTTGTGACGAATTGGGATTTGTTCGGACGAATTAATTATTTGTTCCGGTGAATAAGTTATTTGTTTGGGCGAATTATATTTGCTTGAACGAATTAGTTATTTGTTTGGACGAGTTTGGATTTGCTCGGACAAATTAGGATTTGTTCGGACGTTGAAGTTATTTGATCGGACGAATTAGCGATTTGTTCGGACGAATTAGTTATTTGCTTGGACGAATTAGGTTTTTGTTCGGACGAATTAGCTATTTGTTTGGACGAATTAGATATTTGGTCTGCATAAGTTAATTATTAGAACACAGAGAGAGAGAGAGAGAGAGAGAGAGAGAGAGAGAGAGAGAGAGAGAGAGAGAGAGAGAGAGAGAGATATTTCATAATCATGGTTACGCAGATGTGAAAAGTCTAAATCAGTTTACAAGCTCATGCGCAGAACTACGAAATTTTCCCGGTTGGGGAGGGGGGTGAGGAGTCTAAAAGATAATTTTGTTTTCCGCCCCCGCCCCCCCGACCTCCCTCATAGATGCCCATTTTAGGCAACGCAGGTTTTCTTTAGTAACTGAAAATAATTTCGCGCTATGCCATAACAAACAATGCTACTTCAGCCCTTTATCGACATGCAAAATTGTGACAGATTTTGAGACTTGAGCTTATATTCTGGCAGCAAAATATGTACGATATTGTATGAATACAGAGGCGTCGAAAGACATTTCATATTGGGGCGACGAATTTTATCGATAAGTTGGGGTGGGGATTGAACCAGATTTAAGTTGTTATTTTACAGTGTGTCAAATTATTCTTGAATTTGATAAACTTTATTGTCGCTTTTTTGATGGCACTATAAAAGAAACCAAGCAAAGTTAGTACACTTAATCTTTGTTTCTTACCTTTGACGACATAGAATGTGTATCTAGATAACGTAACTCACATTTATATTAAAGAAGTTCATGTGCATCATGCGCGCATCTAGAGCTTGGAAAATTCAAATTTCTTAACTTTTCATAGTAAAGTTACCAAAAATAGGCTTAGCCCCCCCCCCCGACAAACATAGATATCCCTTTGACCCCCCCCCCAACCCACCGCCGAAAAATTTTCTGTATCCGCACATGTGCATATATTAGGACCAATTATGTCCGCGTATATTTGATATAACTTATCAGTCTCTGTTCCACTTCAAAGACGTTTAAAAATCCTTAAATGGATTTCCGTGAATCATGTGGTGACATATTATATATATATATATATATATATATATATATATTAATTCTAATTAATTCACTGTTGATTGTCAAATTACGTTAGAAACAGGTATATATACCCAACTTTTGACTATGTAAACAATGAGGTTACCCTTCGCCGCTCCATTGAACATAAATCGCCGTTTTCATCGCCGCTCAAATTAATACAGATCACCGTTATTAAATTTCAATTCAGTCTTGATATTTTTCAGAATTCATTTTTTGGCAAAATTATTTGGGCGGCGACCGCCTCTGCCGCTAGTGTTCCAACACCCTTTAAGTATCAGTGACTAATACATGTATAACATTTAGGTGTTGTCATTTGAAGGGAAAACGACATTCTAGGAAAGAGGTGGCTTGATCACAGACCCTCTCCCCCTTCATCATCTATATCATTGCCAGATCAGATAGTCTTATAAATTGCTCATCAAAAATGCCGTTTTATATAAATATAACTTATTCGTCCAAACAAATAGCTAATTCTTCCGAAAAAAATCGTAATTCGTTCGAACAAATAACATATTTGTCCGAACAAATCGTAATTCGTCCGAACAAATAAACAAATAACTTATTCGTCCGAACAAATAGCTAATTCGTCCGAACAAATCCTAGTTCGTCCGAACAAAGAAGATTAATTTTTTTTCACCTGGCCCTTCCACGCCGCCGTAAATCATAAAGGTTTATGCAAGAAAAAAAATAAAGTAAATCAATTTAACGTTAAAACTCTAAATATCTGTATGAATACGTGCATGTAGAGAACCGCTTTGTAGTCATATATAAAGACATTCTAAGCCTCAGAGATACTTTACATTGTTGTGTATTGAGTAGCTAAATGAGGAAATTGACATAATATAAGTATATTCGTCCAAAACTCAGTTTAGTGCCCTATACCGTATGTATGCTTTAAAGACGTGTTTTAATTTTAGCCTCCTGATCGATTGATACAAATAGATCATATAATATTATCAACTTTTCATTTGTTGGACTAGTGTAAAGCTATACTCACAAATCAACTCCTTGAACAATGGTTAAAGGTATATGAAATGTAATTTATCTTGTACGTAACAATTCCATTCCTTACTTGTTATAAAATGATAAACAATGTGCCACACATGCTGCCCAATTAGGTTGTTCTTTTTTTTCGTCTAGAATTAGAATCTTATATTATAGCAAGTATTACAACGTAGAAATCATTATTCCCACTAGACAAATATCTGTTCCTTTATTGCCAGTTAATGATACGAATGAACATTAATATCCAAATACGACAATTGCATGTTGCTCTACCATCACGCTAAATTAATAGCTAGTTTTAATTTTATATATATCCTGCATTAAAAAATAAGAGCATTTTTTATCTTTGCATGTGTGTTGTGTGCTGGTAATTTTAAGTAGACTTTTACTAGTCTAAAAGGAGGTGTATGACCAAAAAAAAAACAACAAAACTATCTAAAAAAAACAAAATGAAAATTACGACAAGGTTTTCATTGACACTAAATTTTACGATGTCTTATTGTGTTTTAATTTGAGATACTATGATTATTCTATATAACCACACTGATAACTTTCCCAATGATTATGATGAATAATCTTGAAAAGGTACTGCAAAATCTAAATTGCAATGACTAATATACAAAATAGAACATGCGAAAGTGAAAACGCCCCTTTTAAGATGAATGGTGTGTTTTCATCAGTAACTCCGGATATGTATAACGTAGAATCAGACAGGTGCAGAGGATTATTTTATCACCATGTATTAGTCAAATTATATAATTTTTACTTCATAAAATATGACATGTAGCAACGCAAATAGGAATTTCGTGGAATTAAGCTCCTGTAAAAATAAAGGATGATATTTTTACCAAGTATCTAATAGATAAAATGAAAATCCAGTATAGCTACTGAGATAACGACGAAAGCTTGGCATATTATATTTATATGAAAAGTCATAAAGATTTAAAATAATACATGTTAAGCGTAGATATGTTTCAAATAAATCTATCGTTATAGTTTAATCTTATTATATCAATCAAAAGCGGGCCCAAGGTATTCATTTAAAATATTTTTTTTTTCGGACTTTCTTGATCGTGAACAAGGTATTATTTGCATAAATGGTATAACAGGGTTGTACATTAGTCCAAGTTTTACACTGAAAGTACAACTGTGCCCCCCCCCCCAAAAAAAGAAATAAAACAAGACAAAAAGAGATAGTAATCATTTTTCCGTCGTAGCGCAAGTACCAAAGTGGTAATTATTTCATTATTTCATTAAAGGGTGCTTGCATTTGCAACAGAATGGCATTGAATTATAAAATGTACGTAATAAAACCTTACGCGATCACACCCAGAATACAAGACGTAGAATTCAAGGTGTGATCGTAAAGGATAGTTATTGATGTAGTATCATCGCCCTCCCTTTCTATGGTTTAGAAACCTTCTGACCCTTTTTTGGATTGAATGATTTATCAGGGTGTGAAATGTTCAAAAGAAACATTTTTTCTGTAAAAGTTGAAATCAATTTAACTTCACATACCATATATACCTATCAGGACACATGCAGTACACCCAATTTCAGCATGATGGATTACAGAAAAAGAATTAATGGGTTTTCAAGAAAAAAACTTAAGAAATCGGAAAATAATTCATCATGTGGATTACAAGTGTGGGTGAAGGTAATCACCATTATTATGAATGTTCAAACTGAGGAATTAATTAAAGACGTCAACAGCGGTCCGTGTTTGTCGACAGAAAGTGTTCTATTAGACACGCTTCGGTACCACCAAACCTCCTACTTTCAGACTCATATAATCTGACCAAGAAGAGGGAGAATAACAACTAGCAATTGGAGACAGGACTCAGGAAGGTGAGAGACAGATTTTTTAACCACTATGTGTTGTGTGATTTGATAGAGTAATTGGTTTAGTTCTCTGATAGCATTACCAATTCAAATTGACAAGGAAACACTGAGTCTTTAAGGTGAATGAGGGATTTTTTTTTATGTACACCTGTTGCATTGCATACTTATTGTACATTCTGATTGGAATATTTTATTGAGTTGATCAATTATTGCAAATATGTATCTTTTATGCTGTTTGTTATTTTAATAATTTGATATAAATGATATGTATTTTTGTGCTAATGAGACACTTTCTAACCAAAACCACCCGCGAAGTATCAAGAAATATCCTTGAAAATATGAATTAATGGACCAGTTAATTTGTTTTAAAGACATACAGACGAAAAAATCAAAGCATATCTGTGACAGCGACCTATAACAGTTTCTATAAAAAGAAAAATATGGCTATAAATCATAAAGTGAAATGCATATAAAAAAAACCTTACTTGATAATACACACAACCACATATTCTTTTATCACTGACATGAAATGCACTTTCAGAAATGACATCTAAAAATGGTAATGAGTTGTAGTCATAATGCGTGACAAATTCAATAAAATAAACGCCTTTTTGACGAAGAATAACTGCATAAAGACAAAACTTGCGAATTATTACATATAAAAATCGTCGAGTTTGGTATCAGTACTTTTATTATACAAAGCGATGTTATACTTCACCTTAAAAAGTAGAAACTAGATCAAAAAATTGACTAATTTACGGTCGTTGCCATTAATAGCAATGGTGGGCGTGCGCATCTTAAGATTTAATATCACCAGATCATAGAAATACTTTGAAAAAATATATAATTTGAGCAACCATTTACATGTACTACCGAGAATAATGTTCTGATAAAATTAATAACCGGTTCAGTTTTAAAATAATTTGAAAAATAAATATCCAAATTGTAATCACACTACAATTATTTTTTAATACTGCATACGTTTTTGCCATTTCTGGCTCTCCAGACAGTTATGTACAAATAACAATTATTTAAGTTAAAATTATATCAAATATCTGAATGGTTTATTCTATTTATTCTATCGGGCAATGAACTATGTTACAAATTCAGAACGTTCCTTTTTCACCTTCTTTCTCCGCACTAACAATTTTAATTGTCTTCTAACATAAATAACAGTGAGAAAGTGAAAATGAACATTAAGAAATGCATGAAACACGTGTAAACATGGTGTAATTAGAGGTGTGAATATGAGCTGTAAACATGCGATATAAGGTTATCTTTTACTCATAAAATGTCACTTTTGGACATGTATTCCTTATTTTTGGTGTTGTAAGATTAAACACCTTATTTATCAGTTTGTCATGCTTTGAAATTAAGTTTTTCCATTATACAATACTTTTGGAAGGGACCGTAAGTTTTTTTTTTAAAAATATTTATATGGTTATTTTTTTCGGAAGGGGGATATGTGCATCTGATTTTTTATTTTTGTGAGGATGTATTGAAATTGTAACCATAATGATAATCAAACATAATTTTCCAATATTTCAATTTTTTTTTTAATTTGTGATATCTTATTTTAGGTAAAGATTGATTTAATCTTGAAACTATTCGAAAGCGAGAACAAATTCTTCATTCATGAATTACCATGTGTAAATTGATTTGAGATCGATCACATGAGATTGATTGTTTAAGATCAATAACAAAAGCGCCAAAGGGGAACTGATGAACTGCATTTGCGATTGAAATGCATATTGTGCAATGTTAAAGAAGTTAAATATGCGAAAGAATGCGGGTTTACTTTTGTAAAGTAGCCATTGCCGTTTGTTAGAAATAAGAATGACAAAAACGCCTCAAAATAACGTTAATATATAGAAATATGTGCAATTTAGAATCAAATAATGATGAGTGACCTTATCAATTTTTTAACGATTCTAAGGTACTTTAAAATGTAAACCTTTTTATTGCCGAGACATCTATTCATGAGCTATATATCTCGTATACCCATATTAATTTACTTGTTGTTTTTTTTTTCAGAACCATGATGAACTCAATATTTACTTTTATTATCATTGGAACTTTGTTTGCAAAAGGTGAGTTCCCTTTTTCACATTCATAGGTTTTGATCTGCTTTTCCTACTCTTAATTAACGCATTTTTTAAACATTAATTTATACCATAAACCTTTTTTCATGCATGCCTTACTATTTACAATAGATCTAAGTACCTCTCTTTTAATTCATACATATACAAATACTAGTATTAGCGTTTAGAATTTGCAGTTTCAAAAAAAACAATCATAGTTACTTTATGAGTGTTCAAGTAGAAATTTATTTTTTTATAGGATTTTTGATTTTTTTTTTACATGTAGATTTCTTTGCATTTCATTAATAAAGTATTTCCTTTAATTGAAGTCATAATATTGGTTAGTACCTTTAACATTCATAAGATAGCAAGTTTCATTTATTAATAAGAATAATATCTATTAAAATGTATCTACACAGAAATAATTTTTTTATCAAATAGATATAGTTGTATATGGAGCTTCATATATTTATAAATGTTATATTGATAAATCAATTTATTTATAAGTAATTACTTTAATTGTTTTAGTTTATTCGGAAAGAAACGATTGCTATATTGTGGGCGAAGCTAAAAACATATACACCGGAAACAGATCCACCACCATTACTGGAAGGACCTGTCAGAGTTGGTCGTCCACGGTCCCCCACTCGCACAATTACTTGAACAATCCTGAAGCGGAGGGCAATTATTGTCGAATCCTCACTGATAATACACCCTGGTGCTTTACAGTAGACAAGAGTGTTCGATGGGAGTACTGTGGAATTCCGGAATGTGGTAAATGTTCGAACTAAAAGAGTAAACACATGAGTATAAATTTTTTAGCCTCTTGAAGCAAGCGTTACATTTTTGGCATTGAAATATACATGAAATAAAAAAGGAAATGTAAATGGGCAGAAGCTGTTAATACTTTTTAACAATGATCTTACTTTTTCTTTCAAAATAATGTATAATGACGTCTTTACCTTTTTTGCAGCTAAACCAAAAGTCAATCAGCCCAAATTCAAAAGACCGTCAGGTAAATGAAACTTTATGGTTTTTAACTTGTAGATACTCAATAAATTCATGGTCTTTAACCTAAGATACTCAATAATAACAACAAATCATAAGATATGAAATCGTCATTACCACATTACCACACAAACCTCTGATATTGTATATTTTTGATTATCAGATGCCGATTGCTATGAGGAAGGTTCCGTCTACAAGGGTAATGTTTCAGTAACATTTACTGGACTCACCTGTCAACGATGGGACAAGCAGACTCCCCAAAAACACAACAACATGGATAACCCGGATGCAGACGAGAACTACTGTCGAATTATCAATGATAAGCGGCCTTGGTGCTACACGACTGACAAGGATGTCAGATGGGAGTATTGTATGGTGCCCGATTGTGGTAAGTCTCTCAATGGATCAGTCCATAACAGTAGATTGTTATCATTATACGTAATGTTAGGAGTACGTGATTGTCATTGCCATTTTAAAACTATATATTGATTTTCTTACGAAGAAGAGCCTGGTATAAAGATAAAGGAAAATATTCAACTTTCAAACCTTCAAAGAAAAATAAATTATAGAAAAACAAACGATTTTTAACATTTTTAGGTAAATTTGATGGTTAGTTTTTGGACCACCCAGCGTTCTTAATGTTAAAAATGATTTTTTTTTAAATTGATAATTACAATATAGAGAATACTACCTTTTCTCCTAAATAGTCATGAAAAATGGAATTCTTGCGTAGATAATCATTTATTTTAATTGTATGAGCCTAGCAAAGCGATCTTTTAAAGATGTCGTCTATTAATGATAACTTTCATTGTAGAGTCTGTTAGAATTCTTAAAGAATTGAGGTCTGATTTAAAACCACCAAGCTCACGTGCAATAGATGATTTGATAAGGGAAAATATCCCACAAACACTAGAGAACGTTGGGGCAACAACTCTACCATCTGAAGAAACAACGGAGGCCACCACAAGCACAGAGGCATCCACAGAGCAACCTAGTGTAACCAAACCGCCGACTGGAAATAGCTCAAAAGGAACTTCAACTATCAAAGACAGTATGTTCTTTTACTTCGTAAAATAAGAATATCAAGCTTTCCGCATAAAAATAACTTTAAGGTTTTTCATCAAGTCGACTGAAAGAACAACATATTTTAGCTTCATATTTTACAAATATCCGAAAATATTTTAATCTTTTATCGGATTTTCATAATGAAATCATATGTAAATGTAAACAAAAAAATCTACCAACATTGATGTTTCCATGTTTCGAAATTCACCTTGTTCAGAACAGATACAACACATACTCCATAAAACTGCTCCAAACATGTTGGCTTTAGTTATCATAAGATTCATGTTTACCAATTATTAGAAATAACAACTTCCGGTCCAGGAACTATGTACGTAGCAGACGCTGATGTCAAAAAAACATATCCAGGTATTGTTTCATGTGAGATCCATGTCCCTAACGCTTGATTTTTTATTGTTTACAGTGTAGTGTGGGCTTAATATACAGATATCATATTCAGATATAACTATCACTTTGTTGTATCTTTGTGAGTTTTTTGTATGTGACTTCATATAGCTTTAGTTTTTAGCTTGTTTTGCACTTATGCTTATATGTAATGTTTCAAAAAATCATATGTTTTTTTTTAAAATAAGATATATTGAATAATTTATTTTTATGTCATATAAAGACTTAACCTTTACGAAAAAAATGGAAGTCCTAAGATTACTTTAGTTCTATTAAATCCTTTTAAATTTCAGATCAACAAAACCCACCCTCTCTTTTCAAATGAATATGATATATATGCTTATTGAGTTTAATGATTTGTTTGAATACTTGAATACTTGAATTGGTGTTTGTCACATATAATGAAAACAAATATTCAACAATATGAATTTAATAAGTTTTCATTTTGATTTTGCTTTATTTTTGTATAGCTACTGCGGCTTCAAGAAAACTTACCAAATCTCTGTTGATTTCAATCGCAGACCCTGTTCAGACAGAGAATACTAATTGTAAGTGCACCTGTTTTCCCATGTATGTATCTAAGATGTATAGGAATAAAAAATTAAAACGTACGTCTCCATCATACAGAGGTTATAAATTATGTTTTATCAAAACATCTCTAAATTGATTTAGTAAACCCCGAAGTATCTATACAAAGAAATCGTTACGTCACCGATACCAACACAAAAATCAGCATTCACTGTGTCGTGGAGCCAAACAACCAAGATCTGGCCATTCACTGGTACAAGGACGGTGAAATGATGGTGGATAGAGGGCTAAACATTAGAACAGGGTCTATTCTGATTCTAAAGAACGTTCAAAGAGAGGACACGGGTCTATATACTTGTGAGGCGGGAAACAAAAGGGCCACCACAACTGTTCTCGTCGGAGGAGGTAGGACTTCAATGAATCAGAATCAGTATTGTGGACATTAAAGACATTAACCATACAAGTACATGTTCTAGTTAGGAACAATTCAACATTCGCTTTTTTTGTAACCACATTTGAGCATACAGCGATTTTTGTTAAACAAAGGTATATGCAGAAATACAATTTTAATTAAATGATTATTTTCAAAAACGATTTAGGGTATGCAAGTAATTGAATTCTGTACATATTTTTTATTTTTTACATTAAACATGGATTTAAATAAAGAAGTATAGAATTCATTTTGTCAAGGAATCACCAATTGTAAAAAAAAAAAATACAGGAAACTATGTTGCTGAAACTTTTTTTTAAAGGTGATGTTGTTTTACAATAAAACACATTCATTCACTGCATCATTATAAAAATGCGTTTTCAAAATTCATAATTTATGAAGAAACATTTAAGTTGATTAACATTTTAACTTTTATGCTCGATTGGAACACTGTTAACATATGATATTATGTAAACAAAAATTTTAAAGTTTTATTTTCCATTTTTCTATTTTTTTTTTCCTGAATGAATGACTCTCTGCCATTTTATCGTTCCAGCAACACTCGATATAACATCGTCTCGTTATGACCGATTATCAGAAAATACAGAGACAACCACTAGAAGTTACCTTACGTCAACGGGAGATTACACTACAATAGCCAACGAAACAGAAACCTATTCTACAACCACCGTTGGTGAAGTTAGTACTACTATTTCTGCGATACCTTTACACCCGAATGTTGATGAGGTTTCAGAACCTTATAACCTCCCTTCGCCTTCAACGACGGATATACCTGCACCATTAACTTCACAGATACTACCCGAATCAACAACGGAATTTATACTATCCTCGACCACGCAATTACCTATATCATCAACGACAAAATCCAAACCAACATCATCGACGAAATTCTCACAACCATCAACTACAGAGTCTGATTTTGCGACCAACGAAGCTGTAACTATTGAGAAAGAAAGTGCAACAACTCCCGAAACATATTCCGTCTCTTCCACAAGGAGTCCAGAAGATGATTTAAAATTTGATCTAATAACTGAAATAGTTCAAGAAAAGATTTTAACAACAACCATCCAACCGGTTATTTCTACACAAAGACCAACGAGCGCTCCAAGAATATTCACAACTCCACTTTCTCCCAAAAAATATATACCACCACCATCTCCAACGGAAAAACAAACGATGTCAGCAAATTCAAGCAGGGAAGCCACAACAAGTCCAAAAAATGTGGTTTCATATACTGTTGTACCGTCTTCAAGTGTTGACAGGAAAAACATTGCCAACCAATGGAAACCCGTCCATCAGGTTGTTACCGTACCTGTTCTAATTACAACTCCAAGGGTAATAACTAATCAATTATCACCTAAAAATGCCCAGCGTTACATATACGTCAAACAGTCAAGCAAAGGTGCTGAGTTATTACAAAACGAGGATAATATGAAAATGCAGAACAGATATCGATATTTTCCAGACTCAGGTGAGGTGTTATGCACCTGTATCTTATAATGCGATGAATTAGAAGTTAATGCAATTTAAAGTGTAGATTTTTTTTTCGATTTCTTTATCATATCAATGATTATTTACTTAATATCCCCCTGCTGGTTTTCAGATGCGTCATATATGAATGATATATCGAGGCAATATTCAGGAACAATAGATAACAGTAAGTGCCATATTAATGAAGAAGTTTGAATTAATACATACAAAGAGGGAATTTCAATAAAATGTGGTTTGCTATGTAATTTGCAGATGGTTGTAAGTCAAAATGTGACGGTGAAAGCAATTGCTACCTTGAGTACAATTGTACTCACTACCAACATTGCTTTGAACGGGATAGGCGAGACTGCACATGCGTGTTGATGACGTGTTCGTTTGGAACATACTGGAATCAAGCTATCCACGTCTGTGACTCTATTTATAATGTCGAATGTGAACAAGGTATTCAAATATTCAGATCAATAGCAAGCAGTAATTAGATTCTTATTAAGAGGGATAGATTGTCCTGGCCATTTTAAGACTATCTCTATCTCCTTGAAAAGCACTGTATTAAGATGTACAAGGAAAATGTCCAAATTTTAAAGCTGCAATATTCATGTATGGATCATTCTTTACTAAATGAAAGTGAATAGCTTATAAATCAAATCTAAAAAATACGATAGATTTTATGTGTAATTTGTTGGTGACTCAGCCTACTTAAAATTTGTAATTGTTATTAAAACATGATATGAAAAATTTAAACGTACTATTTCTGTTATTTTTAGATCCCTGTAGATCCATGGACAAGTACTATACCTATGCTAGTGGGTTTAACTGCAGAAGCTACTATCAATGTAATAGCAGAGGCCGTTCTATGGCAATGTGCTGTAAAAATAATGAATCATTCAATCCTGATCTTGGAAAATGTGTCAGAGATAATACCTGTAAGATTGATTGCACAGCCCGCCAATTTTACCAGGCAGGGAGCAATCCGTCTTATTCGAGCTTTAGGGAAACTCAGAGAGAAGTACAGCCAGACCTAAAAGTCAACGTTCAAGTCACAGAAACATATGAATGTGAGTACAAATTGAGTCAAATATTAATATCTTTTAATATAATGTAAAGGGTTACTTTTGCCATGAATATCATGATATTTTAGCACACTTTACAGAGATAAAATTTGAAAATTGAAAAATATTATATAAACAATATATAAATTCTTATCTATTTCAATTAAAGTTATCTCCATTATTCTTGGGAAAGCTAAAATTTGAATTATTGGGTTTTTTTCAGTGTGCTATTTGCGACCAGTCAAGAATCGTCCAACAAAATACTTCAACAATGTCTTTAAAATAGAACAGGATTGTCCCCCTGGAACTGTTTTTCAAGCTGATATTTGTGTTTGTGGGATATCGTTAAAAATTTCACGCGAAATCCCAATGCCATTGTTTTCGCGAGGTAAGCCTTAATGTTTACTAGTCTTGTGCCTGTTATAAGAAATTTAAAAAAATCAAATCAAAATGACTAAAACGCAAAACTTTTTCAGGATTTTTAAAATTATTTTATAAGTAAAAAGAAGTTGTGATGTGTTTTTAAAAATCCTATTGTTTTCTCTGCAGTATGCGAAGAAAATATCAAAATAGACTTTTCTGGAGATCGAGTTAAAAACACCGCTTCACGACCAGACTACATACAAGCTAACGATGTCCGTGTTGTTTCCAACTATGGTCTATTCAACGGACAGACTTCTCAAATATTTTCTGAGCGGTTCTATGCAGTTACCTTTCGTCGTCTTGCTATTGAGTTGCTTTTTTACTCAGATGACAATGGCGGACCAGAACACCAAATTCTGGTCTCCAATTGTGATTCTATGGCTAGACCATTAGGCATTCCTGAACTAGGTCCGAATAAAAAACCATCTTTAGCCATCATTCTGTCTAAGAGTACTGGAACTTTAACCTTTTTAGGATATAGTGAATACTCAAGACCTGCTATAATACGTTTACCGTACTCGGTAAGCATTTTATATTTATCGTGACTTTTCAATTCCTTATGTTATCGTTTTAATATAGATGTGCATAGCTATGTTATATTGCTTATGTTTATTTACGTTTTTCCAGAAAAAAAGTTGGAATAACGCTGAATTGAGGTATGATGGAACAACATTTGAGGCAAGGGTAAAAAACGTAGATCAATACGGCAAAATAAGGGAGGTTAAAGATACAAAGCCATTAACAGGTATTCACAAAAAGTCATACGTGTTGGAATATACTAACTTAATGGAATTTTTCATTTTTTTCGATTTGACAATTAACACTATCAATATTCAAAATTTTCAGTATGTGTAGATAGTACAGTGGTTTAATTAAATATGCGATGAAATGAATCTTTAAGGTTACATGGAAGTGTAATGCTAAAAAAAGAAAGTTATTACGAATTGGTAAAATAATGACCATATAATAGATTTTTTACTTTGCATTTCTTAAAGGCAGATTAGCAGTTTCTGTACAACCCTTAAGAATAGGACGATGTTCTGAATTTGACGCATTTTATGGATTCCTTGACTTTGTAAGTAAAAAAATCTGTTAACTTATCTTTAATATGTAGAAAACTTGCAATATTTCAATATAGATTAACATTTTTGAATCTTTGACATTTTAAAGTATTATTAATATTGACAAAAAATGCAAGTATTGACAATGAACTACAATTAAGCAATCTGATGTTTAAAAAAAATGAAATGCCACGGATATTACATTTTTAGTTGAAGCATGGTTATTGAAGTGTTTTGAAACGAAAGATAACTCTTTCGGGAATAAAATGCATTCATTATCATCTAAACAGCAAAAGCTGTTGTGATATTCATACAATTATCAATTCAAAAGTTTTCGATTTTTAATAAAAACCTTTCTCAAAATTATTAAACGGAAGGTTATTATCATTTCATATTGAAAATTTTAAACTCACAACAAAACCCCGCTCAATCTCTGTTTTTCTTATTACAGATTAAAATGTATAACGACTGTGTACCGAAGAAAACTTGAATTCCAGATATTCCAATTCTACTCGTTAAGCATTTTCATCATTGCCATACTCATCATCACTTATTTATTTGACACTATGCACATCCATTTTTGTTTTATGATTGTATGTTGTTATTTTTTATTTTACATTATTAAATCCTGTTTAGTAGAATTCTATGTTTTGTATTTCATAAAGTACTTAATTTAAAGTACTACATGTATAGAATTTCTACAAGAAGTCTACTTGTTATAAAAATATACTACATTTGATATGTAACATCATTTAAAGCATGATTACATTCCCCATTTTTAATGTAATTTTTTCTAAAAAAAGAAAATCGGCGACCGTACGAATTACAATTGTACCGATATCTGATGTTCAATTTAGAAGATAAACTTGCTCAAAACTCTATATTCGTTAAGTTTAGTGTTCTTTTCTTTTAACCTTTTAAGTAATGCCAAGCTAGAGGCATTTAAGAATTGTATATTTCAGGAATTAAAATTCATGAAAATTAAAAAGATTAATATATAAATAAAAAGAAAAAAGAAGAAACTGCAAGAAATATGAAGAAATATGAAAACAATAAAACAACGGAGAGACTTGAGCAAAATATTCAGAAGATACTTTTAATGACTAATATTATTGTTAAACTGATACAATAAAAAAGTACATATACAGTACTGTTTCCCGAGATCTAGACGAGTTAAAGAAAACTTATTAATTAAAATTGATATTTAAATGACCATATATTTCTATTTGTGATGATATCAATAAAAATTTAGAATAACGACAACTCACTCTAGTTGCTTATTTGGTTGAAATGTTTAGCTTAGTCGTCACTTATTTTGGATTCAGTGATGTCGTCACTTTTGCTATTCTAAAAGAAAACAGGTTTCGACCCTGCTATTAATTGCTCTTCAGTGTTCGTTTTACTTCTCTGTAAAAAAATGGGATTTTCCCTTTAAAAACTTTTAAAGAAGGTCATTATATATGTTATTATACATGTTAATTGATCGCCTAACGTTAACAATACATAGTTTTTTAGGCTGCTACGAGTTTATCGTGGGTAAGGTCAAAAATAATGTTATGTTTTTTTTTCTATAACCCATTTACAACATAAACATTGCATCAAACAAATACTAGGTTTGACGGGTTGAACAAAAAAGATAAAGCAACAGTTTTTATGTAATGAATCGACACATTTTTTATTTGATTCTGTGCTCTTATTGTAATTTTTCTGAATATTAATTGTATGTCGCAGTAATATTTCGTGAAAGCCTTTTTTATATTCCAATGTCACCTTAAACATATTTTTATTAAATACATAAGTATTTATTTGAAAAAAAAATATGCAATATTTATGCGATATGAATGTATTTTGTATATGAAATAAGTTACTCAATGATTAGAGGGCTCGATGATCGTTGCCATTTTTAGACTGTATTGATCTTTTATATAAAAGTATAGCAAAAAAGCCTAGTTTAAAAGTTAAAACATATGGACTTTTCTTTATTTAATAATAGTTTTTAGCAAAAAAAATCATATCTTACCGTTCTTGGTAGATCTGTAGCCCTTTTCACAAACATTCTTAAGATTTTGCGTAAGATTTTAACTTAAGAATCTCTTACGAGAAATCTTAAGTGCTTTTTACGAACGCATTCGCAACAGGTTCCTTTCCCTAGCAACGAACCCAATTCACTTAATAATTCTTATAAAACAGGAGAAACATATAAATAAACCAAAATTCTCATAAACATGATGCAAAACTGAAAATATACATCACTTACATTGAGTGAAATCAATGTTATGTAGAAGAAATCAAAACATGACGTCACAATCACAATGTGTGTTGGTGTGACGTAGAAAATTCTTACGAGAAAAAGTTGCCGTAGGAATTTTTGGAGAATTCATTTGTGTATTTTTCTGACAATAACTGCTATATAATGCGAAATAACGGTATAATGTCGCTCAAAACGTTAAATCTAGCTGTTTATCTTGTATATTTTACATCATTTGATGATTTTTTACAGTTTTAAAATATTTACGAGAGGGTATGTGCTATCGTAAAGTTACGACGAATTTTACACGTAAGATTCTCATAAGATTATCTGTGAAAATGATCAAAAACTTAAGTTTTTATTTACGATAAAAATTAATCGTAAGATTTTTTGTGTAAATGATCAAAAACTTAAGTTTTTACTTCCGATAAAAATTAATCGTAAGATTTTTTTGTGAAAAGGGCTACTGGTGGTTAGTTTGTTGACCATCCAGATTTTAGAGTCCTTAGTATACATGTAAAACATAGATATAAAACATAGTGCCTGATAAATATAATCAATTAAATTGCTAACTACAATCATAATAGATAAAATAAATTTATTTCGAGTCACAACTTACAGAAAAAAAATTAGAAGTATATGATATATTTACTACAGTAAACAACTGAATTGTTAACTTAACAATTTCTCTGTGAAAAAATCCATGTCCGAAGATATATTTTATATAATTAAATTCAAACATGAAAACATATTCTTACCTAACACACCTGGTCTGATGCAGCCCATAAAATCTATCCCCATTTGACAATGAAAAACAAAATAATTACTTTTACCTGCTGCATTAATAAACATGTTGTTTACAATGTCTTTTTTTAATGAGAAATGATGCAAGGAACAAGAAACTGGTCGCATTTACGAGACAGGTTTTACTTGTCTAGCTAGTTGCTGACATGGTTAGTTAATTAATTATATCATTTAGGTGACCATTTGATGAGCAATCCCTTGCGTACATGTAAATATTTCAGCTTTGTTTTTTGTTTATTTTGATTTTTTGTGTTTTGTTTTTTTACATTACCCTCCTTAAAATTCACACTAGGAACTAGACTAATAAAATCATAAATACGGTGCTGAATCCTCAAGGCATATGCATCTTAATAAACAGAAAAAGGTAGGAATTTTTTTCCTGAGAAAATCACAAATAAAATTTAAGAAAAACATAACAACTTTGCTTACAATGAATCTTCTATATTTCTTTAAAAAACATATAAACAATTCTCTTACGTTCTTTTCTCAAATATAATGCAAAAACAACCCAACATAAATTGTCGGGCTTCTAAAAATTGTATTTGAACAGTAAATACTTAGACCTTCTTTAATTTAAGCATAAGTACTCTAACCTGATTCTTTGCTATTATGACAACTTAAAGTGGACTTAAGAAGAACCTAATTTTGAGGAGATTAAATGGTTTAGCACAACCAATAAGTCACATTTAAGGTCATTTAAGACCTTTCATTTAAATGACACAAGTTCAACTTGTGTCATCAATGCCAGATTCTTTTAAGTTACCAAAAAGAGATTTTAACAGTTTAATTCAGATTATCTAAGCATTAAAAGTAGATTTAAAACGTCCAATAATTAATTGTTTTGTGTCTGTTTCGTTGTCTGGGGTGCATTTTTTTCCTTGCACAACAAGACTAATTTCGACTGAACCTAGCGTAAAGCATAACACTTTAAAGGCTTGAAGATCGATTTCTTGAAAAGGAAAGTTCCGCATAAAATGTACATTATAAGGATAGAATGAAAATACGTTTAGTATAATATTTTTCAAAATCTTCTTCACATGTTCCGATCAAATAGTTTGTTATATAAGTTTAGTTTGTACATGCAATGAATGAGGATTATTAGACTATCATATAAATGACATCCTTAAATTCATGTATAACACAAAATTACAGATTATCTTATTTTGATATCAACTTCATATAATAAAGATTTTAAGTTATTTGGTAGAATTGCTTCTAAAAAGAATCGGATTAAGAGTCAAACTTTGTATAAAATAAAATAAAAAAACAAAAACAAAAATGTATTGTAAAAAAAAAAGTTGCTGTTTATTCTTATAAGATCGGCTATATATATAAAAAGCGTATTTTGTACAACGTCATTTTAGAGTTACCCTTCTTGATATTTTATCTACAATGTAGGCTATGCACTATTTACGTGATCCATCTACTTTGTTAAATATTAGGACCAATAATCTTTTCAAAAAATCGTTGTGTCATTCAAGTACCGCCGGTTTTTTTTTTTTAATATTTTTTTTTCTACATACAAAGTGATCCATAAAATCGGATGATGTTTTGAATGTCAATCAAAATTTAAAAAAGCACATTTTAAGTCATTGAAACATTTCAAATTAATATAAAAGAAATACAACTATATTCTTCGTAGGCAGAGATTCTTAGGCTTAGTGACGTTTACTTGCCTTACCCAGCAGGACAGGAAAACTAATCATTTACATCAAAATATCAAGATTACACCACTTGGTTTATTTGACATTTATTTAGTGACAAAAGTAGTCTTTATAAACAAATCAGGATTGAATACCTTTTTATACTATTATTACCTTTTACAATATAAAAATATGCAAAAAAACCCCCAAAAACAGACGCTGATTTTTAAAAAAAAATTTAAACATGGTCATTTTATAACATCGAATTACAGACCCCCTCTTCGGGCTTAAACCATGGTAATGAGCAAAGTAACGCAGCAGTTAGTTGCTTTCTAGGTTTAGTCCTACAGGAAAAGAAACTGACACTGCAATAACCATATGTTGGTGTAAAGGGCACGCCATTACTGTACATTTCTAATACCTTGATCTAATAGTATACAGAATTGTGTTAAATATTACGGACATCATTGAAAACAACTTCTGCTAACAACTGCAGCGTTTTTTAGATGGTCGCTAGGACTAATTAAAAACCTTAAGTTTCCATGTCGTCCATGAGTATTCTTGTTTGTTCTATAGCATGATATGGTATTGTATGGTATGGTAATAGTATGATTAGGTATGATATGATATGATATGGTACAGTAATAATATGGTATAGTATTGTAGTAGTATGTTATGGTATTGTATGGTACGGTGTGGTATGGTATGGCAATAGTGTGGTAATAGTATGCTAATAGGATGGTTAGGTATGGTATAGTAATAGTATGGTATGGTATGGCATAGTAATAGTATGGCATGACATGGCATAGCATAGCATAGTATAGTATAGTTGTGTAGTCTATTCTTTAATCCTTGCTTCTCTCTTTTTTTTACTTAAAAAGATTATCACTCTAGAAAGTTATAAACCTACTGCATGTACAACCTCTTCAGAATAGTAGGGATCACAGTTCTAGGTGAACGAGTCTCAGATAAAGCTGCTCAATTTGTAGCCATATACGGAATTAAGTTGTGACATTATAAAAAGTTCCAACAACGATGATATGACTGTTTGCAATAAATAAAATCTGCAAAGTTATGTACAGGTTGAATACACGCGATTAAAAAGAATAAAAAATCATCCTCATAATTTTATGAGTAGAGAACTTGTAATAAAAAACAAATATATTTATCACTTTAAACCAACTAGCTGAATTGTAGGAAACAAAACTTCAATTTGCCTTTTCAAGATATTCAGCCCAATTTAAGAATACTTGGATTATTTTATCAAGTTTCAGTATGAGGACCACATCAAACAAAGGGACAAAATAAAACAATTGTATACTATCTTTACGTTTGGGCATACTTGTTGTGTCTATTTTAAAGTGGTCAAAATACTTAAGTATGTATTTTCCAGAGCAAAATTATATTTGTTTTCCTTTCTCACATTATTCCATGTAATTTAAGACAATTATAACTCTTAAGCTTTCTGCTATACATACTAGTTGTATATCTCTCTTTAGCAAAATCGCAAAGGATATAGACTGGAGAAGTGAATTATCTTTCTTTGCTCTCATACATAACAATCCCCCTATTTATACTCCCCTGTAAAATCAAGCGTTCACGTGAATCCTATATATCTGTCATTTTCGTGGCCTACTGTCATCATCTCGCTTTTCCCCCAAGTGGCACTACTCTTATTTCAGCCTGTATCGGTATTGTCGACAATTGACCCTTTTAACACAGCCCTGAATGACCTACATGTATGCATTGGGCTACGGTGGCTTTTTTGCAACGTGTAAAATGCAGTTTTCCAAATTAACATGTATGATATATAATAGAAAGAAACTTTATCTATAACATGATATCTTAATTAACATTTGGTTTAAGTTGGTTTAGGCTGACTCTTGTACTTTTTACTTGAAAAATAAACATTACAGTGAAATATGATTATCTTAAGAGCGAAACATCTATTGCATTAATATATATCCTTAAGAAAAATCAAGAAATCACATGAAATGATTTATGGTAGGATAAAAGTCTTTCCTTTTCAATGAAAAATAAAATATTACAAGATTAAAATTTTTATTTTATATGTTTATCATAGAACTTAAGTTTCTCATATTTATTGATGTCAGTCCGCAAATTAACTCTAAATATCCTATACAAACTTAAGTTTCTCATATTAATTGATGTCAGTCCGCAAATTAACTCTAAATATCCTATACAATTGTTTTTGTCTTTTCAGAGATCTATATTTCATTTTGATAAATTTTGAAATAAATAAATCACACGCAAAGTCAGAGACATTAAAATTATAAATGTTCAAGCAATTAATTATCATGTGAAGTTTGGAAAAAATGCACCTAAGGCGATTGCAATCACACTAGTTTCATTTTTTTCTTGATATACTAAGAAGCATTTAAATAACAAAATTTTTTTTAAATCATTAAACAATAATTTTAGCTTTACATAAAGAAATAATTGTAGTTTAACACAAAAACATATGACAGTTAGATGCGTATCTCTGAAACCAGATGCAATGTTGCTCTAACATTCCACATAACTTAGGTGAGTTCTGGTTTGGATGATTTAGTGATCCATCGAAACTGTAATTTATATAGCCCTATTTAGAACAGGAAAGACACAGATTGATGTCAGACTGATTGGTATCGCGATCAAATGGCATAGCCGTCGATCGTTTGCAATTGTAGAAATGCACAAGTTAAATTCATTAATGCTTCAAAGGTTAGAAACAGTCACAAAGTACTGGTTATCAAGCTAGCGTAAATGACGTAAAACATGTACAAAGAGGATTAATAGATATTCGTTCTTAGATCACCCAACACTGAAACCGTTACATTTAGACCTTGTTAAGTGTATAACCCCTAAAAGGACACCCGGTATTTGTTCAGACAACACACGTCATTTTCAAAGATGTTTTCCAGCATATAAATTCATGCAGAAACACACATTCAGCTTTAAACAAGTATTTTGTTTCACGTATAATCGTCGAACATTTATTTGAACATCGTTTTTCAAAATAAACTCAGGCTATAAAACGACATTCCTATTTTTTGTACTACAGTTTATGACATTAGCAACAAGCTCCGCCACAATGGTGAATGAACAAAACTTCAATAAAGTACGAGATAAGATATAGAAATATGTATAATTTTTAAGCCAACATAATCTTATAATTATTGAACAAATGTTTGTATAACCAATATCTCTTCGTGTTAAACCAATCTTTCCAAGACTGTAATATATTACATAATTTCAACTTGTTGAGTAAAAAAAACTTTAAATGTACTCAATACTTTTTCCCGCAAAAAATTGCGTAAAGAATTGCAATAGTTGCCAGTTTAGTTAATAAGACTATTATATTTATCGGTTATTTAAAGAACCTTTTAAGAGTAAACGAACGAAAAATAGTAAAGGTGACACTTTTCAACAAAATATACTGTAAACAATACCTGATAGCTATTTGAACACAAGCCGTTGATGAACAATTAAATTATACGCTGAAACTGTTCTGATTTTATTTAATAAAATGTGACTTAAAAAATAATTTCAAGACCGTGTATATCAGCTAATGGGTTAATTGCTGCAAACTACTAAATTTAGCAATTTTTTCTAGTTTGTTTCATTTTTTTTAAAAATAAACTTGTAGATGTAAAAAAAAAAAGCATCATGATCAGATATTTATGGTTAACTCCGTTTTTCTTCTATATATTAGATATTAAGAAATGAAAACGTTGATTAAAACTATCCTGGAAATATAATTTCAATTGGTGACAAGTGAATATCAATCACCCCTAGAAAAAAAACTGTCCCAAAGTTATATAAGTCAGTGTACGAAGTTTAAAATTGGAGTTGTGATTTTGTTTAATTTTAAAGGCCAGAGAAGGAACTTAGTTAAGTAAAAAGGTATATGTTAAGGAAATATTGTTACCAGATTTTCCATCGTTTAAAAGCCCTGCCCAATTAGCATACGCATACTGACACATTTTTATTAGCAGTGAAATAAGCAGTGACTATTCTATTAATCAATCATTTAAAAGAATGAACAACTAATAATCTGAGTATCTCTTAAAATAATTACTTTTAATGGAACCATACAGATAACTCAATGTTGTGGTATCTTAATTTTGCCAATTTTTTTCATTCTTATTTAACAATTTTTTAGCCGGGCTCTGCTGAAAGCAGAGTCCTGGCTGTAGGCAGCCAAATCGCTAAAGTTACTATAAATAGCACAGCTTCTAAAGTAAACAAAAAACCGAACAGCGTCAAAGTAAAAGCTTCCGCTATGCCAAATAGTTACACAGAGAGCCATGTTTTGTGAAATGTATTGTGGGGTTTTTTGGGGGGGGGGAGGGGAAGTGCGAATAAATTTAGCGAAGAGTGCTTGTTTTCTTATTTATTACGTGTTTTAAAAACAAGACTTACAGTATGCATTTTTGACACATACAATGCGCATGAATTTCCATGAACTACTTTACAAAGCATTAGTATTCGGCTGCACATCGAAGAAATAGGGAATTGAGTTTATAACGGTTGTTTCAAAGTGCAATGCACCGTTGATTTTTTTCTACTAGACAGACATATTTTTGCTAATAGCCGCTTTCAAAATTTAGTCACTATCTGACGCTTTGCCGACATTAAAAGCATATGAGAGAGAGAGAGAGAGAGAGAGAGAGAGAGAGAGAGATTTTGTCAGTCTTTACTGCACAATGTGCATTAAACACATCAAAAGAGCCCGGCTTTCAGTACTTCAGTACTTTGATTTAAATAGTAGAGCTGTATTAAAGAAAAAGAAATGGGCAAAATGCCAGGTACACTTTCGTTTATAGAACAAATGTAACTACTTTACAAAAAGCAAGTAAACATTAGGGTAAATGTACACATGCGAAAGCTAAGAATTACTCTTGATTACTCAGAAGGAAGAAGTAATGTATTATAGACCATAAATTCATTGTTACACAAGAAGGCGTTGTTGGTGGGTTTTTTTTTTTGTTACTCTCATTTTGATTCCTATTTTCGTTTAACTATGTAGTCTCACCTCAACAATTCAAAATTGATCTGAGGCGGTTAAAATTTACGATTGGTTGTAATAGATATTTTCACGTTGTGGGGTCCAAAACTGGAGTGATGGATTCTCATCATTCGATATACAGTGTAATGAAGTGTGACATCGCTTGTGAAAATTTCAACTTTCGGTCGATTATTTGCGATGATACTATTTATAACTTTCCATGAAATATAAAACATGTTTTTACTTAATATATAATCATATATAAACACATATACATAATTTTATTTTCTTTAAAAAAGTGAAAAGCATAAATTACCTCTTTACTCTCTGTCATTTGACATCATTTGACATCACCTCTTTATCAATATTGGAAATATTTGCTTATACATGTATCTTAATAATTTTATCACGAATATGCTAATATATTTTTAAAATAATACATGTAGCTGGTGATAAACAATGGTAAAGGTAATACTTCGCCTCCCTGGTTTTTTTTTTAAATCATAATATGAAATATATTTTTATTGTTCCTATCCTCGTTGAATGTCTCTTTTTCGTTATATCTTTCTACAACTCCTCTAAGTCATTTTCTCAATCTTCGTCACGCCTTAATCTGTTTTTTGATGTTGCACCTTTCTTTAATGTATCGTTCTGGTATGGTAAGTCTTGATGTAACCTTCTGTGATTCGTTATGCGCATTCACATTTACGTCTGTTGAACATGCTTAATTTAAGATACTTAGAAAATAACCTTTTTTATCGATTCAGCAATCATTAGATATTCCAGTACATGAAGCTTCCTTGTTTATGTTGACGTCACAACTTCAATCCAAGATTTTGGAGAGAAAAAAATCAACGTACTTTTTTACGTTGAGATTTGAATCAGCCACTGAGAAAGCCGCATATATCATGTGTTAGATTTTATTAAAGTAAGATAAAAAAAACACCACAACGGCTAGATTGTTTTGTTCCCTTTGTTCCTGCATAATTGTTTGAATACGACTTATATGTTTTATTATATTGCAAGTATTTTTACTTGCCTTTAATTAGTGGTATGTTATGTTAAAGAAAACAGGCCCCACCGTCACCAACTCCCTCAACTCTATACTCAGCCTCAAGTCTTAGTTTTTACCTTAAAGTTATGCCCTTTTCGTTTAGGGTTTTGAGTTGAAGACTGAGTTGTGTGACTTGAAAATTTTGGTGACGGTGGTGCCAGGAAGGACATTAAATTCCATCCTTTGTGTTAATTATGGTGTTTTAAAAAAAACATATTTTCAGTATGGTTGGCTGGTGAAATTCGGAGATGTTCAACGTATCTAAATTTGTAATTTTTACCTGTATGTGCTTGTTCTTTTGTTTACATGTAGGTGGTGTTTTGACTTTCAAAATTTTAAAAGTTAAGAAAAACGAAAAAATATTTATATCAATTGACCCTTTTTTTTTAAACCCAAAATAACTTTAAATAATCATATCGTTTCTTCTACCTCATCATGGTTTAATATAAACTATAAATTTGATAATTTTAATTTTAGTGAAATGTAACGTTGTTTTTATTTCTTATTTAAATGAGTATTTGCATTTTAAAAAACGAATATTATATTAACTCTATGTACATTAATTTGCCTTGAGAAATTGACAATTTTTTAAAGTGTAAATTTCACAACCAATTTTATACACGTATATATTATGTATCTATTGATTTCATTTTTAATAATAAGTCACTACATTAAGACCATAGAAAACAAACAGAAATTGAATTACTTTGATAAATATGCCCTTAAAGAAATTTTATAGACACTGCATTGGTTACAAGTGTATTACAAAAGTAGAAAAATGTTACTATTAATTGAGTTTTATAGCTTAAACATAGAGTAGGTAGATATCAACGTCCACATTTAATTTGAGAAGTAAACAGGTCATTATAAATTAGTTTGATCAATCATCTTCAAAGAAGTCTCTCAAACATCAAAACGGTTTAATAGACAATTCGATTTAAGTCTCTAGTTTATACTGTTACACTGAACATCAAATTTATTCTCACAATAAAGCTTAATATTTTTTCCCATTAAAGAAATATACAGAGCATAATCAAAGTGATAGAAAACCGTTAAACTACGGCACATCGTTTGGAGTTTATTACACGAATAACATTTTTTGTTCATATCAATAGGCGTATTAACCTGAACACACGTAATAAAAAAGCTTTCAAACGAAGCGTAATGATACTATTCTGTAGACATTTAAACTTTGCCGCGTCTTTTTAACTAATTAGATCTAAAAGAATGGAGGTCAAAGGGTTGTATTACGTAAAAGCCTTTCATTTATAGAAAAATTAAGAAAATTAAAGGATCAGATAATTACATTGATAAAAGTATATTAATTCAAGTTTAATTTTTACCCACAATAAATGTTCCACAAATCTGGATAGGGAATAATTATTGACACACACAAAGTCCTTATGATACATGTAATATTACATGTGCATTTCGGTTATTTTTTGTATAAAGAGTTTAAAAGCGAACGTTTTGCACAATGAACGTGTTCTATCGAATTATTACTCTCTTCTTGATGTCTTGTAAATTCTTGGCAACAAAATGTTAAGATACGAGAACTCGAGAAAAATACTTTTAATGAAATTGGGAAATGTATCTGTTTTCATTTTTTTTCTGCCTAAAACAAGAAGGAGTAGTTTTTGATGTTTAAAGTTTGACACAAAAATCTGATCTAAATATCACTTCAAAATGTGTGAAAATCTGTACAAAGTGACCTCTTCGTGCAATTTGATTATTAATTTGTTGACAGAATTTGAATTCATATTTTCTGACAATATAAGTACTTTTACATACATACATCTCACTGAAAAAAATATTGGTCCCCAGTTCGTCTTCATTTACTCGATGAAATTCATAAATGTTTTTGGATCACTCCTGAGAAGCTGTTTAGAGGATAATACACATTCAGATTGTGATGGATGCTTGATTCAAGGATCTTTAGTGTAAGGCGTTAAAATCACGCCAAAAATGCGTTCTTTATAAATTGTTAGATCCTAGCAACGACTTATCAAAAACACGGGAGCGAGATTGATTTAATTTTAATCGAATGGACGCTGTATCATTGTTATTCTTTTATGTGCAAAGACCAGAAATGTTTTATGATAGGTGTTCAAAATTAAACACGGAAAAACAAGATCATGATTTGAAGTGTGTGATTTTCAGTATTAAGTATCCATGTCATCTAATATCAAATCAATAAATGCAAGTATACCAGAATAACTGAATTTGAGTTCATGTTTCTTAACCATTAACGTACTTTCTCATACACCCATTGAAGTATTTATATGTCCCCTTCCGTCTTCATTAACGCAAGGAAATTTATCGATGCTTCAATCATGGTCAATCTTAGATCACTCATGAGAAGCTGTTTGGACGATAATAAATATTCAAATTGTGATGGATGCCTGGTTCGTGGATAGTAAATACGTTGTTAAGTACTTGGACAGTTTTAGTTTGACAGATTTATATCTACCATTATCCCCTATACACACACATACACACACACTTTTTTTTAAAAGTTATTCAAATGAAAACTTTTTAAACACGTGAGAGCGAAGATGCGCTTTTATCACCTTTAACCCTCGCAACGGTAATAAGTGTGCATTTCATATTCCATAAAAATAACCTGTTAGGTGAACTGTTGTGTGAACGTACATTCATATATATAATTCACTTGTTACGTTTAGGGCATTTCAAGTTTGACAGACGACAGGAATACACAGTTTGGGATAACAAGTTTTGTTAAAAGACCATACGTCAATTCATTGTGTTGATTGATCATCTTGAAGGCACTAAATTCTTCTTCCTTCCCCTCCATTGTTTAAACAAGAAAAAGGAAATGAGAGGATAATACATAAGCGACAGGTAAGTAGATATTTATTTGAATTGCCATGAATTTTAACTTATAGACTTTAAAACAATTTTTACATGAAAATATATAATGAAGGTGTGGTATAAACATTAAAATTCCATATTTAAGTGAATTTATTTTACCTGAATAATCATTGTATTCTATTAAGCATTTACCACAACTGCATTGCAATAAGAAAGTGATTAATTACTTTAACTAAAGGGTTTTAACGTGCTACCTAATGTATCACATTTTTTGTTTCTTGAACTACTTTTAATGTGTCAATTATTATTTATCAAAATTTAACACATAAATAGAGTAAACATATCGACGTAAGTAAATCGATTAAAGTAAAGCTTGATGAAAGACACAAATTCATAAAATCAAAAATGCTATTGATTTTCTGTATTCTAAAAATAGATGTGTGTGAAGAGGAGAGATAATGTAATTGTATAATGAGGAGGAATAGAATTTGATAATTGTATTCAGAATATACACAACGATTGGCTTTTTCTTCTTGATTTCGTAAAGATGATCTATCAAGAAATTACCCACTGTTAAAGGGAGGATTTTTATAACGTTGATTGAAATCGGTGATTGATTGCTAGAATAAATTTTTCATACCATGGTATTTCGCATTTTGCTCTTAAATACCACGAAGTAGATTAATTATCCTAAACGCTTCCTTCTTTAGCAATATTCTGCTTAAACGTTTTTCTTTTCTGCTTCCATTCAACAATGAATTATAAGTTCTGCTGCTTCTTTTTGGAGTCTCATTAAAAGCGTTTCGAGTTTGAATAAATTATGATTAAAGTATAAATATTCAAATATCATTAGTATTTTATAGACAACTAGCAAATTGTTGGAGAACAAAAATAGAATATTTAGAAACTTTATTCATTGTACAGAATATACTGTATAAATATAGCGACGGGGTTTAATTCGTTAATCACATTTCATTAGTACTATGACATACATGCATTATTCATAAGATATGGTTAATGATATTCACTTTTAAAAATCAAAGATCATAGAAAACCATAGAATGTTTTTTGTGTGTAATTCTTTTTTAATTTAAGAGATAGGGTTAGCAGGTGTTTTACAATTTGTTTTTCACATTTTCAATTAAATTAAATTAAATTAAAGGGTGGTTTTCAAAAGTTGTTCATGGTCATGTATCGTCTTAAGTTTACGACACTTCAATTATATGATTAAACTCGAATTCATTCAAAATGATAAACTATATCTCTCTCTAAAATATTTTTTGAAAGAAAAGGATTACAAAACATTAATTCAAATACGTTATGTAGAAAATTAAGACACCTCCCTTCATATATATATTTTTTCAACTTCATTAATGATTCCCTGACATTTATGTGTCATTCTGCGGTTTTTCGCCCGCCAAGTTGTTCTTTATTTTGATGTGCAGTATTCTCTGGTGCTCACGATTTATGTAGAGTTGAAAGTAGGAGTTGTTATATATTAAGTATTAGTCTAATTTCCATTTGTAACGAGTGATTAATTTATTCAAGTGTTCCCACAGACCCCATGAAGGACTGAAAATATAAAAAAAAAATAGATGCGTCTGATTATATAATGTTTACAAAAATACGATGGTTTTGTCTTCTCTCGTACGAGGACATGCCATCAATTTAAAGAGAAAACATTCCACTTATTCTGATTATTTTCCAAATCTTACTTGGTACACTAGATTATTACAAACGATCAAAACTATGCACAATTTACAATTGGTTTATTCATAATTGATCAATGCACAAAAAATATCTATATTTAGTTTGTTATATATTTGTCCCAATCTCAACCAATTTATGATTTTTTTAAAGTCTATACAGTATCAAATTACATAACAAAATATTATAGCAATCATAAATTTTGTAACATTGGACAAATGAACGAATAGCATAATATAGAATCATAAAAATTCGATTCAGTTTAAAAAACTCTTACTCATGCATTTACATCCTAAACACATTTGTGTTTTAAATTTAAGCAATTCCAACATCTGAAACAAAGTTTTTAAAATTAGGAAAACTACGAAAATGATCCAAACGAATTCAAAAGAGTTTGTGTAATAATGACCAAAGCGATGTGCTCACTGTGAAAAAGAAAAAACGTTTTTGAAAAAAAAATTAAGATTGAGGTGAAATATCATAATCAAGAGGGAAACTGATACAAAAACATCTATAAAGAGATGACGTTGTACATGTCGATATGATTAATGACGTCATACAACTGCAGGTGTAAGGTATTTTGCATATGCAGGTAGTTATTATTATCATCTAATTGGACAGCTTTTTAATTAAGAACATTGATCTAGTCATTACATGTACTCCATGCATATATTTTAAGGACAAAAAAATATCTTTAAAGCTTGAGGTGATTTTATACAGCATAAGATATGTAATGTTTTAATCTATTATATGTTAAAATAAAAAAAAAATTACGAGGAGATTATCAAAAAAATATTTGAAATTTTAACACAAAGTTAATTTTTTCTATGCCTAAATCAAATTTTATTTCAATAATTTGACAGTGTATTACGTTCAATTTGATTTTTAAAAGTAATCTCAAAATGAAATAAGATTAACTTCTCATTATATTAATGTTCAATGTGCATACATCAAAAACAATTAATCACGGATTTTTAAAGCCGTAAAAACGAAAATAGATATTTTTTTGACATTCATACTTTTGGAAGAGAATTGCAAATTCATATATAAAAAAGTTGTCAGTAACATAAAACGCATGTTTAATAAGATTTACAAACACATATTAGTCAAGCACAATGTACGTTTTATATACTTCATTTGGCAGACTAAACAGTTGAAATATGCATTCAAGTCTAACCATTTTGGTATGGGGAGGGGTAATATGATCGGTTAATTAAAACGTGGTCTTGGTTTGTTTCGCTCAAAGCGTTTTTTTAAATTGTTTTTTATGTTACTTTTGATACGCCTTAATTTTATTCATTTGATGATTATTTGATAATCTTTTTTTGAGATTAGAAAACGTCATACATTGGATTTAACGTTAGAACTAAGATATTCCATGAGGACTGGTTTTTGTTATTTCTAGTCATAATGTTTTGAGCTTACCTTAGAAGACCTAAACGATCGTGTAGCATTTAACATTTTCGGCAAACTTGTTAACACGATATATTAGATTAGATTATCATTTTTCTACTAATAAATCTTAATATAAATAAAAAATTAAAGTAGTAAATTACGTAATGTTTACTTCTTAAAAGATTTTTTTTTTTAAAATCAAAAGTAATAAATTAATTAAATATTCACCTTCAATAAAATGACGTACATTTGAAAAAAAAATATAAAAAAAGTTTGTTTACAATTTCTTGAATTTATTTTAATAAAGCATTGCCTTGAAAATGTTGTTAAAAAATAAAACGGAATTCACAGACCTTTTCTAAAGTCAAATACCAAGGTGTGTCATATGTTTAATTCATTTTTTAGACTAGGTCAAATGTAAATTACACAAGAGGTCTTACTTAAGCCATGCATTAGAATTAAAGGAAGGTAATGCGCAAATTTGGGCTGATTCAGAGCTCTTCGACAATATCCCTTTTTAACGGAATAGAGTCTTGATGTGGTGATTTTGGAACTACAAACATATTAAGACAAAGTAGCTGTTATGTAAAAAAAATAGATATATATGGATGCTCTAAATATGATACTGTTTAAATGTACATTACACTGGTTGGGGTATATATGATAAGTAAGAAATCTGCTTTTTGTATTGACTCTTTTAAATCAAAGCATTAAAAGTAATGAAAGTCAGGCTCATTTGATGAAATATGATTCATTTTTCGCAACTTTGTTGGAAAGAGGGAGTGTTTAGTCCGTTGAGTCGACGAAGCATGTTATTTTGACATATATCTCGATCATAACATGCCCAATGGTGTCAAGGACCATACGGCGGGTACTGCCGGTCAATAGGGGATGCTTACTCCTCCTAGGCACTTGATCCTACCTCTATCTTTTTAGAGGTCCGTGTTGCTCTGCTTTAAAATCATATTTCGCTTTATGGAATTTTGATTTGGAGATTGTTGACAGTTTCTTATTGTCATTTTTCATTAAGTAAGGGTTACCATACTAGGTAAAACACTTCTTTTTTTAATTTCGCATATACAATAAATAGTTTTATGACTTTGGTTCGACATTACTGAACTGAATTTGATATACTGCATGAATGAATTAACATTGCTCAACAGAAATTTCTTTAGTATGTAGCAAAAATCCAACATCGAAGAATTTTTTTCATCTAGACTGATTTTCAAACTATGCATTGTGTATGCGCCAAAAATTGTTGTTATAACCGAAATGAGAGGGGGAAAATTATCTTTTCTGGCTGTTCTCGAAAAATCCACTTACATATTTGTAAAGTGTATTTTATTTTTTTATAGTGGAATCATCTAAATTGACGTTATTCTGTTAATTGTTAAATTTTTAATTCTCAAATGTGCTATTTTAAGTAACATTTGCAATTAGTCTATAATTACACTAAGGACTTTGTATTTAAGTATTTAAAATATTCAAATAAATCATATCAATATAGCAAGTACCGTCTTGACAGCAGCACGTATATCCAATTATTTGCGAATAATGGTCAAACCAAAGAATAACGCTTTTGTGTCGACTGTTTGATCTATCTGAAGTAGCTTCGCCATAATATTAACATCCTGGACAAATTGGCCTTTAAAATGAACTTTGTAGAGAGTTTTTGATCTATTTATTCTGTATAATGATATATATTTGACACTAAAAGTTGCTCTAGACTTAAAATATAAACAATGTACTTTGTTTCTTTGTTGGCATTTACATGTTTTGGAATAAAGCACGGCCTGCGCAGAATTAAAGCATCAATCAAGTTATTAAACACCTCTAAAAGACATCACGCATCTCTCTTTATACGTGTGTATGTGCGTATTCGAAATACGTAATTAAGAAGTGTGCAGAGTAGGCTTTTTTGTCATGTAAAATAAACCAACAGATTACTTTGACAGTCTTTGACCCAAAACCGGCTTAAGGGGGTCCTACGAGCGACAAAAGGCGCGGTCTCTAAAATCAAAAAGCTCTTCAAGCTTGCCCTTCAGAGTCAGAGACCTTGCAATATTGATTACAGCATTCTATATAGAAAGGTGTAACACACAAGTCCCATATACCTTTAATGTGGTTTTTGGGGGCCATGATGTTTTGTTTTGTTTGAATAAAGATAGTTGAATACAGAATTGGACCAACCAACTACCTTATAAAGGCTATTTGCGGGGCCAAAGACAATCTCATCAGTTTTATCTATTTCACGTACAATCTGTCATTTTGTAAAGGTTCTCTTTGTAGAGTTATATTTAGTTCAGGGCTTCCACTTTCCCTCTTTGCCAAAGCACAACGATCTTTTAACATCTATTCAAACTTCAAGACAAACTTTCTGGTTGTATGAACAGAAAGATCAATATATTTGTGCGCTAATTTGACCTATTTAAACTATTGATTTTGATCACTGTTAGTTATCACCACATGTCATTTAAGTTCATCTCGCTGTAGCGTATACAATAGATTATGGCTAAAAATAGATATAACGCAACTAAAAAGTAATAGTTTAAAAGTACATATGCTTCAGATGAACACTAAAAAAGTTTCTTAAACATCATTGATACCATTTGCTCTGTTTAATCATATTTGTAAAAGTTAAGGTTTCCGTTAACGGGCGAAAATTCTTTAAATTGAAAATCATCTTGTTTTTGAAATTATCCAGTACAGATTTCTAATTGAAAAAAAAAACCTAAATAAACTAAAAATGTAATCATATACAAGAAGTTTAAAAAGCAAGAAAAAATAATAAAAATCAAGATACATTGATAAAGAAATATCATTATTTCCTTTTTTTCTAACAAATGATTAAAAGCACAACTTCACCGTTACTATTCATTCACAAACCCTACGGACACCATTGCATGAGAAATGTCTTCTGCAATGTAGAGACATAAGAGATTACACATATACACTGTGTATTTTTTAAAAAGGTAAGCAACATTTTTCAAAAATCTGACCCTTCATTTGGACTTTAAACCTTGTATATTGTAATACATTATATTACAGATATGATCGCTTCATTTTTTTCATTTTGTTTAAGATACAATACATTGTGAAAATTTATACATGTGTTTGTATAAATTAAAAACTGAAACCCTAATTGTAGATTCAGTACTTTGATTTTCGTATTTATCACGATATCAATAACTTGTTTTCATTTTACATGTATAACATTTTCATCATTTTACAGATATGGCGGGAATCTGTTTGCTTGAACTTCTAGCAGCGAGTATTCTCTTTTCAACAGGTGCGTGCTTACACAAAATAGGAATCAATTTACTGCACTGAGAGTCATGACCCACGTGTCAAACTGCTGATTTGTGGTCTCAATTCTTAAACCCCTGTCATATATATTTAAAGTTAACGAAATGTTCAAAATGCAAATCGATACTGTCATGTCATTTCCTTCTCCAGAATAGCCATCTTACAATCTAACATGATAATAAATAATATGTGTGAATGCCCTCTTTCTATATTGTCACGTGTCTTAAATGCTAATGTAAATCATTTAGAATCTATGACTGAGAACATAAATGAAAAAAAGTCATCACATATTTATGAACTACATGTATCTGATTTATCTTCAATATTGGTTTTTAAAGCATGTATTATGTGTAAGATGCACAATTTTGTTGGCACATTAGCTTTTCGTAAAACGTTTACGTTTTTAAATTGCTTTCTGCTAAGCTTGAAACATCCGTAGCTTTCTTATAGCTATAAAATTGTGCCACAAGCACCGTTAGTTGTTTAAATTTTCCCCCAAGTTGCTATATGTAAACGATAATAAATATACCAATGGGCGCTAAAGAAATAGTTTTGTATCTTTTATTTAGTATTATCCTGTCCCAATTCCTGTAATGGTCGCGGGACCTGTGACAGGTCGGTGGAACCAAACCTATGTCGCTGTCAGCCAATGTTTATAGGCGAGGGATGCGAGTGTAAGTAACATATACAGCAAGATATTTTATTTAAGATTAGTTATTATCTCTACAGATACAAGAGACAATACGAACTAGGTTAAGAAATATATATTACAATATTAGAAATACACAGCAGAAAAGATGATTATTTTATCTAAATACCTGGTACAAATTCACATAAAGATATGTTTCAAGGTTTTTTAGGTTACTGAAGTTCAAAGTTACAAAATATTATGCTTCAGAGTAACATTATTTCATAATGCATATTAGATTACGTAAAGTCACACACAATACCAAACAATGTCATTAACAATGTACAAAATCACATACAGTATAAACATATTGTTTGTATCAATTTAAGTAACAAACGTATGCTAGTAGTATATATAGAATTGTAAATCGTTAAGAATTTTAAAATTTTCAGTCGAAACATTTGAAGAGACGCGGATAGATCCATTTACGCCATTGGTGTCTCTTGAGAATATCCGTTATCTTCCATTTGCCGTGAAATCCTGTGGTAATGTGTATTTGGAACTTAGGCGATCAGATACAGGGGGTTACGGATTTGAGTTAGGCGGCCCTGGTATTCCATTCTCCTCATTGGATCGTGTCCCTACCCGGGAAACTGGTCAGTTGGATAGACATCGAGGGTATATGATTGATTGTCAGAACTTCCGGGAATTCTGGTTAGACTGGGATACCGGAATGGTACGTCTTGGAACAGGTTCCGTGAGAGGAAAGAATGTCGTATTGAATTCCCCATCGGAACAGTTTCCCGGAATTAGTCAGGTCATTTTTAACTCTGGAAGTTGGAAATTGCCACTGCAATATAAAGGTCAGTCAATGCATATGAATAGAACCGTAGGGTAATTTATTCTACGGATAATAGTTACGAACTGTAAAGATTCTAACTAGTATATAACATCAGTTTTATAATTTAACAAATATCAACTGTATTCTTTAACACATTGATTATAAACAAATTATATGTTTTATAAATAAAAAGCAAAAGAACATTGCATACATTTTTAAATATAAGCTACAAACCAATATATGGGGGTAAATTACACTTAATGGTACTCAATGAAATAGGGATTAAAATATTTACACAAAGGCATAGTATTTACTGAAAAATCAACATATTGCTGTCTGTAGTTTCATTAATATTCGTGGGCATAAATTTTCGTGTATTAAGTGAAAACCGCAGTTTCCAGGGTACGTTATTTCTTAACAAATGATCATATCAATACAATTTGTAATTAGAATTTGCACTTCAATGAACATTGAATTTCAAGGATCAACTCAGCAACAAAATCTACGAACACTGACACTAGTATTTAACAAATGTTGATGAGTCCACAGTTGTATAGATCAGAAAATGAGATATTAGAAAAATCAACGGTAGGATAAGCACAATTTTAGAAAAAAAGAGTTTATTTGGGTTTTTGTTAATGATCTTTTATTATTTTAATTTGCATTTTTAGCACCTCTCGACACTAATGCTCATATGAGCGAGTTCAACGGTGCGGATATTCAAGGTAATACTGGTATGATGCAGCAAGGGTCACCGATGGTTATTGGAGGAGTAAATTCCCCCGTTTCAGGTTTGATATCTTTGATTTATCCCTTAGGGTTTTATCGTTGTTAAGAATGTGGTTAATTAAATTCCGTGTAGTTAATATAAATATACAGCAATATTGAATTAATGTTGCCTTAAGTTTTTTTTCTTCTGTTTGTTTCAAATTTAAATGTTTTTTTTTTATGTTCGCACTTCTTTAAGAAAGTTCGAGTGTATTGTTGTTACCCCGATCCGTCCGTCCCTCCGTCTATCCGTCTGTCACGTTTTACTTTCTCAATCTGCTCTTCTTAAAAACAGGCAAACTGAACTCCTAGAGTTTGATTTGGAATGTCATGTTGTTTTGTAAAAAGGCTTCAAAAATTCTCTGGTTAACCTGTGGGTCAGATAATTGGTAAAAAATGACGTTTTTTCACAAAAAACCTCCTGCTTACTCGAATTCCCTTCTACATTTTCAACAATTGACAAATCATCTCTTGGAATATAGATGTTTTTGGGTGACCTATAGATGCGCAATAAGGTTTTGGAAATTTCAATTTGTCCTGGAAGTCATTTAGTGGCTGAAAATGGCATATTGTTTTGTGTTTTTTGTTTGTTTTTTTTTATTTACAAAAAGTCTGGTTTCAAAAACGTCGAAATATTTTGCAGTAGCGAAATCTACTTGAATATGATTGGGGTGTCATTTTGATGTGTGATCAGTTTTCAGAATTTTTTTTAACACGGGGGTCGGTGGGCAACCAAAAATGAATGGTTTTTTTGCCAAAAAAGTATTGTTCCCAGAACTCCTCTTACAACTAATGAAGGAGCTACATCATCTATTGGGGTATGATAGGGGCTGTCCTTTAGATATGCAATAAGGTTTAGAAAATTTACTTTTTATCCTGGTAGTCAGAGAAAATGATTTTTTTTCTTAAATTTGATTTAATTTTGCTTAAAATAAAAAAACCTTACATTTACACTCTTCTAAATTGGTCTATTAAAAGCAAAATATAACTTGGGGTCTAAATGTTTTATAAATTGTTAAAAAAGTCTTTTTTTTTTTAAAAATCACATTACACTTTGCATAAATAATCTTTTGAGATTTCAGAAGAAGTCTTATTTTCTACCTGGAGATCAATAACTTATATTCAAGTTAAACTTAATAACAATAAATGATTAAAATTAAATTTTTATCCTCTACACCCCACACCCCCATCAAACCCGATTCTAAAGATTCAGAGTCTTTTAATTTTTACAATTGTACAGTAGCAAATTCTAAATCATTTCTTGATTGGTAATTTTCTCTAGATGCACATTAAGATTTTGGAATCTGCTTTTTAATTTTTAAGATAACCAAAATGTTATCTTATATCTTATATGTATTCGGGGCAATTGTAAAGTCTCCTAAACAAAGCAAGGCCACCATTAGGCTAGGAATTAACCACATTTGTCAAACACTACATATGAATAAGATAAAATACTTCATTATTTCCAGTTCTAGAATGTCAGAGTGTCTCCAAGGGGGCATACCATATACCATTATATACCATATATACCATTTATAGGGCAATGACACAAAGAACAAGAATAAATATGGTTAAGGAATGGGGATCTCAAAAGTTATTAAAATGTATCATCACTTCCTATTTCAGAAGGGGGGGGGGGGGTTGTAATTTATAAATTTAAAGCATATTTTTTTAAACATGACTATTTTAATATTGATTATATTTTGTAGTTAATAACCTTAAGAGAGAATTAACTATTACGTTATATTTTTGTTCCTTTTCCCAAATACATATTGTTTATGATAAAGCTTTGTTTTCTTTAGATCAATAATTTATAAAAGAAATTAATAGAAATAAATTGATAATTGATATCAACAAGTCAATATTTGTTTTTCTACATTCTTTTCATAAATAGAAGGCATAATAGATCCACAAGGACTTTTAGAACACAGACTGTTATCGGGCAAAAAGCAAATCGACGAACAAGGAAATATTCAGTATAAATTAGACAATTCTTCCGTTGACCCTTCTCCGAGTTCAGCTCAAGGTAGCGATGGTATGCCTTCTTCAAATAAAGACCCCGCTGTTGTAAGTCTTGTACATCCGACACCAAAGATAGAGCGACTAAGGCAGGTTCAGAAAATACAAGTAACATCGACAGAATCACCCATTCACCAGTCAGGAAACACACTAGATAGTCCAAACAGTTGGTCTGACAACAGTCCAGGCGATTCGTTGTCAAATCTTGAACATCGTGTTTTTTCGAATGATCCTGCTATTAGACAACGAAATGAAGGACAGGGAAATCCTGTTGAAAATATCTCAGTAATAGGAGAACAGAATGTTAATTCTGGTCATGGACAAGGAACTACAAATACTCAAAACCCTTTGGAAACAGTGTCAGGCAATTTTGTGCCATCAACAACACCTATATCTCCTTCCATGTCAGACAATTTCATGCCAAGTCTTCGAATGCTCCAATCTGGAACAGAATTGGCTTCGAACTCACAGGGTATAGCAAACAGGGGGCAAAACAAAGTATCTTTAGCTGCTGCTGTGTTTGGTACTCCAGAACCACATAACCCAAGTGCAATTGATTCTCTTTCAAGTTCAATTTCCAGATTTGATTTAGATAAGCAGCAGACGGGTACACGATTTGGTAGTGAACCAACTATAACAAGTCAAGAGGGGTCTGTTGTTGGAGTAAACGGTCAACCAATCAAATCGTCCGTCATGGATGTTAAGTCAAACGGAAATCGAGAAAAAGTATCAAGAAATTTGATTGACGGACCTGATGGCCAACTTCTCACTAAAGTAGAGAGAATAGGTCCAGATGGACAGACTAAGGTTTCGTTTGAGTCTCCATCACAAAGTGATTGGCCCGAAAAGCAATTAATTGATTCTAAAAATAAAGTCAAATTTGATAGTTCAGGTCGACCAATGCTTACTGTTGAGAGAAAATCTCAACCTGTTGGGCCTGTGCAACATTTGCTCGGACCGAACGGAGAGAAAATAGAGATAAGTAGTCATAAGCATGTCAGTAACGATGGTTCTCAGTATGAAGAGCAACAACAGCAGAAAATAGTAAGTGCGGACGGTGCCCACGTCAGCGAGGCATCAAAATTAAAAACATTGACACCCGACACAGCTGGTGTAAAGGATATAACAAGACAAGAAATAGCAGAGAGAAATAGGTTGAGCATAAAAGAAACAGAAAACCAAAAGATCTTAAAACCAGAAATGTTAGAAATAAAGAAACGAAATCGCGAAGAAACACATAGACCGGATGTGGCTCATTTCAAGGAAGAGAAAGACCACATGAGTGTGGATGTAAGCGGTACATCACATTTTCACAAAAGTCAACACCAAGAGTTAGTCGGTCCCAACAGATCAGCTTTCAGCTCAAGTTTTAGCACTAAAACAGTGTTCGCTCCTCGCGTTTTTGATCCAGCGGCTTTGATGAGAAATCATGGTGAGACAACCACCGAAAGAGTCACTACAAATGATATGAACAGAAATATCAATCTTCCAAATAACCCTTTTAATAGAATTAATACTATTCCCGAAGTTCCTTCCATAGGACCTCAAACACTATTTTCAGACCCGCGAAATGAAGGACCAAATTCATTATTTCAAAGTGTCCAAAGGGTAGGTAATTCAGGAAACAATGAATTCAGATCAAATTCAAATGAGCCTAATAGAAATTGGAGACCACGACAATCAGAATCAAATCGAAACGAGCCTGATAGAAATTGGGGACCACGACAATCAGAATCAAATCCAAACGAGCCTAATAGAAATTGGGGACCACGGCAATCAGAATCAAATCCAAACGAGCCTAATAGAAATTGGGGACCACGGCAATCAGAATCAAATTCAAACGAGCCTAATAGAAATTGGAGACAACCATCAGAATCAAATCTGAACGAGCCTAATAGAAATTGGAGACCCCAACAACCAGAATCAAATTCTAGTGATCAGTTCAGAGGTCCTCGGCCACCAAATAACGTTTGGAGAGAATCAAGAGGGTTCAATGGACCAGATCCAGGAAATCACCGGGACCAAAGAAATTTTAACGAAAGACAAAGGGTAAATCGAGGAAATGTCAGATCCCCAGGTCAAATCAACCCCCAATCTGACAGAAATATTCAACCAAATAATTTTGATGGCCAAAATGTTATACATTCTAATCATATTACAGAGATTCAAAATCCACCGGGTCAACAATGGTTTATTCCGCATCAGCAACATATTGTCGAAGGACCTCCGCAAGGATTTATACACCAAGAAAATCCAATCGAGACACAACAAGTAATGAATGTTCCTATGTTTGGGTCACCACCTTGGGGTACTCACATGCTTCCTCCTGAAGTTCATAACATAATGCAGCCTCCCCCATTTTTTATGGCAGGACGATCTAAAAGGCAAGCCGGTTTCCCACCTCCGCCACCTTCGTTTGACAATTTAGACTTTTCGAGAGCCAAAGCAATAAAAATGCCTACTCAAACTAGTACATCTAACAATATCTTAGGTTCAAATATTGGAGGATCGCATGAGAGTATGAACATGATTCCAACCACAGGGGATAGGTCTGCATCAATCGGAAGTTCTCCACAACCTATGGGTCTGAATTCAGTAAGACGCCCTGGGTTTTTTTCAAATGTAACACCTCAGCCTCTGATGGATAAGTCAATGCCTCAAAATAACAATAAAAGAATCAATTCTATATCATCTAATATAGACCTTCCTCCTCCTCCTGGTCATCCTCCTCCTCCTGCCGGTATGGTATCCTCTGGAAGACAGCTGTTTTCAAATGAAAATCAAGGAAGCAACATGTTGCAATCTAACACAGTCCCTCTGTCTCCTATGGGCGGTGTGCCTTCAACAAACCTATTGACTTCAGCAACAGACAGACAAGAAAGACAAGGATTTTCGTCAGGAGGCTCCGTTATAGATCAATCTTCGGATACAATAACAACTGTAAATGGTGGACAAACTCAGATTAGTGTGTCACCGGAGTCTCGACAAACTGGTGATTGCTCTATCCACTGTAATTGTAGAACTAGATCTCGGTCAAGGGAGCTTTGTGAAATGTTTTATACCTTGCTTACCTCCAACATGCATTTTATTCTTTTTCCCCGCCGGTGGCTGTCAATAAGCGAATCCTGAACTTATTTAGGAATATGCCTGTGCCGTGGTGTCTGAACTCATGACATATATATTATTTTTAACCGTTTTATACACTTGATATTATGTATATGAATATCATTGGGAATATTTGTTTCATTTTGCCTGGATGCAAATGCTAGATACCCTTCTTTGCTTTTGTAATATTTGCTTGAAGTTCCTTTTCTCTATTTCATGAATTATAAAGAATACCTCTTCACTTCACCGCATAATACAATACCAACTACTCTATTTCTCGTAATTTTATCTTCTTTGAATACTGTTGTTGGGGATGCCTGTATAAAAATGCGTATGATACCATTTCCATGCCTTTGTAAACATTTTTTAGTTTTATATCTTAATTTCCTTGCTTTTTTGCTGAACCCTTTTTCGCTTGAATGCATAACACAATTTAATTTAGTCTATTTCTCTTTTTTTTCATTTTCAATACCGCCAGCATATGATACCTAAACAAGTACAAATAGTTCATTAGCTTAGTTTAATTTTCATCACATTATACAGTTAGCCTGCTTTCTTCGTAAACATTTTTCTTCTGCTGTATTAAAGTTTAAATTCTACACTTATTGTAATATTTTATAAATCTAAATTAAGATATCTATTTCAACACATTCTTTTCTAGCAATAACCAAATAAATCTGTTTGTAGTAAATACTACTGTCATTAAACAATTATTTGTTAAATACTCGTCAATTTTTTTTTTTATTTCTAGGTCAGTTTGTGCAAGGACAAACCATGTTTGCCCCAAATCAAATGGGCAGTCATAGTCATACTGGTACAACTAATTCAAGACGTAAGTTTTAATGTTGACTGGCTTTGTTAGTTTGGTAAATTAATTGAAATAAAAATGCATTTTTATTTGTCCAAAGCATTTTCTGTTATTTAAAATTGATAGATTCTTTAAGCATACTCTGTAGTAATATTCATCATTATGTCATATATTCATATATATTTTTTTAACGTAACAAAATGTTATATATTTCAATTTGTGAACAATCAATTACTTAGTTTTGATTTCTGTCTATGTCTTTTTAGTTTTTATTTCTGTCTCTGTCTACTTCTGGGGAACCTGTTCAAGTTGTAGCTAACAGAGGCAAATGATCAAGTCAAATTTATTTCGTAGCCCGAATTTTAATGAAAAATTAATATAATGCCAAAAAAACCCAGTGAATATTTGTGTCATTGACACATTTTAAACATGCATTGTGAAAAAATTCTTCATTTACTTCTGATGCATTTCAAAATTAGGTTATACGTTGTAACTTTTGAAGAACATACTAAGCATAGTCTTTTGTTTTTAAATGTTGATTAATATTGAAAGATTTGCCATTTTATGGATATTCATATGTATCAATCTATCAAACACAAATATTTAATTGAAATATTTGATTTGCATGGATTTATATGTATCTAAATGACTCAATTCTCAAAGTTTAGCTAATACTCTAATAATAAAAAGCAAAATTTGATACGAGAATGAAATAGCCGAATGGATGTTAAATTCTACGTCTTAATTTTCAGAGAGTACATTTGAGGAGGTGAATTTAAGCAGTGGAAGATCCCTTGAGATTGAGTGTGGGATCAAATCCGCTGACCCCAATTTGGAAATCAAATGGACAAAGAATGGAGAGCCTTGGACTCCACCTCCAAACAATCCCAAAATTTTCTTTGCAAACAACAAGAGGAAAATCGTATTTCAGTCTGTTACTGAAGAGGACAATGGCAATTATATGTGTGTTGCTAACAATCTGTTCAAAACATCAACAGCCCATGACTTGTTTCTAGAGTCACCAGGTACTCAATTTTCTCATTAAAAAGGCATATACTGTAAATTCCTTATATTACGCGAGTACTTATTTCCGCGATCCCGCTGGTTTGTATCAAATCACGAGAATATAAAATCGCGAACGTGGAACTTTTCTCCTTATTTCTTATAGTTTTCAACTCTCAGAAAATAATGGCGAGATTTTAAAACCCGCGAAGGTTGTTTCTCGCGATTTTACGCGGATATTAATTCCTCGCGTTTAATTAGGAATCTACAGTACACGCAATACATGTATTGTTTTTAATATCTCTTATCGTCGGTGTTGAGTAATTAAAAACAATAATTACATGTATTTAAGAACCTTAAAGAGGCGGGATGATCAACAAATTTACCATAAAATCTTCCTTAAATTTTCAGATATGATTTGTTAAGCTATAGAATGTCAATTACTGAGGAAAATCCATATATTTTAGCTTTAAAGTTTGAATATTTTGCTATAATTATCTTTATTCAAAGCTCTTCTTCTTAAGGAGATTAATATAGTCTAAAAATGGCCACGGTCATCCAGTCCTCTTATCTTTTACCTATGCATTATACTGTATATACCAAAGAAAGAGGGTGTATATACATGTAGGTTGTTTCTCAACTGAATACGATATGCGACGAACATCTTGTTCAATTTAAATGCCAACAATTATCAATTAGAATTTAACAAATACTACAATATCCATACAAAAAATACATGTGTTAGCTTTGAAGGCGGTACATGTACATAAAGACTTTTCAAGGAAATAAAAAAGGCCAGATTTTAGGCATACTGTGGAATCATTAGATTACGTGGTGGCTCAATTTTCGTGGAATTCGTGGGTACCTCTCATCCACGAATAAGCATCCTCCACTAATTAAAGAATTAGGGTTATAAAGTCTATTTCCTCGTGTAGGTATAAGATAATACATGTACACGAAATTACGTCCCCACAAATCTGTAAATTTTAAGCAATCTACGAAAATTGGCCCCCATGAACTTTAATGATTCCAGAGTATGCTATTTACTCGAATAACCTACATGTATGTCATTCCCTCAGTTAAACGGTGGCATCTTTTTATTTAAGAAGAATAATCCTTGAACCATGCCATTCAGACAACTCCCCAAAACATTATTGATATTTAGGTTACTGAATTATACATTTTTTATTATCTGTCCTATACTCATATCTACTCATATCTATGTGTTACTTTTAAAGAATCTGCAATGATTGTCCATGAACCAACGAAGTTATCTCCAACATTGGGCAATAGACTTGAGATTCTTTGTGATATCCACTCAACGGATCCTAATCTAAAGATATCATGGATGAAGGATGGCCAACCCTTCAACCCAGTGGAAGGGGGAAGAATTAGTTTTTATTTCGACAATAAGATCATTGTCTTCAATGCTGTGGAGGAAGGGGACAATGGGAAATACACGTGTAGAGGCAGTGACGGATATGTCAATCCAACATCTATAATTGTTAAAGTCTTAATGCCAGGTCAGTTTTAATTCAACATTCATTTAGATGAACGTCTTAAAGCCAGGTCAGTTATAATCCAACATCCATTTATGTAAACATCTTAAAGCTAGTTCTTTTTCCATAGTTACATCAAAAGGGGGAGAGGTAATAAAGATTAAATATACATGCAAATTTGATATATATATATATATATATATATATATATATATATATATATATATATATATATATATATATATATATTTATATCTTTTTAACTTACATTTAGATCAATGTTTACTGACTTGCCTTGGGAAGATAGTTCTTAATACTGGCCCACTATGACATTTAAAACAAACTCTCTTTTAAATTTGAAGTTATAAGCTTTTCATTTATTTAAGTAATATGATGCTTACAATTAACTCTCTATAGTAACCACATAAAGATTATCATCTTAAATTTGAAAAAAAAATCAATGTAACGATGTGATTTTTAAATTTTTGGAAAGTACCTAAAAAGAAGCCAAGACAAAGTTTTAAACTTATTATATAAAATCATGTTAGTGCTTGGACTCGTCTTTCAGTTTACGCCTACAGTTTTGTGAATGTTTGTGTGTGCATTCTATGACACTTTTTTACTATATATCTTAATAAAGAGGATTTCTTCTACAGAATCTAGTAAGTTCACCGACATCTTTGGTCCACAATCAAATTCAGCGACACAACAGGCAGGCCAGCTATTGAACAGTAAGTAATCAGCAGATGAATGGTTTTAATAATACCTATCATTTTTTATCATTTTGCAAAATCATTATTAATGCCATTAATAAAAAAATGCATTTTGAACGGCTTAAGTTTATCATAATTTAAAGATATTACCTTCTATCCTTAAATGATCTTTATATATTAGCTCATACATATAGATTTACGTTTCTAAGGTACAAAATAAGTGTAATTACTACTCTAAATGCAAACCCAAAAAGATTCTTGTCTCGTTTTCTATAGAATGGGTGTGGTCTGGACGATCATGATAAAATCTAATTAACAAATTGCCTATCTTAAGCAATGAGATGTTTCTACAGAATAATAAATTGCAAATTAATAAAAAAAACCTATATGAAGCACCTTTTCTGCAAAACAGATTCTAAAGATATGAAGTCGTAAATCACATGCTTTTGATTTGTAAACGTTGCCTAGTATTCTGTAACGAAAGTTAATTTGTTCCGAGTTGCTACAATGATAATTTAGAAAGATATATAGTACAGGTGCTTGAATTTATAAATAGATATAAAGTACTACAGTTCTCGTACATATTCGTCTTAGGTAACCACAAAAATCAATGAAAGGAAAAGTTACTTAATTTCCGTTTAATAAAGACGTTGAGATAACAGTTCATTGCATAAATGTTGCCTAAGCAACCTTTACATTGTATTTTTTTGCAAGAAAATAATTGAAACAATACCGATTAATTGTTCCTTATAACGTCTGATGGGCGGTTTAATTTCGCATTCTTCAGAACATGGTTCTCTTTAACTCATTAACTGACGTAAGGGCACTTACAAAGACGAATTTGATATTCACATGGTAAAACACGACCTCTATTATATCCAAAGGTGTCGTAGAAAATAAAGTGCACATTTTAAACAATGGATTTTGTGTTAAAGTTACAGTATGCTTTGAATTCAAGATTCAAATTTAAGAAAGTACTGAATTTTCATCACGGTTGGTCTTGATACCTTAATTTAAAATACCGATGCTATTTTTTTCTTTTGAAAGTGGTCATTAATATTTATCAAGGTGGATTTTGTATAATTTTGCATATTTCTTTTCTTTTGAAGCAAAACAACAATGAAAGAAATGTGATAGTTAGTAATTTAATTCATATGTCAAAAACGTAGACTATTCTTTATTTTATTTAGGGTGAGATAATGCATAGTTTAATATGAAATGCATTGTAATTTACATTGATGACTCTAAAATAAAATCAAGATTTATAAATAAAAAAATTAAGTATCAAAGTCTACTGTTTACGGCGTGCAATTTTTTTACCCCCCAATAATTATTAATTGGAATGATTTGCAAATTACATTGTTAAACCCAATTACAGAAAAAATCTTATGTTCCATTTTGTTTGTGTTATAGTAATTTGTTTCATCATATTCTTTTTTATGAATACTAATATTAACATATTTTGTGGCCTTTTCATCAATCATATTTCATGTTTCTGTATGATTTGATTGAAGATTTTCTTATTTATTAATATTAGCCGCACAGGCTTCAAACATAGCTTCAACAGACGGTAGGTATCAGAAAAAAGAATCCCGCTAACAAAACACACATTAAAAAATGACATAGAATTAAACATTGTCAAACTGCACACTGAAAAAATTTGCATATCCACTTTGCACAGCCTCAAATTGAGAATGGTTATGTTTCTGTAAAAGAAGAATATGAACTTTTACATTTCCAATAACATTTTTTTATAATGTGTTGTTTCCTTGTGCTATTGATATGACAAAATATTGATTGAGTCTGCATGAAAAGAGAAAATCATCTACTAATATATTGGGATAAAAGATTTTCTATGTTTAAAGCGCTGTCAGTCAAATCAGGTTTTCGTTTTCGTTTTCTGGTTCTAGTTTTTATTTTGATAAGGAGTCAACAAACTATACAATAAGTTTGCTTTTCTTAAATTATATTTTAGCATTTGTGTGCTATCCTGTTGCGAGAAAAGGAAATATAATTGAGTTAAAAATGTATATGGAAAACAGTCTTATTCTATGTTGTTACCGATTTTTTCATTGGTTTATCTATTAATATAACAGTTCATATACAGTTATGAGGAAAGCTGGTGTCTGAATGTACAAAGAATATCAATACATATATACTACGTAGAATACAACGTAAATTATGATATTTTTAGCTGGAGCCCTACAGAGCCTGCCTATAGGATCAGGATATTTTGAAATCGTTTGTAGCGCCAATCCTAATGACGTTACTTCTGCAATCCGATGGACTAAAAATGGAAAACCTTTCAACTTTAATCCCAAAAATCCATATGTTTACTTCACAAGTGATAGAAGGAAGATTATTTTCGAGAGTTTAAGCCCAGCAGACAATGGAATTTATACCTGCTACTTGAATGATACGGATGTCTCATCGGCTTCAACTGATCTTTTTATTGAAAACGCTAGTTAGTTGTCATTATCTTTTTATCCTGTACAGTAATAATATAATTTATTTAAGGTAGTACAAAACAGATACCGAAAATTTTTCCCATAATTCATTTTTTTTTAAAATTGCACCAAATGTTAATCATATTAAACTGTATATATATGAAAAGTTTTTAAAAAAATTCCACCATTAGTATTCTCGTAATCTAGGTCACAACTATGGTTTCCGACACCCTGTTAGAAAAGGGCTCGGCTCATCAGAATACATGATTAAAAAGAAAAAAAAATTGTCAAAATATTTTTTTGGGGCAAATATCTATTAACAAAGAGACTAAGACACGTTAAACGTTAAAAAATAATAATCATTGACTTTGATAATTTTTGTACCAATAAAATAAGTTCAAAGTATATGCAAGAAGGCCATATTTTGGAGCTATTCGCCATACTAAATACCGTTTTTATTTAAATTTCTATCATTCAAATTCCATGAAAAACTATCATATAAATTGTTGGAATATGTAGATAATATTATGTAAATACCAAACAATTCCACAACTAGATATTTTTAAAAAGAAGTTTAAACCAGTCCCTCCCCACTTTGTTACAAAGTATTATTATAACAGTTCTTGCACGGCGTGACGTCATAATAAGACACTTAACGTGACGTACGTCATTTATTTGTTTCTCGTAAACGTTTGACTTGCGCGAGGATTTCCGAAGTGTTTGTTTTTTGGATACTGTTTTGTACTACCTTAATGTAATATAATTATAAAGATGCGTTTTGATAAGTTATATCAAGTAATGGCTACATTAACAGTTTCATAGCTTACGGTTGAATCATTTTTATTTGTGGTCATCAATGTTCGTGGGGAGCCAACATTTTCCTGGTTCGTTGGGACGTAATTTCGTCGGTAGCAAGTTCTGTTTCGTAAATAAGTTCTAAAGAAATGCTTCTATATAGTTACGTTCGATGGGATGTAAGTTCATGTTCAAGGGTTACCCACGAAAGCCATGAACATTGATCACTATGAATTTGTATAGTGTACTGCACGGATCAAATTCTGATTATCGTTACATCATAAACAATGCTTATTGTGAAAATGATTGAATAGATACAAAACAGATACATGTATATGAGTCAAACTCATCTTTAAGAATGTTATAATATTGCTTTTTTAGATGACGCCATGGTTTCCTTCATGCCTGAAACCAAACACCCCATGGTTGGCGGCATTTTGGAACTACGTTGTGATGTGACATCTTCTGATCCAGACGTTCAATTATCATGGACCAAAAATAATGATCCTCTTCTTCCTGGAAAACGCGTTATTATGCAGAATAAAAACACACTAGTTACCGTATATAACGTTACTGCGCAGGACAGTGGGCAGTACAAATGTATCGCTAATGGTGATCTATCAACAGCTGTATCGACCTTTGTCAACGTTCATTCTAAAGGTAGGTAGTTTGATTTACTTCTATTTTGATAATTATTGATAACGAATATTTAAAAATAAAAGATAATCAAATGGATCAGTTAGAAACAATATTTGTAACACGTACCGTTGGATCTTGTGGATATAATGTGTTCAATTTATTAAATGAAATAGTATTTACGTTTAATTCAATTTTATTCTTTAAAAAAATTCAAATAAACTCAAGACTGTTAATGGCCTTACATTGCCCTCATCAATTCTAGCTTTTAGAACGTCTTTATTTATGCAATGTTTCGTTACACCATTTATTCATGTATTAGAACCAGGAACTGTTGTTAGCGAAATGGGTAAGTACACTGGTGAATTTAAAAGAACGTTTAACAGAATGAGCACCATAGACGAATTTGTAAAGCACGTCAATTGTACTGTTTTTGTAGTTTAACAAGATTTTTGTTTTCTTTACGCAATGTAAGTTTCATGTATTTTGCGCTTTAAATGTAAGATAACAACTGTGAAACTGATGGTATATAACACCAAAAATATGTTGTTTGCTGTTGAAAATATGTTGACTTGTACAAAGATATTAAGGCAAGATTAATGTAGATATGGTAATAATGGCTCACTGGTGTAAGCTGTGCATGCTAAGCCGAACATGTTGCGCAATTGACTTAAATCTCTAAGAAGTAAAACAACTGTATATTCAAAATTTTAAAACAAAAATAGCGAAAATAGCGAATAAATGTCAAAGCAAAAAGCGTTTTTGGAAAAATGCGCGTTAGACGGTTTTGGCTTTTGATAAATAATAAATGCAAATGATGTTATTTATCGTGTTTGGTTTTCTTTCAGACAATAATAAATTCGCTTCCTTATTTGGTAATGCTGGAGGTGGTCAATTCTACCTTGATGGCAATCGAATGTCAGGAAACCAAATGGTTCAAGGATCCGTATTGGGAGGAGGTCAAATGGTTGGAGGTCAAATGGTCGGAGGTCAAATGGTAGGAGGTCAAATGGTAGGTCAAATGGTAGGAGGTCAAATGGTAGGAGGTCAAATGGTTGGAGGTCAAATGGTTGGAGGTCAAATGGTCGGAGGTCAAATGGTCGGAGGTCAAGTGGTCGGAGGTCAAATGGTCGGAGGTCAAATGGTTGGAGGTCAAATGGTAGGAGGTCAAATGGTCGGAGGTCAAATGGTTGGAGGTCAAATGATCGGTGGCTCAATGGTAGGAGGAGGTCAAATGGTCGGGAATCAATCTTCATGGAGAAATACCGTAGCTGGCATGAGAACAATTAGTCAGGGTATTTATAAACTTTAATTTCAGTTTAAGGTTATACTGCTGAACTAGTGAAGAATCTTTGAAGAAGCTTGAATCTTTTTGCACAGGTCCTATGGAGGAGAAAGTTATTAGCTCGGGATATTTTGAGATACACTGCAACATTCCTGGTACCGTGAATGGTGAAATAACTTGGTTAAAAGATGGGAACGTTTACCTGATTCCATCGAATCGACCAGTGTACTTCAAAAACAGCAAAAAGACAATCGTGTTCCTTTCTGTGGCGCCTGAAGACAACGGACTGTATACCTGCATTGTAAACAACCAGTACCAAGCCTCGGCTTCAACAGATCTTTTCATTGCAAACAAAGGTACTGTACCATGTTATGATTCGGTGTGTGTGCAAACCTGCTGCAATTTGCGTTCCCTAAATTTTGTTAACTGATAATCTGGAATTGCTCTTGTAGAATATTACAATAAAGATTGGGCACGTAAGTAAAATGAATAAGCGCTGGTAGCGCAGTTTGTTTCATGTGCGTTTATCAAGCATGCTAGTGCGATTGTCTTTTGCTGCATTGGGATGATTTACAATCCTAATATGTCTTTAAAGTGTATTAATTTTGTTCAATTAGTTTATTTAGATTCACTAAACTGTGTGACTTTTTGTTTTATTTTGTGGCTTCTTTTTTACACACGTGAATATTTTTAACGAATGTTGATGCTAAAACATTAATTTTAAATATTTGATAAACAATTATTTTATCTGTAATGATGGTATGAAAATGGTTCGAAAACCACAAAGTTGGTAGGTCAAAGTTTAGTTTAACAGTTCTTCCTATTTCAATATGAACTCTTAATCTGGTGTTATTGTAACTACCTCCCCCAAAAAGTGTTTCAATAACTATACATATAGAATTATTTTAATTATCTTATAACTAGAAGTATAGAATATGCAACAATTCAAAGACCTCTACTAACCCTTTTCATATACAAACATGTTATACTTAAAATGAAAGTAAAATAATATGTTTGTCCATATATTACTAAATGGATTTTGTTTTCTACACATCCATTTGAGTTGATTAAAAAGCATAGCTAAAGAAAAAAGGGATTACAAGTTCACTAGTGATGTCTACAATTAAAAGTTTCCGAAAGGTGTTTCACTATTTTTGAATTTTAACCACTTTATGTCATCACTCAATGTGTTTGTTGAATAAAATTATCCGTGTTTGTCTCAGACGAAATTGCAGAATATATTTAATTTTTACCACACAAAATTTCAGCGCTATTGAAAATGCTAATTTTGGTTCTGTGCATTGTCCCTTAAAGCTATATTTTCATCATAAATTACACCTATTGACAAATACTAAATGTTACATTTACATCCACCAAGGACTTTTGTTAATCAAAAATTGTAAACACTTCTTTATTATATGATTTATTTTATGATACATTTGATGGGGAAAGAATACGTTTTAAGTCATATTGTTTTGATTTGAAATGTTTTACTAATAATTACAGTTTCAAGATTCAAAGATTCAAAGAGTGTATTTAAAGCTGACATGAATTAATAAATAAGCATTATTTCTCTTTTATCTCCCATTACCGCCATATTAGTTGTCGATTTCTATTGTTCTGCTCATCGTTACACACCCACTATATAAGACCGATAGCACTATCCATGTTTCACCGCATTCAGCTATTTTAAACACCTGAATACGTTACACTGGACTAAAAGACTTGTAGAAACGCGTTTTGAACAAAAATAATATGACATCCACTGCACTGGCAAGGAATATCCAATGAACGACGAAACAAGACAGGCTGAAATCCAGGCACACATATTTAAAAAATACTCGATAATTCCTGTGTATGTTATAACATCGCACATGCGCAAATCACACAGTGTGGCAAATCGAGCAATGTCAATGAATGGATTTTAGAAACAGAGCGTAGAAACCGATGGAAACGATGTTACGTTGTTACTTCATTGGATTTACTATCATTTATTTACTGTGTTGGATGTAGTGCCGCCGGGATTTCAAAAAGATGCAGACGTTATGCACTCTGTATGAACGACACACGTGTTCGATGTGCATGCGAAGTAAGGCAGCATTATCTGTGCAAAACAATACTGATACCTTGGAAATTCTTTCAAAGAATAACTATATTTTGTGTTTTATTTTTTGTAGTTTCCTGTACTATTTATTACAAACAGTTTAATAAATGTGTAGTTCATGCATTTAGAAGTCCACGCAACCTGAATACCTCGATCGGAAAGCAACCGACCGTAACTTTCTCAACCGGTATATATACCCAAGTGGCAGTAGAGGAGCGATTGAAACTAACACGGCGACCAAATGCTTTTATGAATTCATGTCAGCTATTAGTCACTTGCAAAGGAGAATAAATTTTACTTATTTTAACTAAATTTAAACTTATTGTCTATGTTGCATTTCTAAAAATAATATACATTTCTATTATTACTTCATTTTATTATCCTTAAAAAGATTAGCACCTATAAGAAAAGTGCACGTATCAAAAAATTAAACATAAATCTTACCACACTATTTTTATATTCATTCTGTGGAGACACAATGGTGTCTCCTTTTATTCATGCCAACCAGTACAGATTACACAACTGCAGTCATACTGGTTCATAACCGAGAACAGGTTAGGTTAAGCGATAGGTGTCAACAAATTATTCGTTAATCCCCTCATGGCCGATATATTTGTGCATTGCACGAGGTTTTCATAGAATGTGCTTTTATTGTCACGATCGAGAGTGATACAATATCTATTTTGATTCTTTACAAAATTTATGTTGTGTTTTGTTTCTCTAGTCAGGATATAAAATATCTAAATACATCATTGCATCGTCTCATCAAGATCAGCAAATTGTTAATTTGTTTATGTTGATTGCGCTAAGAGAGCTTGCTAATGTCTGTCGCTAATGTAAGCGTTTCATATGTTGTTTTTATTTAAATGATGACTTCATTACAAAATAGTTGCATGATGACAATTAACACGTATGACATTAGGTAACTTTTGTAAATGATGTTCAAAGAAAATTTGCACACAAAATGTGAATAGTACTTCAACTGTTGCATTGTACAAATAATAATAACATATATTCATATGACGTCAAGACACGAAAAATATCCGTAGGTATGTAAAAAAGTGATAAAAATACAACAATATTTGATTACAAAATTAAAGACGTGGAATAACCAAATATGAATTTGTAAATGAAATTTAATAAACAGACAATTATCATTCTTCAAGTAACAATATTAAAAAGTTAAACTGACTACTCTTTTTTCAGAAAACGCTGTGGTTGTTCATGAACCCCAGACCTTGAACCCTGTCAGAGGAACTCGTCTTGAGTTGACCTGTGACATCACAACCACAAATCCAAACATTCGCTTAACCTGGCTCAAAAATGGCGTCCCTGTGCAATCATCAGCGGACGGCAGAATTCAGTTCCAAAACTACAACCAACTCTTGCTGTTTGACCCGGTGGTACCGGGGGATGACGGGAAATACACGTGTCAGGCTAATGACCCAATGAAGACATCGGTGTCCACATATGTAAAAGTACATGAACGTGGTGTGTTATTTCAATTATATCTTTTTAAATCAAGAAATGATATAAACTACATGATAAAAAAAGAGATTTATTTTAATTAAAGTGATTAAATACAAAAATGAAATTTGCAATACAAGTCCCAGACATAGACAAATTTAATACAAAAAAGTCAATGAAATAAAAAAAATACAAAATGACATCAAAATTGGAAATTTTCTTTAAAAGATCGCCATACAGTTATGAATGAATAAGACAATGATCTATTATTACTTCAGAGGAAAGCAGAACTATGTTTGCTACAATGTCCTTGTCTTCGGGATCAACCATCCAGCAAAGTAAGATATGTTCTGATTGGGTGAATGAGACAGTGGGTTAATGAACAGTAGCTTGACATTAGAGTTTAATGTATGTTTATTTCATTTAAAACCCTATTGGGTCATCATGATTCAAAAAATCAATTGAGTCCCGTTAAAATGTTAAGCATTTCAACTTCTATTTAATATATGTGTAAGCTTTATCACGCAATATTCTATGGTTATACCGAAAATACTTAAGTAGGGTATATAATTTTTAATGATAATATATGTCTATTTATTTGCCATTTTTATAGCCAATACAATGTAACTTTCAATTAGCTTATTTATGCTTAATGTTCATCATTATATGAACTTCTTGTTTTTTAAAGTCATTCAATAACGACAATTTTCTTCGATGGAGATAATCAAACATAAAAAACCATCGAAATGTTCTTTAATCTTTGTCTTATTATTAATAACTATGGTCGTAATTTTCTATGAAACAGGCAATCCAATGCAAGAAATCAACATCAAATCGGGCTACTTTGAAATTAATTGTCTGATCGACAGTGGAAATGCTGAAATATTTTGGGCCAAAAATGGCCAGCCTTTTAACCCTCCTGCCGGTAGGGCTATCTTCTTTGCCGACAACAAGAAGAAGATTGTGTTCGAGAGAGTTAATGAAGAGGATTCGGGTCTCTACACTTGTGTTGCCAATAACGAATACTTAACGTCAGTTTCAACAGACCTCTTCGTTGAAAGCAATTTAAGTAATGGCATAGCTCATTTTTTCTAATCAAGTTCTAATTTGATGATATTTGTTTGAATGTCATTTAAGTTACGCATCATTTTGTATAAAACACATATTGCAGTAATATCGCCTACAATCTAAATGTAATTTTTACCACATTTTACATATATCAACCCAAAAAAAAAATCAAAAAAAGATCAAGTTTAGCTGTTAATAATTGATGCATTTTAAAGACATATAGCTAAACATTTATATACACCAGTATATATCACGAAGTTCCCGGGAGGGGCAGTTTTGTTTCGTGATAAACGTAATTCGCTACATTCTTTAGCTACATAGTATGTTTAAAACCCACGGGGAATAAAAGTGACTTCACTACAACCGTCAGCTTGTAAGCTTGTTTGCATTATGAGCGTAGTTTACTCTATAACACATAAACACTTATATACATATACAACTATGCCATACACACTTATAAAAAGATCTGTCTTCTAAAGAATACAACACTGACGGCTTGATGAAAAAAAATTCAAAGTCGAGTTGATTTTTCCCCCAAAGTGAAAAACGGGCTTCCAGTATTTACTAAGTAATATCGACTTATTCTAAATATAGAGTTTGACTTGATTCCAGATACGGCTATAGTCGTGTATGTTCCGCGGCGACTGAACCCAATCATCGGAAGTAGACTGGAGATCACGTGCAGCGTTCATGACAAAGACAGCGCCACCAATCCAAATATGCAAGTCACGTGGTTTAAAAACAATGTACCAATTGCTGTAGAAAATAACCCAAATTTTAGCTTTCAGCAGAACGGTCGTAAGATGATCTTACGTTCCGTTAGTGCATCGGATCAAGGAAATTACATGTGTGCAGTTAATGATCCCAACGTGACCCCTGTAGCGATGTACATACAACCACACGCAAACGGTAAATCAACTACTGTATACATGGAAATATTCGCCCCCGATTTATTTTCGCCCCTTTTGTCCGCGTTTTTTCTTTTTGTTTTGGCGTGGAAATTTAAGACTGAGCAAATTCAAAGGACTCAAATAATTTCTCTTTAAAAAGTACTGTGTTTGGGTGAATTCAATACGGGGCGAAACGGTTTGCATTTAGAAATGTAGAAAGAGCCAAAATTACACGGGGCGAAAATAATACTGTATACAGTATATGCATTTGTTATGCAGCAAACATGCATGTATTATCTTAAATCATTGTTCAAGGGTATTAAATAGGGTTGCTTTGTGATTTAAAACCATTGCCTTAAAATGTTGCTTCTTCTTGAAATTATTGATTAGAGATTGCGCCATATCACATATTTTATATTTGCACTAAAATTTTTCGTTTAGTTCATGTTGATTATTTTTGATATTATGGTGATAGATATATTTTTTCGTTTTAAATTTAATGCCAAATTGTTTTTTTCAAAAAATTACTTTGCTTGCTATTTCAACATTTTTTTATATGAAAAGCGGCAGCAAGACAACGACATTTTGGACGGTTCCTCGGACAGGCAGCGACTAGTAAGTATCTTGTCAGATATGATGTTACTTGAAAAAAATTCTAACCCCTTGCCAACATTTTATTAGTGGAACATAAAATATATTCCGGAAAAAAGAGTTTGACCGTTTTATTTTTTTTAAATAAATTTGGCTTAAAAGAAAATGAATCAATTTCAATACAGTAATGAAAAAAAAAGTTTTTCACAAATTAGAACAGTAAATGGTAATCTACTGATTATATGCAAAATTAAAATAATTAGTGATCCAAATGGGTTTTAGATTTTTTCAAATAAATATATAAGTATATGCATTCAGTATTTTTTTTTTAGAATTGCAAATTAAAATACAGGTACTGTTGTCGGAACTGATAAAAATGTTTTCAAACGTTTCAGTCGCCACCTCAAGAATCCCAATTGAAGCTGGAAACTTAAGAATTCAGTGTGACGTGGCGGATGATTCGACGAGTAGCATCGCTTGGTTCAAAGACAACAAGCCTCTGGATGATACCCTGCCCAACGTCGCGTTTGAAGACGACTTCCGTCGATTGGTCTTGCTAGCCTTTGGACCTTCAGATCGTGGAGTGTATATGTGTCTGACCGGTGGGCAAAACTGGCATTCGGCAGCACAAGAACTTATCTATGTAAATTCAGGTACGATCTATTCAGCTGTGTGTTCTTGTTCATTATCATGATTTAAACATTCAAACTTTGTTTCTTGCAGGACAAACATTTCATTTCTTTGTTTTCTATGTCCAGTGTGTATAATTATAACTGATATGTTCCCTTTTCTGAAAACGGTGCCATATCCTTATATAAAACAAATTTAAATGAAATGGCTAAAAAAAGCGATTGCACTTTTCAAAACTCATAAAATGCGTTTCAAAGCTCTCCCCTTAAAGATAATTTCTTTCGAACAGATGAAGCTGGAATGGCAACAAAGCCTATGAAGATATACCCAATTTTCAAATCGGCTGTGGAAATTAAGTGTCGTATTCCCGGACTCGAACCTAATGATAAAGTGATCTGGGAATACGAGGGTATTCCACTGATGCTAGAACCAGAGCAGGTGCTTCTAATGGACAACGACCAAACTTTGTGGATCAAATCTTTCCAACCGTCCGACGTAGGACGATATACATGCAAAGCCAGGGGATACCATTGGTCAATTTATCTAAATGGCTACACCTCTGGTGAGTTTTTGTTTTATCTCGTTATGAACTAGTAAACATCCTGTACGAATCGAACAGCTAGAAGATTTGTGTGTGTGTGTGAATCTTGCAGGTATGATTTTCTTATTCAAAATTAAAAAAAAATTACATACAAACTGAAAAAAAATACATAAATAATTTATTCTTAATTATTATAACATTTCCTTAAAACCTTCATTAGATGGGATAACAATGTCAAAACATTAAACATGTATTTCTTTACGTAGCTTTGGAAAGAAGCGCAGCACTAGGCAACCCTATGTTCATGGAATCTCTATATTGGATGTATGGCCCACGCCGCCGAATAAGTTTTGGTAAAACTCAAAGTTAGACAATTCATAGATAATTAATTGTATCAAAATGACATTTTTTTCGATATTGAAATAACTTCAAATTTAAATTATTAATTTTTTTTTCATTAAAATGTATTTGTTCAAGTAGAAATCTTTTTTTTTAACGTCGAACATTATATGTTAATCAAGGAACACCTACGCAATATCCGATAATTGGAGGAAGGGCTGAGATCATGTGCGGCCTTCAAATTAATAATCCCAACACAATCATTCGCTGGCTGAAAGATGGCCGGCCGCTTCGGAGAACGAAACCCACATACTACATGCACAGTGGACGAAGCTTAGTCCTTTTCGGATTTTCTGCTGCTGATAATGGAAAATACACATGTGTAGCCAATGATGGATCCATGTCATCCGCTTCAACAAAACTATCGTATACGTCTCCAGGTGATCTGTTATATCCATTCACTGCATACAAATAAGTTTAATAATAATAATAATTTTAATAATAACTAATTAAGAGTATTGGATGATTGTAGCCATTTTTTTAAAGACTACTGTGGAATCATCAGATTTCGTGGTGGCTCAATTTTCGTGGAATTCGTGGGTACCTCTCATCCATGAATAAACATCCTCCACGAATTAATAAATAAGGGTTATAGACTCGTATATCCTTTTGTAAGTATAAGATAACACACGAAATTACGTCCCCACGAAATAGTAAACTTTGAGCAATCCACGAAAATTGGCCCCCACGAATTTTAATAATTCCACAGTATATAAATTTCCTTGAGAAGACGTATTATATATATATATATATATATATATATATATATATATATATATATATATATATATATATATACATGTATATATATGAATTTTTTTTCTTTACCAAAAAAGAGTTTATAGCTAAACATTTTTTTTAAAACCTCTAATTGAAGGTAGATCTGGGTAATTTGTTGACCACTCAGCCGCCTTAAATACTTTTACAATTACGAACTCTAGTGTTAATATGTGTATTAAATCATTTTAGTATTATTTGATAGTTTATCACATTTTGCAATACTGTAAACGTCTTTCATTTTAACAACTTCATTTCGCAATAAACTATTGCTAAAAACTTTTACTGCGACTAAAATTCTTTCGATCAAATATACATATATACATGTAATAAAAATGATGCGTGTAATTTCATTTTTGATTCCTTTGTAAACTGTAGACTCTGCAATGGCGACTTATGAACCTCCAAAGATGAATCCATTGATGGGTAGAAGAGCTGAGATAGTATGTAACATACAAAACCTTCCTGCCGATGTTACCGTCCAATGGCTGAAAGATGGAAAACCATTCAACGTCCAAAATGCCAGGGTTCGGTTCCTCAACAACAATCGTAAGATTGAATTCAGCCCGGTTTATGCCAGTGACGCTGGAAGCTACGAATGTGTTGCAGACACAGAGCAAAGGGAAGCGTATACTACAAGCGTAAAAGTCTTTAAAGATGGTATGTGTACTTTTATATTTTAAAGTAAACCATTATTGCCTCCTAAGTAAACCAGTATTACTACTTCTGATATGAAACAGAAATTGTATGTCTCTATTTTATTTACTATTTTTGGGGGATATATTGTGATTCAGAAACTTATTTAATAAACATTAACATTTACAGATAACGGTCGAGTAACTGATGTCTACGGAGATCCAACGTTCTTGCTTTCTCAAATGGATGACACACCTCTTCCAAATCTGGAAATTGGTAAAAAATATAATTGCACATTTGACTATTAAGTCATTTAAATTAAAGAGAATTTTTTTTTCACTGGAAGAATATAATTATCAGATGTTTTTGATATTATTATGAAATCCGTTATTGTAATTTAGGTTCTCCTATGGATCTTCCTACACAAGACGGAGTTGTAGAATTGTATTGTGGAGTCAAGAATTCTAATCCTAATGCTGTTTTCACATGGATGAAAGATGGATTACTAATCACAAGAAACCCTGTTTACTACAAAAATGACGGTCGTGTTTTGGTTATTCCTGATTTTGAGCCTGCTGATAATGGACGATACACTTGTATTACAAATGACAACATTCTATCGTCTTCGTCTACCATACTTGATTATGTTTCCCCAGGTATACTGTGAAACTTTTGTGTAAATCCATCCTAAAAATATTTAATTCGTAAATTCTGAAATAAAGCACGAGACATGTACATGTATTTATATTGTGAATTGTAATGAACAATTTTTTTTTAAATTTCTGTCAACCAAAAGCCGTTGCCAGCGCTACTTACCAGCCCCCAAGGCTTAATCCTATTACTGGCAGAAAAGTGGTCGTGAAGTGTAGCATTCCGAACCTTCCACCAGGGGTCAGCGTCAGCTGGATGAAGAATGGACAACCTTTTCAACCTCCTGCCGGGCGTGTTCGATTCGTCGATAACAACCGCCTGATCGAGTTCAGCTACGTTTATCCAGAGGACGCCGGAAGCTACACGTGTATGGCTACGGATGGATCGACATTGTCACACTCAACGGGAGTAAATGTTTTTAATGATGGTAAGAAATGAAGAACTACTCAGAAAATGGAGAACAAAAACAAGAGGTTTTAATGTTAAGGGATGGATCCCAGTATCTTTTCTTTTTCACTTGCAGTAAAGTCAAAGCATTGTATCCAAATGTACTTTGCCATGTAGAAAATTAAAAAAAAAACAACGACTAATATATTTTCTTACCGTGTATTCGTACTTTGGTGCTAACAATTTCAGATAAGGATCGTACTAATAAAGTGTATGGACCTGCTATGACAATTACACCAGCTACAATCCCAGAGCCAGGAACGGGTAAGCGAAAATGTATAGTTGTATAAGACAAAGTGTATAGTTGTATAAGACAAAGTGTATAGTTGTATAAGACAAAGTGTATAGTTGTATAAGACAAAGTGTATAGTTGTATAAGATGAAGTGTATAGTTGTTTAAGATGATGTGTATGGTTGTGTATGGCTATTTATGAATTATATTATTAACAAAGAATTATATAATTTACTTTGCGTTTCGTTTGATTTCAAAATGCTCCAGTTCTTTTGATTGTTAGAAATTTGATAGATCATGTAGACATAATATCTCGAAAATAAAATTTTTAATAAAAGATTTAATGCTATGGCAATGTACATTTAATTTTTATATGAGAGAAGGTTTGTTTAACAAAATTCTGCAAAGCTTTATTAGAATTATTAAAATCTCCAACCTCTGTGATCTACATATTTAATAAGAAATCAAAATGTTTGTTTAAATTTTGAACAAAGGAGGTCCAATGTCATCAACCAATGTTCCAGCAGGCCCATATCCAGGACAACCAGTAGCTCCTTCGGATGGCTCCGTACCCCAAGGTTTGTGCAATAAAATGTTGCCACTGTTTTTAGAAAACATCACAATCCTCTTAAAAGTTTTAAACCCATTTTATTCTTTCTTATCTAAGGACCTTATGTACCCGAAGGCAATTTTCCAACAGGCCAGCTGCCGGGTCAATCAATACCACAAGGTTTGTGTAATTAAAAAGTGATTGTTGTTAAAGTAAACAAATTAAACGTCTTCCTTATAAAGATTTTCAATCAATATGATTTTTACGTAGGACCCTATGTACCTGAAGACAATATTCCGACAGGACGACTGCCTGAACAACCAATATCTCCTGCAGGTTTGTGTGATGAAACTATTCGCTATATTTACGTATTAATCTATCGAAAAAGTATTTCATTTGAGTCAATTTCATTTTTCCGTAGGACCTTATGAACCTGGAGACAATCGTCCAACAGGCCAGCTACCAGAACGGCCAATACCCCCAGGTAAGATCATAGTGAAAAAAAAAATTTGTGTGATGAAATATTGTCAATTATTTCTGTAAAGATATCAATTTCCTTGGTAATGCTTTAAGCTATTTTCAATCTTAACACAGGACCATATGTACCCCAAGAAAATGTTCCGACAGGCATACTACCGGAAAGAGCATTACCTTCTCCTGATGCTCCTATACCCCAAGGTAAGTGGTTTCGAACTTTTATATACGGTATGTTTAAGCGTCAGAAAATAACATCTTTGTGCATGATTTTTCTTATTGAGGTTCTCTTTCTATATGAATAATTGCATTAAATCTTGTTTGAGATCATTAGACCTATGGTCTTCCAGCAAACATCATAACCAGGTACCTATACGTTTCGAATTTATTTATATAAATTTTAGCAATTGTACGATTATAATTAAATAAGCGACCAATGATACGTCATTTAAATTTATTGGACTGTATAGTACAAAATCGATACGTAGTGTTATCACAGGCAAAGACACTGAAAAATGTAAATATTACACATTACAAGTACATGTTTAGTCAGTAAATTAGCTAGTATTAAATTCAGAACTGTAAATAAAGCATACATGTCTATGGATATTCTACACACTTTAGTACCCCTTTGCAGGACAACCAGTGTCATATCCAATAGACGGCGGTGTTATGTATCTCCGCTGTGGAATTCAAACGAATAACCCAAACACTCTCATTCGATGGCTGAAAGATGGTCGACCCATTCGTAGAATGAATCCAACATACTATATGTACAACGGTAGAATTTTGGTCCTGACGGGAGTAACTGCTTCTGATAATGGAAGATACACATGTGTGGCCAATGATCGAGCTATGTCATCCTCCTCTACAAACCTTCAGTATGAAAATCCTGGTCAGTTGTTATCTTTGTACATCAATAACAATCTGCTTTACCATATTGGTATTGCTTGTGTGTTTCTAGTTTCTAAGAGAACTGGATGGTCGTGACAAGTTCTATGCAATGTTAATCTTCTGTAGAAGAAAAGCTTTGTATAAAGATAAAGAGAATTGTTTAAAATACTGTGATATTTTTACTAAATAATAGTTAATGGCTAAAACTCATGTCTAAAATGTCAAGGTAGATCTGATTGTTAATTTGTTGACCATTAGGTCTCCTTAATCGCGTGTTTTACATCTTATTCAATGGTTTGAAAGAAATATTTTTTCTCACTTTAAGGTTCTGCGACGGCTACATACACTCCACCTAAATTGAATCCTGTACTTGGAAGTAAAGCAGAAATATATTGCAATATACCTAACCTAGATCCTGGTTACCAAATCAGTTGGTCGAAAGATGGTCAACCATTTGAGCCTCACTATCAAAGGGTTGAATTGGTCGCCAATGCAAGGAAACTTGAGTTTAGTTCTGTTTACCCAGAGGATGCTGGAACTTACACATGTACAGCTAATGACGAAATGGGCACGTCATATACGACAGAAGTTAATGTGTACCCAGATGGTATGCTAATTTGTTGGGATTATTGCTATTTATACAGAATAACATTAGCATACAAGTGATTTTTATTTTTCGTAAATCTAAACAAAATATAGAAAGGTATATAAAACAAACAAACTTTGTGATCGGTTTAAGCCACAGATGTTAGATATCTCTTCTGTATTTAAAATTACAAAGATAAATGAATTTCATTTTTGTGTTTATATTATACGGAGTTTGAAATTCTGATTAGTTTTATTATTAAAATACAGAAATTCGTTGCATCGGTAATATTCTGACTCTGGTTTCCTTTTAATTTAATACAATATAAAATTTGTTTATAGGTAAATTAAGAGAATCTGACGTATACGGTTCACCTACTTTTCTTTTATCTCAAAATAATAAACCTAAAGAGGATTTAGCCATAGGTAAGTATACATACAGGTCACTTGCACGTTCTGGAATTCATTGTAATCATGTTTTGTTTTATTTCATTTTTCGAATTGAAAAAAAAAAATTCCACGAAACATGTACTCCGTTGGGTTCATTTCACAGGTGCTCGATTAGATTTACCTTTGGACTCTGGAACTGCCGAAATGTTGTGTGGGATACAAACCAACAACCCCAATGCCATTTTTACCTGGCTTAAGGATGGACAACCAATTACGAGAACTCCAGTGTTTTACAAGGATGACGGCCGTGTCTTGGTTCTTCCAAATTTCACACCAGCTGATAATGGAAAATACACTTGTGTAACGAATGATAAATCCATGTCGTCCTCCTCAACGGAAATCAAATACGTTGATCCGGGTAAGAATTATAAGTAAGACAGAGAACGAATTAAATAGTTTCAAAACATGTGCGAAATCCCATCGTTTCACACTTGTGTACGTTAAGATCAATTACAAATGATTTTTACAAGTGCTTAATGTTGTTTTGATAAAATTACCAACTTCCTGAAGTGATGTTCATGAAATCAGCACCGCCAAATTATTTCAGTAAAGCGAAAAAGCTTTATATATATTGTTCCTGTTCATAAACATTACTTAGTATACTAATAAAAAAGCGTGGTAATATAAAAGTTAGAATATCTATCTAGGTTTTCATAAAAAATTGAGATGAATATATCAGAGCGATTATTTCAAAGTCTTAGAATTGCATTACAGGTACGGCAGAAGTAGTTTATGAACCACCGGAAATGAATCCATTGACTGATGACAAAACAGAGTTGTTTTGTGACATCCCTAATCTACAACCATTCGATAACGTCCGCTGGTTTAAAAATGGGAATCCCTTCGAGGTTCAAAATCAAAGAATCCAAATGGTGGACAGAAACAGGAAAATTGAATTTAGTTCTGTATATCCGGAGGATGCTGGAACTTATACGTGTCAATCTGACGAAGGCAAAACATACTCCGTCCAACTTAACCCTTTCCCAACGGGTACTGCTGATTATTTCGTAAATGAAATTCATTTAAAAAACTGTTTTGCTGATGCATTATGTGCAACATTTTAAAGAGAAAAAAAGATCATTGGAAAAGTGCTACCATCCTACGTAGGATGTATTATACGTGATCGAAATATGAAAGTTTATGAAATATACGACAGGATGATATTAGATTTTCAATTCAGATAAAGAAAATATTTTACCGAAAATTCTTTTTTCAATTTATAGACACTATAATCATATTAATATACGAGAGAGTAGCAAAGTAAAATGATGTCTCAACTCATCTTTTAGCTTAAATAACTTAAGATGAAACAATATCAAAAATATTCATGTTGGCTCAGTTTTGGTGAGTTTCGTTGATAAAACGGTTTCCTCAACATAGGATTTGCATCCTAAACAGCTTTCAAAATGCAATCATGATTCCTGTAAGGGAATCTCCAAATCTAGGTCTTCGGGAAAAAAAAAACCTTGGCAATGTATGATAATTGTTCCCCACAATTTGAATGATGCATTGAAATAAAAATGATATTTATAGATTTGGAAAGAAAGGCTACAGTTTTTGGGCCAGAAAAAGTGAACGAAATTCCAGAACCTCTACCTGATGAATTCCTGACCCCTATAGTTCCTGCAGATGGTAGACCTCCCGTCTCCCCAGATATCGGTATGTGTGGTAAAATGTGGTCATGATATTTTTGTTGTTTCGTTATATATTATATAAATCACATTAAATATGGCCTAGTATCAGTTGAGCAATATTTTGGGTTCCTACACGTACCGTGATAAAAAAAAGATGCCATGTTACAGTTTAAAATTCTATAAGAACTCAAGTAAAAGCAAGCAAGAATAAACATCATACGTGGAGTGTTCCTGATCAATGAGTTATACAATCCCCCTGAATCAATAGTTTTGTTGCACGCTATCATTGCACTGGAAATCGTAAAATTTCTACACTGCAATGCTCACCTGAATTTGCTTTTCTTTCGCAAAAGGTGTTAATAAGTTCTGTTTTCGATTCTGTTTTCAGTATAATTATCAAACTAATAGACAATATATTCCGTTGAAAAAGACAAATGTCTATGGAATATGAAATAATAGCTAATATTTAAAATGAATAATTTTTCCTAATATTCTTTTTTCTTAATGTTTTATCTTTTAATCACATACTGATCATCTCGTTTTATAGATCTTTTACGATAGGAGAATAGTGATCAAGATTGATTAATCTAAAAAAAAAAAACTACAGAGTAAAAATAAATTTGATATGAAATATACATGTAGTCTGTTGAGTTGTACCAGTCTGTTGTTATGTTAGAAATGACAAGAAATTATCATGGAAGTGTGAGAATGATGCAACGTGAATTATTTCATTTCTTGCATGCATGTGCTATGTATGTAGCCTCTGGTTCATACATTAGTTCAGGTTTCAAAATCATCAAAGTGACTCGCGTTATTTACTTAAGTTTTTAAAACAGTTTCTATATGGTATGTCTTCAAAGCTATGACGCATTTTTTGTCCTGTGAATGATCCTATGCATGAAAAAGTCTCTTTTTTATTTATATATATTTTTCCATTTCATATACCTTCTTGCACAACATATGTCATTCAAAATCACGTGATATAAATAAAATTTTAAAGTTCGACTCGATATGATTTAAATTTTGATGATATTTGTAGTTTATTTTTTTAAGTAAACAGATTCTAACTTTTATCACAAGAAAACTTTTCTTCTTTCATCGATATTTGTTTAAAAACGAAAGAACCAAGTTGCAGAAAATAGGCTGAAATTTTTCATTAATCCTTCAATATCTATACAGGGAATATATCTTATTTTTATTTTCTTGACAACTTTAGAGGAATGTTTTGGATAAGGAAAACATTTCAAAAGTAAACATTATTTAGAACTCAATAATTCTATAGAGAGTTTACGTACATGCATCAGATTACCAAAAACAGCCTCAGTTTTGTTGATGTTGAATACAATAACAGAGAATACTTTTTACAGCGTACTTCATAGTTGTGTATTTATCTTATATTGATCTTACTGTGCATGGATTAATGATGTTTTAAGTTTCGATAGAGTGGGAATATGGTCATAGAAATGCTACAAAAAACTAGCATTTACGTTTTAGCTAATGCTCCCTTCATTCGTGAGAACATAGTTTATCATACAGCATCCTCAAAATTGATGTTTGTTTTTTTCTTCTCATTTTGACATTTGCTAAGGTATCGTCACAAAATACCCAGTGCCCAATACAAGGTTCGAACTTCGCTGTGCCATACCAAATTTGAGTCCAGGAATCGACATAGAGTGGAAAAAAAATGGCCAACAATTTTTGCCGTTTGGCATAACATCCAGGATTTATTTCTTGGAAAACAAGTCTCTTATGGTATTTCGTTCGATATTGCCCGGCGACAGCGGAGATTATACATGTATTGCAGATGATTTATATGAATCGTCTCATACAACAAGACTGGAAGTCCAAGGTGAAACGCAAGCTGAATAGGGTCGGGTGTTTTAACCTAGCTCAAATGGTCTTTTAGGTGACAGAAGAGTACAGAGCATTACTTATGCGTTGCCTGGTTAACCCGGTTGACTTGATATAACAATTGACAGGGACTTTGTTTTTCTCTAATCCAAGCATAACCTTTTTTATTTCTCTGACCACCGTATAAATGGTATGATTATTAATAAGGACTTTCTTTACGCCATATAAGACTTCAAACATTTGGTTAACATTGCTGATGAGATTCTTTTTTTTTTTATTCATTTCATTTGATAAATATATATAGAAGCATGCTGAAAATCAAATGTTTCCCAATTATACGGTGTCAAAGCTTTTAAATTTTCTTTCATTTTGCGTGCACTGTATTTGGGCTTTTTTCGTCGTCAGTTAAAAAAAACTAACAATTATACTTTATAAAGTAATGCTTTCGATTTAACATGTGTATGTTGTTTATCGGGATGTTATTTACATGTATTTGAACACACAGAAGTGGAGGCAAAATGAAAACGAAGATTTATTACATCATTTATATATATCATTAAGCATTTTGTTAACTTCTTTACTTATTATTGTTTAATGGAAAACATTATCAAGAATCATCTCTCTCCAGATGGATCACCTAGACAACCAAGTGTATATCCAGATGGTACACCAAGACAGCGTGATTTATACCCTGATGGCTCACCACAACAGCCAGTCGTTAATCCCGATGGTACACAAAAACTTCCAAATGTAAACCCTGATGGTTCACCACGACAACCAGACTATTATCCTGACGGTACTCCAAGACAAACAGATGTAAATCCCGACGGTACTCTAAGACTTCCAGATGTAAATCCGGATGGTTCACCACGACAACCAGACTATTATCCTGACGGCACACCAAGACTTCCAGATGTAAACCCTGACGGTACACCAAGACTTCCAGATGTAAACCCTGACGGTACTCCAAGACTTCCAGATGTAAATCCCGACGGTACTCCAAGACTTCCAGATGTAAATCCGGATGGTTCACCACGACAACCAGACTATTATCCTGACGGCACACCAAGACTTCCAGATGTAAACCCTGACGGTACTCCAAGACAAACAGATGTAAATCCTGACGGTACTCCAAGACTTCCAGATATAAATCCTGATGGTTCACCACGAACACCAGACTATTATCCTGATGGTACACCAAGACTTCCAGATGAAAATCCCGATGGTATACCAAGACGTCAAAATGTAAACCCCGATAGTACACCACGACAATCAGACTATTATCCTGACGGTACACCAATACTTCAAGATGTTAACCCTGACGGTACTCCAAGACTTTCAGGTGTAAATCCTGATGGTTCACCACGACAAACAGATTATTATCCTGACGGTTCACCAAGACTTCCTGATGTTAATTCTGATGGTTCACCAAGAAAACCAGACTTTAATTCCGATGGTACACCAAGAGTTCCAAATGTAAACCCTGACGGTACACCAAGACTGCCTATTGTAAACCCCGATGATATTCCTCGACCACCAAACGTTTACCCAGATGGAACACCAGAAAATCCAGACCTTTACCCTGATGGAACATCACGACAACCAGACGTTTTACCTGATGTTACACCAATCTATCCAAATGAAAATCCTGATGGCACACCAAGACTTCCAAGTGTAAATCCTGATAGTACACTAAGACTTCCAATTGAAAATCCTGATGGCACACCTAAACTTCCTAGTGTAAACCCTGATGGTACACCAAGACTACCTAATGTAAATCCGGATGGCACACCAAGACTTCCCAGCGTAAATCCGGATGGCACACCAAGACTTCCAAGTGTAAATCCTGATGGCACACCTAGACTTCCTAGTGTAAATCCGGATGGCACACCAAGACTTCCTTATGTATATCCTGATGGCACACCAAGACTTCCAAGTGAAAATCCTGATGGCAGACCAAGACTTCCAAGTGTTAATCCGGATGGCTCACCAAGACTTCCCAGCGTAAATCCGGATGGCACATCAAGACTTCCAAGTGTAAATCCGGATGACACACCAAGACTTCCCAGTGTAAATCCTGATGGCACACCTAGACTTCCTAGTGTAAATCCGGATGGCACACCAAGACTTCCTTATGTATATCCTGATGGCACACCAAGACTTCCAAGTGAAAATCCTGATGGCAGACCAAGACTTCCAAGTGTAAATCCGGATGGCTCACCAAGACTTCCCAGCGTAAATCCGGATGGCACATCAAGACTTCCAAGTGTAAATCCGGATGGCACACCAAGACTTCCCAGCGTAAATCCGGATGGCACACCAAGACTTCCAAGTGTAAATCCTGATGGCACTCCTAGACTTCCTAGTGTAAACCCTGATGGCACACCAAGACTACCTAGTGTTAATCCGGATAGTTCGCCGCGGCAGCCAGGTATATATATGATGGTTCTAAGAGACAGCCATTGTAGTTTTAGCTCACCTGAACCGAAGGTTCAAGTGAGATTTTCTGATTTCCTGTTGTCCGTCGTCCGTCCGTCCATCTGTTCGTCAGTAAACTTATCACATTTTTTACTTCTCGAAAACCCCTGGGCCAAATTTAACTAAACTTAGTACAAAGCATTCTTATGGGAAGTGTGTCTTTAAACGTCCTCTTCTCATGAACTACTGCACCAGAAATGCCAATATTTACACAAAAGCGTGTATATAAGTGGAGATTTAAATTGTAAAAATCGTGATCCTGGACAAAAACCCAGGCTAGGTTCAAAGTTTAACATAGAAATACGTAGGAAAAAATGTTTTTAAAAAATCTTCCTCACAAGAACCACTCCACAAAAAATGCCAACATTTATACAAAAGCTTGTATATGATGGGGAGATTCTAGATCTGTTTGATAAACTGATAAAATCGTGAACCCCGGACTAATACTGGGGCCCAAGAGGGGTTCAAAGTTTAACATAGAAATATTTAGAAAACATGTTTAAAAATCTTCTGCTGGAGAACTACAATGTTACAATTTGTGAAATTACTATGCAAGGATCCTTAAATAGTGAAAATTTTAAATTGGTAAAATCCTGACAACCGGACCAGCACTGGGACCTCTACTCAAGAACTACACTGCAACAGTTCGTTGGATAACCATGAAAGAGTTCGTGGCTATTGTAGATTTTGAATTGGTAAAATCGTGAACCCCGGAATAATAATGGGGCCCAAAAGGGGTTCAAAGTTGAACTTAGAAGTATAGAGTAAACATGTTTAAAAAATCTTCTTGGGAAATACAATGCTACAATTTGTGAGATTACCATGCATGCAACCTTTGATACTGTAGATTCAATATCTTTAAAAAAGCGACTCTTGGAATAATACTTGACACACAGGATGGGTTCAAAGTTTAACATAGAAGTATATATGGAAGATGTTTCAAAATCTTCTTCTCCAGAACTACAATGTTTCAATTTGTCAGATTATAATGTAAGCATCTTCAAGTAGTGTAAATTCTAAATTAAAAAAGCTGTGTCCCTCGATCTAATACTTGGGCCCCAGACGGTGTTCAAAGGTTAACATAGAAATAAAGAAGGAAAATGTTTAACAATCTTCTTCTGGAAAACTACAATGCTTCAATTTGTGAGTTTACTATTCAATCATTCTAAAATTATGTATATTCTAAATTAATAAAGCTGTGACCACCGGCATGATACTGGGCCTCCAAATGGGGTTCATAGTTTAACATAGAATTATATATTGAATATGTTTTAAAATTTTCTTCTCGAGAACTACAATGCTACAGTTTGTAAGATTACTGTGCAAGGATCCTTGCATAGTAATTTCACAAATTGTAACATTGTAGTTCTCCAGCAGAAGATTTTTAAACATGTTTTCTAAATATTTCTATGTTAAACTTTGAACCCCTCTTGGGCCCCAGTATTAGTCCGGGGTTCACGATTTTATCAGTTTATCAAACAGATCTAGAATATCCTTAAATAGTGTAGTGTAGTTGTGTTAAAGCCAACTATAAGCTCCGGACCAGCACAGGACCCTCAGAAGGGGTCAAGGATTAAAAAAGAAATAGCATATGCAACGAAATAGAATGTTACAAGGAACTTTTGTTCAGGTGAGCAATATTGCCCATGTGACTCTTGTTTTATTTTACTTTATGCTTTATTCATGTAAGCTGTATTTACTTTGACATATCGCAGGCTATCCTCCGTATACCTTTCCTCGCTCCTCACCTTCTGGCCCCGCTCCTCCTCCTCCTCCTCCTCCCCCTGTACCACAATCTATGGGTTTGTATAATTATTGCATCATAACATCGTTTTATGTGAATGTTTTGCCATCACTTATATTAGAGCTTGCTAACATGTTTATTTAAATTTAATGTATTGGGCATTATCTTTGCTTAATTCGATTTCATACTTTTGTGTATCTTGGTTTACATAACATAAAAAATGTCACATTTCAAATCTGTTTTTATTTGCTTTTATTGGTTGTGCAGGGATAATGCGTTGTTTTTTATTACGTGTTGGTAAAGAGGTTATGCTGTTATCACGCTTAAATTCATTATATGCCTAACAAATATTCTTGTATAAGCTAATCACAAGTTTTAAATATTAATTTCTGAATTATATTGAGACCGTTTGAACTATGATATGCATGTAACATATATTTCTATCCACAACTGAATAGGCACACTATTATATCTTTCAAACAATACATACATGTAACAGAATTCATACCCCAATATTAATCATACCAAGCGTTTGAGTGTTCTTTAAGAAAATAAGCATTTTAATATTTTCATTTATTAGAATAACAAACAAAAGGAATAAATTGGTCGTTTTATGTGATGTTTTTAAGAGCAGTGGGTGGTAAGCGAACTATACAATAATCTTCTCAGTTTAAAATTCTATATCAGATATCATTTCTAAATATATTAAGGGTTCTGGAAATTCGCAGTCATTTAGCCGCTCAACACAATCATAAAACAAATTTAGAGAAGACCGCATTTCTTACAGTTATATTAAAAAAATGTATCATTACAGGTGGTAAAAGACCATCATCGAAAGACCCTTCCCCATCTCCAAGATTAGATATGCTGTCTCCAGGTGACTTTTTATTTAGTTCAAGCTTTATAAATCTAAATGATATATGTATATATTTTTTTAGCACGGATTATCCGGTATCATTTTTCATGTTTTGGCCAATGATAATTATTTGAAACTTGCTTCAAAAGCAATATGAGGTTTTATTTAATATAAAGTCAAAATCTAATCTCTTCATAAAAATACTATAATATTATAAAAGTAATACTTTACTAGAAGAAATAAAGGTATTATTATTATTATTATTATTAAGTTAGAAAAAACCAAAAAATCAAAACTGTAGCTACATTTCAGGTATATTTGTGCCAAATATAGGTTAAAAAAAATCAGCAAATGTTGTCGTGATATAATGCCTTGAATTATTTTTTTATAGACCGTTCACCAATAACTTTAACAGCTAAGGAGGGCCAGCCATTTGTACTGGAATGTGCTACTCCTTGGCGGCCAAACGACCAAATATCATGGTACAAAAATGAGGTCCCACTACAGACAAGCAGACCCGGAGCACCAACCCAGATGGAAAACAATCTAGTTTTCAAAACGATTAGGCCTACTGATGGAGGAAAATACACATGCACAGTGAATAACAATCTCCAAACGGCCACAACAATCCTTCTAGACACAGGTTAGTGATTGAAGGTTCAACGCATATCGCCAATCTAAATGTGTGACGCAATATTCGTTAATAAACTTATTCAGTCCATTTTTGTTCGTCTTCAAATGATGACTGACATGAATTCTTTTTAAAGTTCCCGCAGATCCAAACGTGATAAGAAACCAAGATCCAGAACAACTAGAAACCAGAGACGGCAATGATTATACACTCACCTGTAAACTCCCTAATATCAGGGCAGGGGATACAATATCCTGGTATAAAAATGATGCTCCAGTAAGGCGTTCAGATAATAAGATTGTTGGTCGTGCTATAGAGTTCAAGCCTGTCAGAATGGAAGATCAAGGCTCTTATTATTGTATGAAAAATAACGATCTTGGTTCAACATATGCTGCTGACCTAAAGGTTTTGCCAAGAGGTACAGTCATTTATATTATTAAAGTTTTTGTCTTCAATTGATATTATCTGATATAGAAATGTCGTTCAAGTTCGATTTTAAAGCACAAAGTAGAATGTTTTTAATTGAATGTTATTAAAACCATATAAAACAACAGAAGTTTGGCTTGGGATAAAAAAAAATGTAAATAACATGGATACCAGTTATTTGTTTTCTTTATACTCAATGTTTGTGATTAATTTGTTCAATCTGTTTTTATAGACGATATGCCAAAAGCATTTGTTTTTACACCCGTTAAACCATCAATTCCGTTAAATCCAGGTATGTCCTTCCTATATCCGCTTGTTTTATTTATATTCGATGGGATGCAGCGAAAATGAGTTTTATGGATATGTAAATACATGACCTATATGATTCTTCAATATAATGCTTGATTGGCATTGCACTCCAATAACATTGAATACGCGAATATATTCGGCCACGAAATCCTCGAAAAAAGTTTTTATTTACAACATTTCAGAACAAGTTAAAAAAAATTTAACTGCTTTGAACCCTCGTTTCATAATTGCATATCATTATGCTTTTTAATTTTTTTTATTCATATTTTTTTTGTTAAAAGGCTCCAGCCAACCAATCGGTACTCCAGTTGGTAAGTTTGCATAAAAATTGATGTTTTAGGTTTTTATATAACCAATATAATTAATAAACTTAAAATGGACTTGGCATGAGTTATATCATTATTTTTGCAAAGGTGCATTAATTATTATTTTATATTACAGTGCCAACACCTGCAGATGATTTTGGTAACGTATTGTGATAATCATTATCATACTGTAAACATGTACAGTCGTTTCCTGTGATTTACAAAACCATACTTTTTTTTACATAAAGGTTCTTTGGATAATAACAATATTGGATTTCATTAGCAAAGCATGACTCTACTGTTTCATTAAATAGGTTCCTTGAAATTGTTACCTCCTCCGCCGCCTATGGGTCTGTATCAAGATATATTCTCGCCAAGTAACTGTTTTTTGTCTTAGACCGTGTTCTGTTTCTAATATGAACGTATCGGGTTTTTTTAAGATTATCAGTGTTGTTGTCCATTGGATGTTCTGTAAATCCTGTTTGAAAATTGCATAAACGTTTGTCTGCTTTTTATTGTCCGTAACAAAATTAGGAGAACAAACGTAATCGTGTTTACTCGTGCATGTTGTTTCGGACTTAATCATTCAATTGTAGAGCTTAACTTCGTATGCATAACTCTTGGTCCTTTTTCGGGTTTATTTACAACTCCTCGTCTTTTGTCGATATTGTCATTGTTTTGCGTCGTGGTTTGATTCTGTGATTTGTGTCATTTTTCATAATCTATGTATTGAATATATCTACTATTATCTATTGTTTTGTACATTGAGGCTTTGTGTTTTACATAGTTTCATTGTAAAACTTATCAGTTTTAGTCTACATAGAACCTACTGAAGGAGGTTTAAAACAAATCCGTTGTGTGACGTAATGTATTTTGAAATAAACTGATTAAAAGCTTGTTTAGTCATCACATTTTAAGTCTCACGGGTAAGTTTAATTGGGTAAAGCGTTACATAAGAACTTTAAAAAGGTAATTTTATTCTAAATGATATGAACTCCAATGCACATGTCGCATACTTCGTTATGTAATTGGTATATCTGTTGAGTCTTGAAACAATTCCTTTACATAAACAAATTATGCAGCTGTAAGAGTCATTATAACTGTACTGATGTTTCAAAATGAAGATGTCTATTGAAATACATACATTAAGTTGCACAATGTATACGTTTTATATCATCCATATGCAACAAGGCTAAAAATCGGGGTGTTTTTCTCCTCTATTTTTGTTTATTACGCGAAATAATGATTCCAAAAACAATATATAGATATTTCAACTATGCTTAACAAATCATTTTTACGTTGATAATAAGAATTTGAAAAAAAGAACAATTATTTCTAGGAAACTCTATTTTAAACAATATAGGTAGCGGTTTGAGCCCTCGACCCAGGCCAGGACCAGGCCCAATGCCGCAAGTTCCAAGACCTGCGGTTCCAACTTCACCGCTTCCACAAGGTAGGAGAAATTGAGGACTAGGGGTGGTTTTTTACCGTTTGTTTATTTTGCTATATTATTACCAGAATTTCAGCTAATCGTTGTACTTTCCTTTGGTTTCATTACTGTTTTGTGCAAAAGATAAATTATTCTATTTTTAACTGGTAATACTAGTAAGAGCATATAGTGTTAAAAATCGCTATTTGCTTTTTATGAACATGGGTATACATTTTGTTACATCATGGTAAAGCATAATTACTAAGAAAGGAATGAGAAAAATTACAATTCTTTTTAATGATAGTGGTGATTTTTTTTTAATCTAAATATTTTTCTTGTTGTCTTAACATTTTTAGTGGATCCCCGAGATGTTGAAATTTCACCAGGGCACTTCAGACCTGTAGAAAGAACCAGATTCAATCTGGAGTGTGCCATTTCTAGAACAACGGGAAAAGTAATCTGGATGAAAGATGGCAAATCTCTCAGCAGCGAACTGTCTCGAGATGTGAATGGAAACTTGATCTTCGGATCCGTTCGTATGTCGGACGGTGGGCAATACACTTGTATTTCTGATGACCGCAGCCAAACCTACAATGCTGCCGTTGATGTTCTGCCTAATGATATTAATAGTAAGAAAGTTAGCGTACTGTGGAATCAGTATTGCTCGTGGGGGACCAATGTTTGTGGCCTTCGTGGGTAACCTTTGCCCACGAATTTACATCCCTACGAACATATATACAAGCATTTGTTTAATATTCATTAAAATTATCATGATCGTGCTACCAACGAAATTGCGTCCCCAGGAACCAGGAAAATGTTGGCTATCCACGAGCATTGGTTCCAATGAATAGAATGGTTCCACAGTCTACTTAATAGATATTAAAGAACATATTCAAATTATTTGATGTTATTATTAATTGAAATATTTTGTTTTGTAAGCAACGAAATTTTGTAGACTGCTTTTAACAAATGATACAAAATATTGTGATTTATTTTTGGGAAAAAAAATATTAAAGAAACGGAAAGAAAAGGTGATTCTTGTTATTTAAGGAATCGGTTAAAACTTTTACCGCGATTGCAAAAATAAACACAAAAACAAACATCTGATTTATTTTTAAGAAGACCATCCTAAACGAGGTTTAATGGAAATATCCCGTTCTCATTATCTCTTTTCTATTAATTTGTTTCAACGTCCTTGTATTGTTTTTAGTACTTAATACCCAGTTGTAAATTAAAATGTGTAAAAAAAAATTCAGTTATGGGGAATCCAAAACCAATTTCAACTAAGGTCTTAAAAGCAAGATCCAACAGGATGTCTTTGCTGGTAATGCTGATAATCTTTTTTTCTTCATTAAATTAGCTTTCCTTCTAAGCGAAAAGAACAAGAAACCAGAACTGCGAGTTCCAATGCTGAACTACCACAGACCAATGACAGAAACTCCCTTCCAACTTGAATGTGACATTCCTGGTGCAGATTACCAATATCCAATTGTGTGGTTCAAGGATAGTAAAAAAATCGATTTGTCCAATCCAAGCCCGAGAGCTCCCCAACCGCGTGATAATGGACGGCTTCTGGTATTTATGTCCATGCTTCTGCCCCACTCTGGGGTGTATTCTTGTCAAGTTGGACCTGAACAGAGAACAGATATTGTAGATGTGAGACCCGAGAGTGTTCAAGGTATTTCAATTTTCAATCATTATGTTCTTCATCTATTCCCTTGCCTTTGAACTTGTAGTTTCGCACATGACACACACACACACACACACACACACACACACACACACATATATATATATATATATAATAAGCACAAACATTGCAATAACTCTCAAATTGACATATACCTGCCCATAGTGAATGTTATCGATATCATTCACTATGGGCAGGTATATGTCAATTTGAGAGTTATTGCAATGTTTGTGCTTATTATATATGTATATATCTATGCAATGTGTAACGTTCCGATCCTCTCAAATTGTCGTTTAACTGTATTCCACCTGTATCTCAAACGACTGTGTAGTGCGCGGCAAGCGCGCTAGGTTCCGTTCGTCATCGACAGCAAGATTTTGTCTTGCCTAGATGGCCGAGTGGTTAGCGCGGTGGCCGCTCACTGCTAGGAGAATGGGTTCCAGAGGTCGTGAGTTCAAGCTTCGGTCGGGGCGGAGGTGGAGCTCCAATGAAAATTGAAGTTCCCTGTTCTTTATATATATATATATATATATATATATATATATATATATATATATAATATGAGTGGGAAATGATCTTGAAATGTTAAAATCTATCTGACATCTGACAACAGAGATGGGTTTTTTTTTTATTTATTGCAGTGAAATTGTTTATCATTTTGTACATTTGCAAAAAAGCCCTCGATTTTTATTATTTTTATATGATTATAATTTTATCTAACGTCTGTTTATGTTGTTTGGATATCATATTCATTCACCAGTTTGCATTTAAAATTTTATTACTTACTTTTCTTAGAGTATCTTCTACTGAGTGGAAAGGACGACAATACTCCAAATGCGCTCCTTCCGGACGGGGAGCAACTACCGTCGTTGACGCTACCAGGCTCTGAAAATTCTCCAAAGATTAAAATGGCTGAACGCGGAAATATGGCTGTCATCAAGTGTGATTCAGGGTATAATATAGATCCTAATGCACCCGTATTCTGGTTTAAAAACAAGGACCTTATTGCACCATCGCCAAGAGTACAACTCAAAAAAGATGAACTGTTGTTAAACAACGTCTTGCCGTCCGATGCTGCGTTGTATACCTGTGTTTTAGGAGACGGTGAAGCAACTTCATCTACCAGATTGTTTGTCACCGAACCAACAGGTAATAACACTATATATTTTGCTTGAGATATAAGACTAAATCTATTGTTCGAGATATGAGTCACAAAAATATTTTTTTTATAACTCTGATGAAAGAGCATCTGCAATATTAGTTCCAAATTTAATGTTTATTATATTTTAACACTATTTTTTCAACATATGTCAAACTTACAAGAAATTCCTTGGATAAATTCAAACTATTATCAATTTTAGTATATAATAAAAATGTTGATATAATATTTTCAGACTTGACATTTGAAGCATAACCTTTTTATTTGGAATGTTTTTTTATATTATGCCTTTATCCTCTTTTCAATATGTTTGCATGCTCAATTTCAAACTTTTTATTAATTTATAAAGTTATGTATTACATAATGCGTATTATTTATTTACATTTTCTTCAATTAATTGTGAAAAAAATAATTTAATAAAAGAAAAAATAAATATTTGAGTATGCAAAATCTTGAAATAATAAACGATATACATGTACAATATTATAGGACAATTAACCTGTTTAGTCAAGCAAATAGGTTTATTCAATTTTCCTTTTAACGGATGCAATACAAAAAACCCCAAAGTTATCATTTATTGCTGAATCTTAGAAAAACACAGCATATCGTTTGTTTGTTTTTTGTGGAGGTTGTATATTTTTTCTCTGTATACATGTAATACTACAGTCATGTTTATTAGTGAGTTTGTTTTGCAATAGACCCCACTGGACCAATAATACCAGATGATCCTAGAAGAGCCGAGGGACCCGGTATTCCACCTGTTGTTGATACTCGGCCAGGTATATTTTTACATCAGAATGTCATCCTGTGGTTTCGTTTCTTTTCGTTGTCATCAGTTTTCGTGATTGAGGCGAAACTCACAGTTTCAAGGATACGTGAACTATTTACCAATGAGGTCAAAACGGTCGATAAAATATGTTGTCAGATATTGCACTCCAGTGGGCATTTAAATTTGTCGGTCAACTTAACAACGAAATCTACGAAAATGGTTTTAAGGTGGAATAACACATCATCACAAAATGGCTGACCTCTGTTCGAAACGACATTTTGTTTTATTAAAAGGATTTTATCTACGACAACATGTAACTTACTCCATACCCGAGTGGATAAGGTGTCGGGCTTGTGAATCGTACATCCCTTGTGCGAATCCCGCAAGAGCTTTTGTTGTTACCTTCTGAATTGATTTTTTTTTAGATATTCATTTTTTTATCCCCCAAAGTACAATTTTTCGCTTATTTGACATAGGTACAGTTTATTTATCATTATAGCTTTCGTAATCAAATAATTTACTGTAAATTTGAGTGCATTTTCCAGGTGTGTTATTTCCACCTTAAACGAATATTGAAGGAACCATAATATATCTTTTAATTCTTTTGATTAAACCACCTATGTCATAAAACATTCGTCTAGCTTTGCAAAGACAATATAATATATATAATATATAATATATAAGCATATATATGCTCTTTGGTTTAAATAGATACTTTATTTTTTTAACTCAATAAGGATTGGTGTTAATGCAGATCGTTTTTATAGATACATTTATTTAAAAATTATATTTCATATGATATTATAAAGCTTATGAAAATATTTATATTTCATTAATAATTTCAGTGGATCCCAGTAGTGTTGAAATTTCACCAGGGCACTTCAGACCGGTGGAAAGAACCAGATTCAATCTGGAGTGTGCCATTTCTAGGATAACGGGAAAAGTAATCTGGATGAAAGATGGCAAATTCCTTGGTAATGAATTGCCTCGAGACATGAATGGAAACTTGATCTTCGGATCCGTTCGTATGTCAGACGGTGGGCAATACACTTGTATTTCTGATGACCGCAGCCAAACCTACAATGCTGCCGTTGATGTTCTGCCAGATGATATAAATAGTAAGCAAGTTTACTTCTTGGGATATTATTAATCTTTTGAGTTTTATTCTAATTATAAATGTTATCATTTGGTATTGATTATTTATATATGTTTGAATTGTATTTAAATTTGTAAGGTAACTTGTGCTTTATGATAAGGTGATTTTATCATCAAACGTTGCTGAAATAATTATTCAGGTTTTTTAGTTTACATTTCCGTCCGCGAATGTGCAGTTCTGTTATTAGCTTTAATTTTCCTCTTTTTTGTCTTTTTCTCTAAGATGAATAACAATGTTCAGCCAATTTAAACCTTGAACATCGTAATGTGGACCTAGTGCAATAAGGGACACACCAAAAAAATTAGATAAAGTTGAATGTCAAAATTTTCTAAAAAAAAAAAAACCGAACAATTAATGTAAATCAATTTATTACAAAATATTTTTACAGTGTGTAGATTTTAAAGTTTTAAAACTGGTGCCCAAACAAGTAATGTATGCTAAAAGTTGTGAAAAACATAAATAAATTAGGAATTTATAACAAACCCTTTTTTTGATTCAATGCCTCTTTTTTATCACTGTATTTGAAACTTTCTTTTTCTTCTGATATTGTTATTTGTATATTTATTTTATACACTTTAAAAGAAATTACATTTAAACTTTCAAAGACTTTTGGCAAACATAAAAATATTTTTGTTCGCGTGCAAGAAATATTAGCAAAATACGCGGTTGCCTCGTCGTTGCTGATGTTTCTCATCGCAACTTGGTTTGTGCTGTTTGGATGTAATGTCAACTCAATTGTCATTAAGGTCTAAAAGGGCATGGTCACGATTTTGGTCAAATTCAATTTTTCTTTTTTATCATTTTCAATGCTTTAAGAAGGCATTTCTAATGATCAAATGAAATTTGAGAGTCAGTCGTAGAGTTATAAGCAAGATACAGGCTCACAATTCTTTGTCATGTAAACAATGCTCGTGCTCTGTGTTTGTTTACATAGGTTCAATATACCAGTAAAAAATCTTTTTTCAAGCTAATGTGTTTATCTTCTTATTCATTTCAAGCAGAAATAAACAGTTCCTAACATTTAAAACATTCATTTCAAGTCTTAAACTGGAATTTTTACTTCACACATTCAAAATGTTAACATTCAAAATGTTAACAAAAGCTGTGTTTACATAGCAAAGAATTGTGAGCTCTGTAACTCGCTTATAATTCAACAAATGGCACTCAAATTTTGGTTGACTATTAAAAATGCCTTATTCAAGCATTGTTATCATTAAAATTGGAAAATAATTTTTGACTAAAAATTATGACCATGTCCCTTTAATTGTCAGTAGTCATCAGGTTATTTCTCAAAAATCGCGAAATAAAGTTGTCGCGAATAACCATTGATTTACAGTCGTCTCTTCCTTTCTGTTTAAAATAGTTTTCCTTCTGAGCGAAAAGAACAAAAAACCGGAATTGCGAGTCCCAATGCTGAACTACCACAGACCAATGACAGAAACTCCCTTCCAACTTGAATGTGACATTCCTGGTGCAGATTACCAATATCCAATTGTGTGGTTTAAGGATGGTAAAAAAATCGATTTGTCCAATCCAAGCCCGAGAGCTCCCCAACCGCGTGATAATGGACGGCTTCTGGTATTTCGTTCCATGCTTCTGCCCCACTCTGGGGTGTATTCTTGTCAAGTTGGACCTGAACAGAGAACAGATATTGTAGATGTGAGACCTGAGAGTGTTCAAGGTACATTTAACTAATTATGAATAATCTGTATCTACTTGTTGTTGTATTCAAGCAAATGAAAATCAGGTTTATTTTAGTTCAACACATTTATATTACAAATGAGATTTTAAAAAAGTAAATATTTTTATAAAAATAGGTGGATGAACAATATTTCTGTAGATACTTGTAATAATTTATGATTTTGATAAACGTATTTTATTTTTTTAAATGGTACAAATATGAAATTGATGGATATTACAATATAATTCACTCGTTAGACTAGTATTTGCTGTTTTTAACAGTGGTAAAAAAAACTCAATTGCTTTGTTTGTTTTCCTAGAATATCTTCTGCTGAGTGGAAAGGACGACAATACTCCAAATGCGCTCCTTCCGGACGGGGAGCAACTACCGTCTTTGACGCTACCAGGCTCTGAAAATTCTCCAAAGATCAAAATGGCTGAACGCGGAAATATGGCTGTCATCAAGTGTGAGACAGTGAACAGTAAGAACCCCAATGCACCAGTATCCTGGTTCAAAGACAAGGAGCTAATTGCACCGTCGCCAAGAGTACAACCTAGAAACGATGAATTACTGTTAAATGACGTCTCGCTGTCCGATGCTGCGTTGTATACCTGTGTTTTAGGGGAAGGGGAAGCAACTTCTTCGACTAGGTTATTTGTCACGGAACCAGCAGGTAACAAGAGATATTTTATCGAGAAATTAGCCTCTGCTCACATCTTTTTCATACTGATCTCTGCCAAAATTGAATGCAATTCGGGTGCACAACATATTTTTCATTAACACTTTCACATTGTCACACTCAACATCTTTATGATACGGTTGACAAAAAGTATTTTTAAGCAAGGTGTCTTTATATCGTATGCGTGATCTTGTCATATCATTATTTTCGAAAGGCGAATAGGGAAAGCAAAGAAAGAAAAGACAAAAATTCGGTTTTTCTCAATTGAAATCCTACATTATTCCCTCTCTCCCCCGAAGCTCCACAAACTTGTGACTATTATACTTCATTTTCTATTTCCATTTTGAGGTAGTTAGAAACTATATGTGCAAATTAGTTGGATTTTACATTTACCGGTAATCTTTATGGGCAGAGGTGCTTGTTAATTTATTGGGATATACTAAATATATTTCCTACCTCTTTGACGTGAATATGTTTACAGTAGATCAAAGTAGGCCGATGATACCCGAGGACCCGAGACGACCACCATCAGAACCACGCATTCCATCAACACCTGGTTCTCTTCCTCGTCCAAGTATTTTAATTTTTCTTTTTCAAATACCATATCTATCGTATTCTTATAAAACATATACTTTTTCCCGCCCTGTGCAATATAAACCGAAAAATTGGTGCTTTATATAATTACTCGTGTAATTTTATATACTGTATATATATAGGAAAATATTCGCCCCCGGGTTTTTGTTGTTGTTTCATTTGGTGTTTCCAAGATACATGTATGCATGATAATGCTTTATAAACATTGAAAGAATTTTTTTTTGTATTGCATTTTTTTCACACAGGCAGCAGGCTTTCTAATTCTCCTCCTCCTCCTCCTCCTCCTCCACCTCCTTACCTTGGTTTGTATAAATTGACTTAAGAGGGCTGCATGGTTAGGCAATTTATAGGGCTGGCTATAATTACCTCTTTTAGACAAAGATCCCTGTTTAACGATAATGGAAAATGTACAAATTTAAAAACAAATTTAAGTCTTTTGATTTTTGTCGTTGCTTAAAAATTTATTCCCAAATATATGATATGTAAAAGCTGGAGGTAGATTCTATGTGTACTTTGTTAACTAACCAATCCCTTAACTGTTATTCATATAAGTATGGTTGTGGATTTGTTTAAACTGTTAAAATATACTATGTTATGAATTTCACCAAATAATATTTAAAATCTTTACAGATTAAGATTATCGTGCTCATAAAACATTTTTATTTTTAATAATTTATCTTTTTCTCTTTTCTAAGAAAAAAAATGCATCGTGTCATGTGAGATATCTTTTTTTAAATTTAATTTTCTGTAGCTATTGGCGTTCTGTTTTAATGACATCCCAGTAAACTTAATTATGTATTACCGAGTTTCAATAATAAATAGGGTACTTTTATTTTAAAGCAAATCACAATCGTTTTTAATATTTTAGATTTGATTCGTACTGTTATGGTACATGTCTGATTTTATTCTCGTCTTATTTTCTATATTTGATAATATTTTATTTCACATCCAAAGCGTCAGAGCATATTGTTCGTATTACATATAAAAATAAAAGTAATAAACTAATATCAAATAATTTGTATGCATTTGCATGAACTTACTTTTTAATAATTATGGTTTAATTTTTCTGTGAATTTGAGATAACAATGAAATAAAATAATAATTCACTGCATTTTACTGCATTAACTACATGGGTATTCGCCAAGCTATTAATATCTTAAATAACCATAAAGTTCCTCTGTAGAGACCAATGATCAAGGACCGTTTTTATTTCAGTATTATAAAACCTCAAGTCCACATATAAGTTATTTGTGTAGTTACATTGCATCATCCATATATATGTATTTGCTTTAAATTTATTATAAAATCAGCATTTTAAACATTGTCAACTGAATCGTAAACATGAATTATACTATCCAATACGTTTACATTCAATCTAGCATTATATAAAGTTAAACTTCGATATCTCGAAAACTGATAAAATGGATATGTCGAAGTGTTTGTAGGTCCCAACTACTTATTTTTAAAGTATTTTACCCTCGATATCTTGAATACTCGATAACTAGATTTTTTTTTAAGAACAGTCCCATCAAGTTCGAGATAATGAAGTTTGACTGTATATTCTATCATTAAGAATCATGGAATGATTTTCATCACATTTTTCCTATAAGCACTAAATATGTTTAATGTATATGATATGATTTACACTTCGTAGTCTTAATTGAAATTTCATTTCTGATGATATATAAAATATAGTAATAAAAATGCATGAAATCTGTTCCACAGGCGACCGTGATAGGGATTTACCCATTGGAGATCCAGCAGGGACAGAACCTATTTCCTCTAATGATCTAGAAATATCTCCAGGTCATTTCAGACCGATAGAGTCGACAAGCTTCCTTCTGGAATGTAAAGTTCCCAGAAACGGAGGAATGGTCTACTGGTTAAAGAATGGCAAGGCCATCCCCAACCCACCTGTGACTAGAAACATGGATATTGTCATGTCCCCAGTTCAACGGCGGGACAGCGGTTTATATACATGTGTTTCAGAAGATCGCAGAACAGCGTATCAAGCTGCAGTTGATGTGATTCCGGATAATATAAATAGTGCGTTTTTGTGTACTATACAAAATAACTTTATACAGGGAAATTTTAAGTTCCCGCCTATTTACGCTCCTCTTACCTTTAAAATCAATTTTAAGTAATGGGTAATTAAAAACTTTATTTTATTTTCCTTAAAACTTATACCTTAACTCAATTATAAAAGGTTAAAAGAACATTTATTAAGCTTGTATCTACTTAAATCTTAAGATAGCTTTATCAACTTTATCAAAAGTAAAGCAGTGGTAAGCTTATCATTAGAATAGTTTCACAAATAGAATTGTAAAGACCACATTCAAAATCGTATACCCTAAAACCTTGAAAATTAGCCGGATTTAATAATAAGCAGGTTATGAAAATAAGCCACATATTTCTTGCACTGAAAATTACTCAAAAATAAGCCTGTTTTGAAAATAAGCCAGTTATGACAATGCCAGTTTGGAAAGATTTTAAACTACCGTAAAGTTTCAGTTGTAGCATGTACCTGTTTATATAATATGCTGAAAAAAAAACCCGCTGTTATTGTAAAATAAACATTGTGCAGAAACGTCTGTTTATATTGTTTATCGTCATTATCAAGTCGTACAAATGATCGGTCTATTTTAAAGTGGCCATCGGTATGCAAACCAATTACGGCATAACGGGACATTAAGTAAATAATTTTTCTAATCAAATCATAATTATTGCTTCCTATACTCATATAAACTGTGAAGTCCGACAGGTCAGTGTATGCCTCTGACACCGGAAATTGTTAAACAAACATTGACCACGCGACGAGTCAACAGGTGGCTGGTTACGTAATGGCGATTTACACTGGCTTGAACTTGTTAGATGCAAGGAACAGCAGCCGGAGTGAATAAATATTCCAATACATGAAATAAAATTAAATTAAAAACATTTTACCATTTTTCATTTTACTCCTACAGGTGTTTACCTGGATATATCATTTTTAGAACCGTCAAATAGAGCACAATCGATCATTACAATTTAAATTGTTTTGATAATAAGCCGTGATTATGATCTCATCATTAACGGGAATTTTGCATTGATAATAAGCCGCGATTTGAAATTAAGACGGTTTTGAAAGTAAGCCCCCACTTTCTTACCAAAAGTTAAAATAAGCCGCGGCTTATTTTCAAGGTTTTAGGGTATTATAGTTATATAATAATCCTCATTTCAGAAAATAAAATTCTAATTCTCAATAAGATACTAAATTTAAATTTGGTGTTTTTAGATATTTTGTTTTTTAGAAATCATGTACATATATGATGTTGCGGTTTACGTTCATATTATTTAAATATAACAACTATTAATATATGTGTTATTTACTATATAGATTTTGTGCAAAGTGAAAGAAACAAGAACCCAGAGGAGAGACGTGCGAACATTGACTATTATAGACCCAAGTCCAATTCTGTATTTAGTCTTAATTGCGGCATACCACGGGGAGATTTAAGACAACCACTGGATTGGACCAAAGATGGTCGTCGAGTAGATCGTTCGAAACCCGACCTCCTTATTGTCAGAAACAATGGCCTTACGCTTGAGTTTCCCTCGATTTCGCGGGGCCAGGCAGGAGTATATACTTGCCGAATTGGATATGATGAAAGAGTATCTATTGTTGATGTGAGGCCTGAAAAGGTTCAAGGTAATTAAAGAAATATGTGAATACTATAAAGAAATTTATTCAAGACTTTAAATAAGTCGCAGAACTAAGTTTTATTTGTGAATATGTTTATATCTAACATCCACTTTTACTACAATCGGATATTTTGTTTAGATTTAATTCTTAAATTTGAGGCAAAGTTTAGTTATAGAGAAACTGTTTTCCACAACATCACTGTTTTTTTTTATGCTTGGTAATCAAAAAGAGAAAAATATCTAAATAAATTTATGTGCCGTGCTTTAATATTAGTAGTTTTATTTTCAAATACGGGTAATTTTTAATTATTCTTGCGTTCAGGTATATTTATTCCAATATTCATTTAATAATATTATTATTTCAGAATACCTTCTGTTAAGTGAAACTGACGACAAGTCACCTACAACTCTTTTGCCAAATAGTGGCCAGATGCCAGTTTTGAAATTACCCGAGGAAGACAGTCCAAAGTTAATGGTTGCCCCAACCGGCTCGAATGTTGTAATCAAATGTGATGTGGCATTAAGTGCGGATCCCAGTATTCCTGTATTCTGGTATAAGAATGGACAGCTAATATCTGAACCACAAACAAGACAAATCCCACATTTGAACTACGTGTCTGTTACAAATCCTGATGCCGGTTTATACACCTGCGTTTTGGGAGACGGAGATGCAACATCGACGACTCGTCTGTTTGTTACAGATTCCCTACCTGGTAAAAATATTAAATATTTCTTAACATTAATGGATTTTTTTCCTATTTTAAGTTTTTTTTTCATTTTGCATACTCTAATGTAAATTTAAAAAATAAATGGTAATTGTTCATACGTTCGTTTGTTTTTAAGATGTTCCGATACCATCTGATCCCAGAGATCAAACATCTCCGATAGACGGTCCATTTGATCCAAGAGATGTAAGACCCCAAATAGACCCAACTGGTGTACTACCTCAGATTGACCCACGAGACAGGTTGCCTCCAGTTGACCCAAGAGATCGTTTGCCACAGATTGATGAACCATTTGGCCCAACAGATCTTGCGCCTGTAATTGATCCAAGAGAGAGTCTACAACCGGTCGATCCTAGCGATCGTTTTCCAATTGATCCTAGGGATCGTTTACCACAAATTGACCCAAGAGACAGTCTACCACAAGTTGATCCTAGGGGCACTTTACTCCCACTTGACAGACCTGTGTCGCCATCTGGTATTAGGCCACCACTTCCACTTCCTCCAGTATCAAGAGATCCATTTCAACGGAACCAAGAGACTCCTATATCGCCTTATCCTAAAGGTGAATATATATATTAAGAATGCCTTTGTGTGCATTCCATCACTTATTTCAAAAACACTAATACATGTATCATTTCCTTATGAAATTTTAAATTTTATATCAAAAACATATTTAAATTTAAACAAGTACGTAATGATTTTAAAATAATTTACCAATCAATCATATTAGCAATGCATTTTCTCTATGTACGCAACTATGCACATAATAAAAAGAAAAATATAATATGGTTTTAATAATAAGCGTTCATTAATGTTCTTATGCCACCATAACGTGTTTCTTACAGACAGTGAGCCGGGATTTAGAGATCCCCAAGAAGGTATATATACTCTTCCAAATCTGGAGATACCAGGACAAACTAACGACCAGTTGTTAACAGAAGGCCCTGACACGCCTTTAGAACCAGGTCTCGGTACTAACAGCACTTGCATGTCAACATTTTTTATAATTTTTAATTGTTAAATTTGCTAGGAATCATACATATTGCATTAAAATGACATAGAAAGCGAAAATATATTAACTAACGTGAACTTGAGAAATAATTTCTTATTCAGCGAAGATTGGTGTGAATTTCAAATAATTTTGTGGTTTTATTATTTCGAAAAATTTTCTGAAAACTTTGCGCGTCACAATCCAATTTCAACATAAGTGACATATCAGAACCACAAACTAATAAATACATGGACAATGACCTATTTGAAATATCTATATTGTTCTTTAAAATACAAAAAAAAAATCTTTTAAAAAAAATTGTTATAAAATCGCATTCTCATGATCCCTAGCGATTTATTATTTGTAATAATTTGATACTGAGGTATCACTTTTCAACTGGGTCGCTGATGGGTCATCATCAACATTCGTGAGTAATGTGTTATCAATCATTTATTTTTACAAATAGAAAGGTTTATTAGTTAATATTTTTTTGATAAATCATTTAGTGTTGAATATTTCAAATATAACCAAATTTTACCTGTCATTTTCTTTACCCATCACAAAGAAATGTGATACCACAGTATTCAAATCGGAATGGTGATTAATGTTCTGTATAAGAATTATTCTGTTTTTATTGACTTGCTGTGAAAATATTTTTTCATGACGGTTTCTGTTTATGTTTCGTGTAACCTTAACGATTGTGGCAAATGTTAATTAATTGACGACTAAAGCAAATGTATGAACAATTCTGGCAATGTGCTCTCAAAATTCTACCATAGAATAAGAAAATGCTATTAAGCAAATGAGTGAGCAAGTGAGAAAAAGAGGAAGCTCACGAGATTTTTTTCTCGATATATATATATATATATATATATAAATATATATATATATATATATATATATATATATATATATATATATATATATATATAACCCTATCGTATTTGTTTATTGCTTTGCTTTCTCGTCAGTGGTTATGTATCTATTAATATATTAACAAATTAATCTATGACAATAAAAATACAAATACAAAGTAGCTATAGAACACTTTGAAGTTACCTTAATGTGGTTTGTACATAGATGCACGAACAGTTCTAAGTCAAGTGAATCCAGAGGACAGGGCTGACCCGTTGTCTCGCAGACCACCACTGCCTCCAGATACTAGGAACATACCCCCTGTACCTATTGATCGTTCGGGTAATAGCACCTTGATGAGTAATTTCATTTGGGTGAAACATACGACATACATTGCAAGATGCGTTCAGAGTGGTCTTTTTTTCCTCTGTCAATTGCACATGTGTTTTAATTATACTTGAATAAGGGTATATGTGTAGATAGGAATACTATTGTTTGATAAGGTAAGAGATGGTGTTTTCTTATGAAAAAAAGAAATAAAGTACGTTGAGAAGATAATGATTACCAGACATAATAATTCGTGATTTAGCAATCTGGCGATAAAAAAATACAATATACAAGTATATTAATTCAAATAACAAAACAATAGTTGTATATTTGTATGAGTTATATTCTCAAATTTCACTTACATTTTTACGTCAGGAAAAATAATCAGTAAGTCTAAAGCAAAAGTTTTCTTTACATAAAAAACAACAATTAGCAATAATCTATAGTTGCTTATTTATTGATTATATGCAGTGTTCAACAACTTAATTGGGTGATGGTTTCTGTTGTCTAGTTCTAATGCACGATATCATAGGATACTAAATGATTTACAAAAACATTATTTCTCAATGTTACCCATTGGTGTCCTTATATATGAATATATAACATTATTTTATGAACACAGACTAAAATTGATATTATTCAAAAGATAAATAGTCCGGTAGAGCGTATATAAAGGTAAAAAAAAAATAACTGTTTTCACCGCATTAATGATCTATGAGTAAAATTTGCTAATTTCAACTTCTAAGTTTAATATAATTGGAGTTTTGCCATATTTATTGCAATCGCATTGTGGCATTTTCTCTTTTTCTTACAGGTCCGATTGATCCCCGTGGTTCCTTGCCCGCTGGGCTGCCCTCTGGACCAGGCACTGGTGGGCGTTTCGTTGTGCCTTCCCTTGGTGGTAGATACCCATCCTTTTGTGCTTCATATAACTTTTTTTCAATATTAATTACTGTATCCCGTTTTGCTATCCCCCTACTATCAAGCATTGATCCTTTTCAACAAATGCATTTGCTTTTGTATTTACTATGGTATTCTTTCAAGTTATTCCCAACCTGCCTCCTGTGGTAAAATCCTTTTTTTCGTATGCATTTCTTTCGTATTCAAATTCCATATATGACAATAGCTTTTTGATATTACCAAATGCATAGCTTTTATTTGAAATTTCAACAAAATGTAAATGTACCTTTACATTTAAAGTATGGTTATATATAAATAGACTAGATTATATACATGTACCTGCATCACATTTTTCAATGTAGTATACATTTATAAGCCACATACCATTTAATGCATTTTGAAATCATTTGTTCATGTATTGATAATTTTTCCTTAACAAATGTTAACATTTAAAGTGATATACTAGATCTACAAGAAACTACATATATTTGTAGTCATTTCAAAGGTTTATTTTATCAAAAGAAATGAAAGTACCTTAAATATATTTGTTTCTTTACAGGAATCATCGAACAGTTCTTTTATCCTCGAATTTCCCAGGACTTCGTCCTGCCTTGTAACCTCAAAGGAATAACCAGTGACACTCCAATTGTCTGGTACAAGGGTGACCAAAGATTCCTTCCGGACTCCAGGCGCGTGCGCATTCTTAACAATGCAATTAAGTTCCAGCCAGCTATTGCTGAGGACAGTGGTAGTTATTCCTGTATGAGGCCCGACACGTTAGAGTCCATCAGGGCACAGCTATATGTTAATGGAGATGGTAAGTTTCAGTGTGCATGTTCTTTTCGGCACATTGTTTTGTTTTGTTGGGGTTTTTTGGATGGCTTGTTGTTGTTTTGTTGTTGTTGTTGTTGTTGTTGTTGTTCAGGGGGTTGGAGTGGGGAAGAGAGTTTTTTGTGTTTTAAAGAAAAAAGGATGATAAACTAAATTCAGGGCTTTTTTAAAAAAGAAATTGACTGAACCTTATTATACTTTTAAGCTTCGCCACCAGGTGTCCGTGATGATAGATTTTCTCCGGTAACACCACCAGAAAAAACCGGAAGTATGTACCGATGATATATTTCACTCTTTTGATATGGACTTTGATTCTGTAACCAGGTAAATTCATTTGTTTTGTTTTTAAGGTCTTGTTCAACATTTCTACTATCCATCCTCGTCTGAACTATTCGAACTTCGTTGTGACCTCAAATCTGGTGACAACAGTGTTCCAATCAGATGGCTTAAGAACGGACAGCTGTTTGTAGTACCCGTCGACAGACCCGTCTCATTGCATGAAAACAACCACGTCATTCGATTTAGCTCCATTTCACCCAGGGATAATGGTCGCTACACATGTATTGCCGGGGATAACTTGGCGTCGGTTTCATCTGAGATTATCGTCACGAGACCAGGTTTTTATCCACATATTCTTTAGATGATAATACATGTCCATTACTATCTTTATTTTACGCTTATGGAAAGATATTGTATGCCTATTTTCATGACCTATTGTTGTCGAAATGATGAAATATTTTCTTCTCCTATTTTGTAGACATAGGATACACTCCTGGAGAAAATAGGATATCTTTGAGCAGTAACGACCGAGATGCCCTGCTCCAGTTTACTGGCACTCAGGGTAGAATAATTTTATACTTTATTTTGGTATCTTATGAAATTTGTGATTCATAGATAACGTTTTATTAAGTTGCTTTGTAACACATGAGGCTTAAAGATTTATCAATTAATAGGTTAAAATAGTTTGAATAGTTTTTTAATAATCAAGAGTTTTATTGCAGCTACATTTCCGATATTCTAAATTATACTTTTAAATTAGGTTCTGCCTGTTGCCTAATCCATTTATGTAAATCTTTTTTTGCATAATGAAATATGTTCAAATCAAATCAAATCAAATTAGGTTCTGCAAACTCCATGTGTTGATTAAATATAATCAACGGAATCAATGACCATTTAATTAATAGAATAAAGCAGAAGTTTTAAAATAGTTGTTTGATTTCATGTTTATCGTATGCCTTTTATGAAATTGAACCATTGATCACACCTCTTTTTTCATGAATTAGGATTCTCCAACAAATATTTCCCAATTGTCAGGAAGCCATTCATTCTAAACTGCACTGCGGCAAAAGATACTCCAATGTTACCAGTGAGATGGTTGAAAAATGGTCAGCCATTCCAACCTGATGGTCAAAGAGTGTTCCCAAGATCGAGTTCGCTGGTATTCTCTTCAGTTATGCCTGATGACAGTGGACATTACACCTGCATCGTAGGTGACAATCAAAAGGCAGAAAATGTCATAGTCGATGTCATCTTCCACGGTAAGCTGTCGTCTGGTTTATATAAGATTTCGAAAATCCATGCATGTTTTAAAAGAATCTTTGTTTTACTTTGAGGATATTATATTACGTCATATAGCAATTTTTACATTGCCTGTATTCTTTAGGCGAAAATTTTTCGGAGTTTGAATTAACATTTCAAAACCGATTCGATGCCTTAAAACTGATCACAAGTGCTCTTTCTTGTGAAGTTATAACATCTGAAGTATGAACAACACTGAATCCTAGTGATAAAAACATCTAAGGATTGTGATATGTTTACAAAGAAGTGACTTGTAGAACTGATGAGCAGTGAAAAAGTTTTATTCCTCACAACATTATAAATATAAATTTCTGCGTTGACACCAAAGACCAAGTTAATGGCGATTCAAAGTTCATTTGTAGCTATAATAATGGAGACTGTCCTTCAGTAAAATATTTTCTGAGTAATTGTTGGTGATGAAAAAATGTTAGCCTAACTTATCGCAAATGTTTATAATAAGAAAATTGTAACTGATATAATACCAAAACTTTTTAATCAGCTTAAATTTTTAAAGTAACCTTACTTGAAAAATGAAATGTGCTCAACATTTGAATAAAGTGTAATATTTTTGATAAGTCAGGAGATTAACAATGTTTTAAGAAATTAACGATGATTGAAATGATTTAATAAATACATGTATTTAGGTTTTTTTTAATGTGCATAAATGATCCTTTTAAAATACTTGCAAAAGGGAGATTTATAGTATTAGAACAAATAAATTCTTACCGTCATTTTCAGATATGAGTATGGATGAAAACACACCAGCTCGTCCTATCTTGCGCAGACGATATCTTCTAACCTGCGGCATAGCTTCTTTACGTCCAAACACGCAAATCACATGGTTTAAGGATGGCAGAACCTTTAATCCCAATAATGACCGTGTGAGATTTGTAGACAACAAACGCCAAGTTCTCTTCACATCATTATTACATGAAGACAACGGAGAATATATGTGTATAGCAAACTATGGTTCAAGCCGCGCTTCCTACACAACTACTGTGAATGCTGCTGAGGAAAAACTCCATGGTAAACAAACTTTTTGGTTTATATATAATATTCATATTCATAGAAGCATAGATTTTCGTTGCATATTTTCGATGTTATCATCATTGGTATTTGCCGTTTTACCGAATATTTTTACTACAACGTGACAGCAACAATAAAAATTTTTAAAAAAATATATAAATGTGTTGATTAAGTTGCCTTCGATTAATGCTAGTTTTTATACAGGTTAAATATCAACATTAATTAATGATTTAAGTTCATCAAAGTATTAATTTTAGCTACGTATAACTATAATCTTAATACTTTTAGTTTCAACTTTTGTCAACATAAACTGTTCTTCGTACTGCAATGTCTACTTTTAGAAATAATAACGGTACCCTTAGCTCCAACTGAACACCGGGCTCCATTAGCAGACATATTTACCTTGGAATGCGTCCTTTCATCAGTCAGTGAAACGTTCCCCCCAGTTTGGATGAAAGATGGAAGACCGTTTGATAGAAGATCTGTACCTTCTAATGTTTCATTTAGGGATAGATCAATTGTGTTTGACCCTCTTACAATGTCTGATGAAGGTCGCTACACATGCGCTTCCCAAGATGGAAGTGATCAGTATACATCTGATCTCATCGTTGTTCCCAAGGTCTACAGACCAACTGAAGGTCGACCTCTGAGTATCCGGTGTCCGTTGCCCGGACGTGGCCCCGTCACCTGGAACAAGAACGATCAGCCATTCCCGAGCGTGAACTCTCGAACCACCACCTTCTCTGATAATGGACGAACAATCACGTTTACCCCAGTTTCACCACGAAATGATGGAAAATATCAATGCCTTTCTCCTGATGGTCAAAGAACCCATCTGATGATTAAAGTAATTCCAACCATGTTGTTTCCTCAGAGCAAAAGTATTTTTGTTTTACAATGTGCTCTTCCCGATATGAATTCCCGAAAAATGATAGTTTGGCTGAAAGACGGACAGGTATTTAGGCCAAGGCAAGACAGGGTATCATTTAATGTCGGCGATGGGGTACGAGAGGTTATTTTCGATCCACTGTTGCCAGAAGATAGTGGTTTATATGCTTGCGTTGACCCTGACAAGAAACAATACATGGTAAATGTCCTTGTGGATGGCCGTACGGCTGCACGACGTAATCTACAACCGACTGTCACACAAGCGTTCAGAATTTCGTGTGACATTCCAGGTATTAGTCCATCCACTACTGTCTTCTGGTTGAAGGGACAGGAAATCTACACGCCACCAAGAGAGAGTATTAAATTTGAAGATGGAAACAAAGATATCTTGTTTGAATCTGTAATGCCAGAAGATTATGGTTCATATACCTGTGTGACCGCGGACGGCAGTGAACACTACACAATTAATCTAGATGTACAAAGCGGTCCTGGGCACAGTAAGTTTCTCTTTCAGATCCACAGCTACTGACAAATTTATATAGAAGCATTATTGTTTAATTCAAGAAACGAAGTGGGTATTTGTTATACTCGCATATTAAACAAAATATCAATGCCTTTATTATCCTGATTACATCCTGACACCCATCTAAATCTTGGGTATCCGTATTAAAAAAGTCTTATTTCGGCATTGTTTAAACTGCATTCCGATGATTTGTCTCCCGACATTGATCTTCTCTATTAAACATGCTTGTGACGTCGTCAATGATAATTATAGGAAATACAGATAAATCAAAGATATATTCAGTTAGAAGAGTTTCTAGTGACATTTTACGCCTTTTTATAATTTAAACCAGAGATAAAGTTAAATTTGACATGTTTGTGAGTAAAATATGACAACACGCTGCTTATTGTGACGTCATGTCGATCAGAAGAATTTTTACTCAATCCATCGCTGAGAGTTGCCTTATCATACCCGTTTGATTTAATTTACTAATGATAAACAATTTTTTTTCGGCCTATTTCACTGTTTTGGTTTTTTGTTTATTTTTATTTGTAGAACACGTGAAAGTTGGAGTCACTGAAAGACAAGTATCCAAACCACCAGCAAAATCCACTTTCATTATGAAGTGTGACATTCCTGGTCTCGAGCCTCGTGAACAGGTAGTCTGGTTGAAAGACCAGCAAGTCTTCAATCCTGTGGGTGACCGTGTCAGGTTTGGCCCACTTGGTCGGATTGCGACTTTCTTACCAGTTGAACCTGAAGATACTGGCCTTTACACGTGTGTCTCGGAGTTGTCCGGAACCACATTATCACAGATAGTTGAAGTAGGGCCACCTTTATATCCAGGTTTGTGTTATCTTTATTAGCGGGGCAGATTTTTTTATATAATTTATCGTTGTACCGGTATTTGCGCACGCAGAGACGTTTAAGAGAGACGTGTATGCTTTGTAGATAACTGTTGCATCGACTTCTTTGTTGACTATACCATTTGTTCACTTAAGCTGTGATTAACGTTTTACTGTAAATAGTGAAATATTCGGCCCCGTTTCATTTTCGCTCCTTTTGCCCACGATGTCAGCAGAAAAATTTTAAGACTAGGCGAATTCTAATGTTTTATATTATCTCTCTTTAAACAAAACTGTGTCTGGGCGAATTTTAGACGGGGCGAAACTGTTTGAAAGTCTTGAAGGGCGAAAATTACACGGGGTGAAAACAACTCGGTATACAGTAGTTAGATTTGTCGTGCCCATCGTACACACTGTATTCAATCATATTTGAATAAATAAAATACTCGCTGCTTCATGGGAGAAATTCTTTTTTAAACACATTGTTTACTTTTAATATTAAGGTAATGATCCATACCCCACTACAAAAATAAAATACCTACAGAATTTTTTCAAATTTCTCAAACATGTATTTGGGGATATATCCTTATCAAATTTTACCCAGTTAACTGGTCCATCGGTATTATAAAAGCTAGGGCCGTTGCTAAAAATAGAACCAATTACTGAAAATGGTGCTTTTTCATACATTAAGAATATTGGTCTAAGCCTGAAATTTGACTTTCAGAAAATCATTTTTGACTGATATCCTATGTAAAATGATCAAATTTATTTTTTAAAACAAATAATTTAATGTTACACATGCTTATTTATTTTAAAATAGATAAATTTGTTTACAACTAAGATAAAATGAAACAAATTTTCAAAGAGAATTTAATCTCGAATAATTTTTTTACCTACAGAATTCTCTGAAATAGTGATATTGTTTACCCCATAAAGCCATTAATCAATAGAAAATAAAATTACCTAAAGGACCGGCCTTTTTAGGATCACAATTGGCGTATTTTTGGTAAAATTCATTAAAATATATATTTTGAAAAAAGTTCCGTAAAAAGAAAATTTTGCATAGTTTTATCATTTCATCTTTCTAAAAGGTATATTTAGCTTTTTGTTATAAAGAAAACATTATTTGAACAAACTGTTGATCAATATGTATTATATAAATCCTAAAAGATGGGTTTTTTTGAATATCGGTAAGTATTATGGATCGAGATCGATATTCAGAAATTGCAGTCACATATGCGGAATACGCTAATTACCTGATATGCTTTCAAGACAAAACCTATATTGAACTATATTTCCTGGTTTTAAAGACTGTTCTAAAAAATGAAGTAATTTTTCTTCAACGTATAATTTTAATTCTAAAACAATTTTTAGGGAAAATACATTTATGTTCGTTGCTAAGCGTATAAAGTAAAGATCGGGCACGGGCAAGACGTAATAACGCGTGAATTACGTCATACGTTATTTTGTGACGTATGGACAATTACCTTAATGAAATCTTATTTTAAATTTTAACCGTGTGTGGTATTCTATTTTAGATTTCAAAATCAAATTTTCACTCTGATTTTATTGAAATATTTTCAATGTACGATTTTGATAATGAAATATAAATTGCTTAGGTAAGATTAGATTTGAGATTAGATTTTAAGCACAGAAAATTGTATCTTAACCTACATGTATAGCATTTCAATAGATTAACATGCTAAGCTTTATTGTAAATTGTTTAATAAAGATATGCTTTGCATATAACAGGTGACTATACGTTGGAAGTATCTCCAGACTTCTATCGCCCAGTAGAGACCAAACCTTTTAGTCTTTATTGTAATATCCCCAACTACAATGGACGAGTATTCTGGTTGAAGAACGGAAGAATTCTTACAGTACCACCAGCTTCATCCATGTCTTTGCACGATGGCGATAGAAGAATTGATTTTGATGCTGTCATGCCAGGAGACAGTGGTTTCTATATGTGTGTAACGGACGACTTCAGCACATTTTATCCAGCAGCAGTAGATGTTTTACCTTACCCCATTTATCGTAAGTTGTTAGACTACCTTTAATAGCGCTACAGCGAAGGATACAAAAGAATACTAAATATTATTTATAGCCAAATACCAGGTTTAGATGGTACATGATTAATTTCATTTTGGTTGTTTTTGCAAACGCTCGCATCGGAAGTGATGTAGACATGTGCATCACAGGATTAATAAATTCAAAACATTAAATATTTTTCTGTACTAATGAAAAATTATTACTGTTATTTATAGAAAGTACATCATGTGCTTAAAGTATGTGTTAAACAAAACCAAAATAGCTACTTTATAAAAAAAGAAATATTTACGGCCTTACAAATCCCAAACAAAAAAGATTAAGGCTCATTAGCACTTGATGTTTGATATAGAACAAAAGTGATGAAACGTACAAGCATCAAATAGAATTGTTTGCATTCGAGCTCAATTAATGACCAATCACAGTAGGGGAAGAAGTTTATCTAAAAAGGCCAATATTTCTAAGTGGCGGCTGACAATTATTCATTCAGGCAGATGGTTTATTAAATAATCAAGTCTTTCTATGAATGGCTGCTTCGTAAAAAAAATTTCTTTAAGAGCAACAGGCTTAAGTATCTGGAAAAATATATTACTTTTTTCCTTCAAACCTATACTTCAAATTAACTGTAACAATTGGCACCGAATCTGCAATATTCAAACATTAGTAATACGATAGAAATCAAATTCTTTATGTTGTTTCACTTCTTTATTTTTTTTTATTCCCCAGAATATATGTCATCTGTTGGTCCCCCAGACCGCCAAATGAGACCGGGAGATAGGTTACCGGCAAATTTAGATTACCTTAGAGTTCCAGCCGGAACTAGACAGGAACTGGTGTGTAGAATCTCAAACCCGAGAGAGCCAATAACATGGGAAAAGGATGGTCACAGGTTACAGCAAACAGCGGCTCCTGTGTTCAATTCTATCACCAAGGCTGATTCTGGGGTGTATAGCTGTGTGTCTGGCAATCAGAAATATACTGTTCTAGTCGATGTAGTACCTCAGCCAGTCCAAGGTATATATATATATATATATATATATATATATATATATATATATATATATATATATGCAATGTGTATCGTTTCGATCGTCTCAAATTGTTTTTAACTGTATTCCACCTGTATCTCAAACGACCGTGTAGTGAGCGACCAGCGCGCTAGGCTCCGTTGGTCATCGAAAGCAAGATTTTTGTCTTGCCTAGATGGCTGAGTGGTTAGCGCGGTGACCGCTCACTGTTAGGAGCTAACAATTACAATTAAGTTGCATTTTTCTTACCACGAAATCAATTACTGTTTTGCAGAGTATTTACTTTTAAGTGAACGTCCGGACAATAAACCGAGTCTGCGATTGCCGAACAGAATGCCAGATAAACCTCGACTCTCTCTTCCCGGTTCTCCAGAAGAGAAACTTCGTTACGCTGCCCCCGGAGAACAATTCAGAATAGCGTGCGATATTCCCGATACAAGAAGCCGTATTTACTGGTTCAAGGATGGAGCGCTGTATGCGTCACCACGTCCCAATGTTGCAGTGGACAACGATCAAGGTTTGATTCGGTTTGGATCATTGACGGACGCAGATGATGGAGTTTATACTTGTGTAACAGCAAATGGAGAATTAACTTATTCAACCAGATTATCGGTTAATCCTCGTCATAGAAAGGGTAACTTAACTATTCATAATTCACAATTTACTAAATTAACTATTCTCTTTTAAAGTTTTTTTTTATTAAATGTATTAAATTATTTATATTAAATGTATGATTTTTATCCAATCTATTTTTTTAATATTCTCAGTAACGGTCAATTTAGCAGAAAAAATTACCTCGCATGCCTATGCATTAGGTAGATTCCAACTTTTCTGCAACATCCCAACGTTAGATCCACTTGATGAAGTGGCATGGTTCAAAGACAATCAGTTGTTTTTGCCTGCCGTTGGAAGAGACATAACATTCTCTGCTAAAGGTCGAAATATAACGTTTGGTCGAATAATGGAAAGCGATGCCGGCGTATACAGTTGTATTTCACAAAGAACCGGAGATCAAGTATCACAGGAAGTCATTGTTAACCAACCAATATATCCAGGTATTTCACTTCATTACAACACTTTTAATAATTCGAAAACTGTGGAACCATCAAAATTCATTTAAACTGATTTTATGTGGATATATGTACTCTCGTGCATTCTCTTCAATTGATATAATGGACAACTTTTGAAACATTGTCTTTATTTGTAATGCATACAAACAAATCTTTAAAAATGACAGTCCACAAATTGACCCCGAGGAATTTTATTTTCATTCCATTGTGCATTGACGTATTTAAATATCAAAACTACAAACAAGTTTTTTCGCAAACTGTAACTTCAGTTTAAATGTTAGCTAAAATACCTCTTTATTTCTTTATATTTTCACAGATTACTACAAAGTAGAAGTATCTCCTGGGTATTTCCGTCCCGTGGAGTCCAAACCATTCACGTTGCGCTGTCCAGGGACCGGATCGTCGGTGCTGTGGATTAAGAATGGACAACCACTTGATGACAGACAGGGGCGACTTTCATTCTCAAACGGTAACAGACAGGTCATCTTCAGCAATATTAGAAGGGAAGACAGTGGAAACTACGCTTGCATTTCACAAGATGGAAGAATCCTCCATCTTTCGGCTGTGGATGTGGTCCCATTGGATGTCTACAGTGAGTTTACCAATCATAAAGAAAGATGTGTAAATGGCAATCCTTATACGTTCTTTTTGTAAGAGTTATTTAAATGACAATGCATTTTATTTATCATCAAATTTCATAGCAATTTCTAAAAGAATGGCTAATTCAACTTATGTTTAATGACATGTCTTACATCCTGTTTAACAGTTAATCTAAAGAAAAAGATTACATCCATTTTAAAATCTCCAAATTATTTTGCAAATATATTACGTTGCTTACATAGATTATATCATGGCTCTGGGACCTCCGGACCGACAGAATAATCGATACCTTAACATTCCTTCCAACCTGGGCTACTTCAGACCAAGAAGTGGGGACATGTTTGAACTGTACTGCAACCTCTCCGCTTCCGCCTTGAGACAACCTATTACCTGGACAAAAGACGATACTATGCTCCCACGGGCAAGGAACCAGCGAGTTTTGGTGTTCCCGTCCATTTCCGAGGAAGATGGAGGGTATTATTCCTGCAAAGCTGGGAATGCTGAATACAATGCATTAGTAGATGTCAAGCCGAGAAGTGTACAAGGTGAAGAACATGCTTTTTTTTTTACTTTTACCACGTTTTATAAATCTTTTACTTTGACAGGTTTGTTTATCTTTTCATTAATTTTATAGAATATCTCCTTCTGAGCGACACAGCAGATGAAAAGCCTACTCTTCTGTTACCCGATGCTATGGATGAAAGGCCAATGCTAGAACTTCCACTGGATGCCAGGGAAGATGCGAAAATCCAGACAAGGCCACCTGGTGTTGGTTACATCCTTGTTTGTGATTTGCCGCCATCTGTTGAGTATAACGCTCCCATCAGATGGTACAAAAACGGTGCCGCCTACGACATTCCAAACACAGGTCGTGTGTCCCTTTTGGAAAATGGTCGAGTTCTGCAGTTCGAAACATTAAAGAAAGAGGACGCTGGACTTTACAGTTGTGTTGCAGGAGATAATTTGGCTCTTTTTGCATCAAAGATTATCATCGCACCAGGTGCTGCTGCTGCTGGTGGTAAGACAACATCTACTTACTTTCCCTTTTTTTTTAAATATTTTAAGATAAAAATCTTTTTACGACATCTGTGAAAGAAGATGCAAAAAAGTCATCGTGTTATTGTTTTCTTTGAAAAAAATGTTCCGCACTGTGGTGATTATGCTAATTTGGTTGCTGTTTACTGAACATATCAAATGGGTTTATTTATAACTATGTATCTAATAAAATGAATAAAAATTCTATTTGAATTAATTCCAAACATTTTCATCATGTAAAAACTTTGAAATTAAATTATTTATAGCAGGGGAAGTCGACGCTCTAGCTTTAGCTAACAGACAACAACACAACATCCGAATCAACCAACAGTTCACGTTGCAGTGTGGAATCCCTCGAACCGCGCCGGAAATTCCAATAGTATGGCTAAAGAACGGAGCGCCGTTTGTCTCGCCTGATCGAAACAGAGTTCAAGTGAACCCCAGGAGTATCGTCTTTTCCCCTGTACAAGCTGTGGACACGGGTCGTTACACTTGTATGGCTATCGACAACTCAGCCTCCTTTACTTCTGCTCTCAACGTAATGGCAGCAGGAGCTAGAGGTAATTATTGCAATCAAAATTATAGACATATGTTTTGTGGGTACTCTTCTTCTTTTCTTACTTAATCAACGTAATATAATAAGGGGCTAGAGGTGATTACTCTAATTTATGTAGATACTGTTAAGTACTAAGTGGCTTTCTCTGTTAAGCAGTCCAAACACTCCATTTTATTTCTTCAAAGTCAAATGTCGCAAAGAACTCTTTTTTGGGAGGTTAGTAGTAACCATTTTAAAATGTTCATAAAATAAACAGACTGCATGGAAGAAAACAATTATTTGATATTTTTGACCAGGAGGTTAGTTAAGGTAACTTGGTGACCGGCATTATCGATTGGCTAACGCCGAACCCTACCAAAAAATCAAAACAATATTAATGTGCGTGTCTTCCATCATGGCTAAGAAAGATTGACTAAAAATTTGTTTCCCCAATTGATAAATATAACGAATAGCTACACATGTTCACACAGTACTTTTTGAATATTGTAATAAAACTATTATACAAAATTAATGTGTTTTTCCTTAACTGCCAAGGAGGATTGGCCACATATTTATTTTCCAAGAATGGATAAATACAATTAATAGTCACACGTATTCTCCCAATATATTTGAACAAATTTATCCATTTCAGTTGGCGACACTCAGTTGTTAAATATTTGGCAACAACAGTTCAGGCCCAGGGTTCTTGGAGCCTTTGAGTTGACCTGTGCATTACCAAGCTTCGTTGATCCGTCTACCCCTGTGATTTGGATGAAGAATGGCCGCCGGATGCCATTGGATACCACTGGCAGAATAACATACAGGAATGGCAACAGGAAAATGATATTTTCCGAAATAACACCCGATGACAAAGGATGGTACACATGTGTTGCTTTAGACAATTCGGCTTCATACACCTTGTCACTGGCCGTGGATCTCGACGGATATACAGGTTACTCACAATTACATACTGAATACAGGGAAATGTTCGCCCCCTTCTATTTTCGCTCCTTTCCTTATCCCTGTCAGAGGGCGAATTTAAGGTGGGGCAAATAAATTCACAATTTTTTTTTAATTATTTTGTTAATTTGAAAGAGCCTACATTTCTTAATGTGTCTCGGCGAATTCAAACGGTGCAAAACCATTTGCAAGCAAAGAAGGGCGAAAAAACACTGGATGAATATAACCCTGTATACATTACCTGTAGTTTATTCTAGAATGTAGTCCCAGTACATAACTTATTTTTTATACAAATACGTACCTAACATATTTATGATCACTTTTTACAGACTCCGACTCTATAGGAACAGCTCTACGTATTTCCAACGCACAACTGGGAATGGTGTTTGATCTACGATGTTTACTGCCAGACACGGGAAAACCGATAACATGGACGAAGAACGGGGAACCACTTCAAAATGATCCAACCAATCGAAGGACTTATATGAACGGATTCCGAACCATTCGTTTCAACCCCCTCCGGTCTAGTGATGCTGGATACTACACGTGCCGTTATGCGGACGGATCCATGTCGTACAGCACTGCTGTTAGAGTTATCGGGGGCTCAGGAACAGGTACATTGTCCAGATCATCTCGGTTCAAAGCTTTCATTATAATTTAGCAGTGCCTCATATAAACTGTAAATTATATTTTATTCAAGTGCGAGAAATTTTGGCGAGGTTCGCGAGAGCCTGGTCGTCGCGAATATGTTATTGCCGCAAACCAGTCATTATCGATCTGTATCTTGTATGTCAGTCTCCAAATAAACCGCATCTTAGATTGCGAAAATTAGTCGCCGCATAACAGTTTTTAGTAAATCGCGAAATAAAGGCATCGCGAATAAACGTTGGTTTACAGTAGTCTACTTCTAGCGATGATATCGTCTTGCTCTGTTAATATTATATCATAAAGCAAGGGCAGGCATATATATATTATCGGTTGGATCATATAAAGAACTTTGAATAGCAAACTATAACTTACACAAATTAGACAAATCTTATTTCAACTTTGCTAAATTTGCAACAAGACGTCAAACACTTCTTACGATATTATAATATTATGCCCCTGTCCCTCGAATTATGGAATCGCATACTAAAATAAGAGTTAATACACTGTCCCAAGATTGAACCATTAAAAATGATCAAATGAATCGTGAACAATTGCTTCTCTTAATATTGAAGATTTCAAAAACCAAAATAAACTAGATATTATGTGAACAATTTGTTTTTAACAGTAACAGTCAAGAACCGTATAGCCAAAGTATTAATTTGGCGAGGTGTTGAGTCAAGAATATGAATACCGGTATATTTTTGCCATTAATATACAGCTAAACATTTTTAAAAGCTGAGTTTTACTGTTAAAAACTACCTATTCTACATTAATCCAGTATATTATTGAAATCACCAACATTACTCTCGCAGCAAAGTTGCAGATTTTTTTGACAGTATTCAAATTAATTCTTCTCATTTTATATTTCACAGATTTTAGAAGCATTCGCAATTTCTACCTGATGCAACTTGGCGGAAAGTTCGAACTTCGCTGTGGAATTCAGTCACGAGATCCAAACTTCGAGGTTATCTGGTTAAAAGATGGCCAGGTCTTTAATCCTCAACGATCCAGGGGCGTTTCATTTGCTAATGGCAACTCTAAAATCGTGTTTACTTCTTTGCATCCAGAGGACGCGGGTTTCTATACCTGTATTAGTGGTGGACGCCGATATTTCTCACGATTATACATGAAAAATCCGATTCAACAAGGTCAGTTCAACCCCGATTTCAAAAGTCAATCGTTGAACACCATGCAAACTACTATGAAAAGTATTGATTATTAAAAAGGTGATTTAACAAATGTTTGATGACGATAGAAGAAAGTTAAAGGAAATTAGGGAGAAGCAAGATTTGCTCTAGTTTTATCGTACATTTCAGTTTAGTAGTATTATCTTTCTTATTTTGGAAAAGTAGCATAACTAGACGCGATCTCATTGCAAGCAACGAGTGGTCTTCCGTTTGAATGCGCCTTAAAATAGGCAATCAGGATAGTTGTTTTTTTCTATCACTTCTTAACACTCCTTCAAATTCCATTTAAACCTCTCTAATGAATTCAATAGACGTATAGGAACTGGGGAAAAGCGTTATTTTAGTGATTTTAATACAATAAATTGGAAATTAGTAAATTCCATCATTTCAAAGATACATTGGAAAATTGAAACACAATTAAGAAATAAAAACCAGTCGGCACTCGGGGACTGAACCCGTGTCGCCTTTTGATTTTAGGTACGATCGAGCAATTTTTGACAGAGCTATGCCCCCCCCCCCCTCCAATTATTTGCACTTTTTGTTCATTTTCCTGTAGAGATCTCCAAGGGAGGGGGCATATCTGTTTCTCAAACATCTTGTTATTTTTTTTTAATTTTGCTTCACCTATCAGAAAATATTGGTTGTATGTCGCAATGTGGAACCACGGCGTCTTCGTGCTCTCTCCAGCTCAACTGTACGAATTACTTAGTCTGCGAAGTCGAAGGAAAAGACTGCAACTGTCGTGCCATGATGTGTCAGTTTGGAACTTTCTGGAATCCGGAGTCTCAAAGATGCACTTCTACCAGGACAACGCCATGTGATAGCGGTAAAATCCAGCGTTTAAACTAAGATTAAGTCAGGATATGAATAAGTTATAACTAAGCAGGTAGTAAAATGAACAAAATCCCCTGCTTACGAATAGATTATTACTTGGGAAAAAAATCTTAATTTCCTGCGCTACATCTATATGACTGGTTCTTATTCAACATCGATAACACTCGTTTCTCTTAATCTATACATCTAATTCTACATCTAACATCAATCCATACTTCATGCTCCGTGTCAGTCAAATTGAAACACATGCATGATATGAAACATTTTTCCTATGATACATTATATATGCTTCATGCTCTGTGTCGGAGTCAATATTATTCAACTTCATGCATGTTTTGACTCATTTTTGTCTAGAGCTATCTATTCTTTATGTATGCTTCATTTCAATAGATTTAAAATACATGCATGGTATGACTACAATTTCTATTTCTATTCTTCATGATAAATGTAAATAAATTTTAAAGTCACACCTAACATTACCCACAAGTGTTAATAATTGCCTCGTGTCAATAAGTTTTAAATCATGGTATGTCTCATTTCATCTTATTCTTCGTCGTTTCATACTTCATGCTCCGCCTCAATATGTTTTAGATCCATGCCGCATGCTTCCGCCCCGATCCACTTACCCAAGTGACTACAACTGTCGCAGTTTTTACCGATGCTCCAACGCACGAAATTCTGTGCCGATGTGCTGCAGTGCTTTATTCAGATATGACCACAGGACAATGTCGTGCCAGCCTGACAGCAGATGTAGTATAGGGTGTAGAGAGAGGCAAATCATTGTCAGTGAACCTTCTATCAGACTCAGTGAGTAGAATATATAGTAATTATATGCTACGAAACAGGTATTACATAATATTGCTATGTCAAAAACAATACACGTGTAAAGAATCGGCATGTTTCTCGATAAGAAGTTTCTTCATAATTTTTTTGTGATTTTATTATAAAATTTGTTATAGTTATTTTATTAATTCTCGCATTTCAAGGTAGTTAATTGATATTAATGTTCTCACTAGCTGTAATTTAAGATAAGAATGTTGAGGTGTCGAGCAACGCTCGACAGTCTTTTAGCGATCGTCCAGATTTTTCTTCTACACCGACTTCTAAATGTACGAAAGTAATAGTTCCATTTTTAAGCAGTGAAAGTATTAAAAGAGTTTTTATATATCAATCTGAACTGTACATAAAAGAAACTTACTATCCCTTCCTTGATATTAACGATTCATCACGAAACCATAATCTGTTCTAATTAGCGATATGCGAAAATAGGGGATGAATTTAATATGATAACACGTAAATATCACCAATATAAGCCTATCGCTTAGAGTTTTTTCAAATACAATGCCTGATAAAATCAATTTTACAAATTAAACTTGTGGCTTTGTTGCAATATATTAAAGAAAGCAGCAGCACCAAAAAGCGAGATTACATAAAAAAGAAAATATGAACAGTTTACGATTTCTGCGAAATGTATTCGACATCACGTGACTGGTATATTAAGAGTATCTATAGTTGATAAAACTAAAAACGACATTACAGCTGACTTTGGTTGAGCACTAGTCTACAGTATAGACATAAATGGCGTTTGTTTGTTCTCTAATTTTGATTCAAAAATGAGAAATTCAAATTAGACAATTTACAATATTTTAATAATGGCATCAATTTAACATGAGTATATGAAAAACGTCAGAAACTAACCATGACAGATATATAAGTTATAGTTTTGCACTGTAAATTCAAATCACCGGGTTTTTTGAGAAATTCAAATTAGACAATTTACAATATTTTAATAATGGCATCAATTTAACATGAGTATATGAAAAACGTCAGAAACTAACCATGACAGATATATAAGTTATAGTTTTGCACTGTAAATTCAAATCACCGGTTTTTTTTTTTGGGGGGGGGGGGGTTGTTATGAGGTATCGTCTTTTCCTGAAAAGATACATTACAGATCAAATATGATAGTATTGTACTTTATTATGCACAATAAAAAGAAATGACATTCTAATGGGTTTTTTTAAAAGCAACATAGTTAAATAGACAAAATTACTTAAAGCATAATTTTTTTTTCATATTCTGATATTATTGATATGATATATGGCAATTCGTGCAGAAGAAATGTCAGCTCGACGCCTATGTGGCCATTTAGGTCTTTGATTAAAAATTGACTTTAATACATTATTTATTTTTGTAGATCAACCTACTGGTATGAATTTATTAGAAGTTATAGCTAGCGTCCTCGGGCGCTAGCATCTACGTTTGTTTCTGTTTGTTTGTGTTGTTTTTCTTTGCTGGAGTTACGCATGCTTAGAATCACGAAAAGGAATTCTGGGAAATCTGTGCTCGTGCACTATAGTTAATTTGTATGTGAGTCATCTTTGACTGTGCGCATGTTACAGCTCTATCTCACCGTGCCAAGTGATGAAATTTTTCGTTGTGCTTTATTAAAATACATGTTATGTACACAGACGTAATGTTTTTGGTTTTCGGCATAATTCATTAACTTAATTTTTCTTTACCTTCTTAATTACGATCATCAACAATGAAACGTGCAAGTAGACAATAGCTTTCTCGATTTCTATGATTTTTACAGCCAACTGCGCTAGCTTTCTAATCTTTTTTAAATGATAAGCTTGTAGGATTTTCTACGTCGTCAATCAATGATCATCTTTACATCTAATTAGAAATGGGTGGATTCTTTCTTCAAATTAAATTCTGACTTGAACTCCTTTGTAATTTTCTTCAGTAACAGTCAGGCCACAAGGAGGGGAGTGTTTCCTTCGGGCCGTTCCCGGAAAACCGGATACGTACTACAACGTCGCATCCGGCAGCACCCAGCTCTGTCCCTCAGGAACAGTATTCAATGAGAAGGACTGCGTCTGTGAGAATTCCCTTACTCTCACCCACATTCAGAAACAAACATCTGCTCTTGTTAAAGGTACTAAATGCAATGTGTAGTTGATATTTCTTTCGTAATGTAAAGGATATAATGGACATTGAAATGTAGAAATGTAAAAATATGTAGAGTCTTTCTTTCGTTTTTTATTCTCTCTCTCTCTCTCTCTCTCTCTCTCTCTCTCTCTCTCTCTCTCTTTGATAGTTTCGAGTTAACTAGCCATAGTGTTTTTTCGGGCTTACCTTTAGGTGTAATGTATAGACCAATTTACACTTAGTTATGTCCCTTGGCCACCAAGGTTCGTTACTTTGTCATTTTAAGTTAAAAGTCCGTTTCCTTTGTATATTTTGATTGTCACAGAATGGGCAACCCACACAGATGGAAATATTTGTTTGCATAAAGAAGGGGGAAGTTTTTTCCCTTTTGACCTTTGGGTTGACCACGCAAAGGGAAACAACTTTTGAAAAGTGTGCATTGGACTTTGTCAACTACATTGTTGCTTTATGCAGTTAAATCGTTTATGCTAATACATCTTTACTCTTTGTACAGAGTGTCATATGCTGCTACAAATGGTCTTCGGTAGAGGATTCGTACGCAACATCTCCCCTCACGGCGTGTATACCGACATAATGAACGTTGATACGTCAGACTCGGGTAATCTCAAAACACCAGTTGGGGTCTTCAATGGAAAGACGTCATCTATATCCACACCGCGTTTCATCAACGATGAAATCGAGGCTATTTACGTCACCTTTAATTTCCTGGAGAAAGATGGCGGCGACTACCAGGTTTTGTTCTCGAACTGTGGTGCCCTGACTGTACCGTACACCGTGCCTGGGGTACCGGGAACACGGACGTCGTCTGTAGAGATACTGCTGGACAAGAAGAGACAGGAGATCATTTTCATTGGAAAGACAGACGATGCCGCTATTAATTCTGTTATCTCTAGAGTCCCTTATAGTGTAAGTTCACGATCGTTGATGGATGTCAATTAGTGTTTGCTTAAGGAGATAGCGTGAATAATACTGTAGACCAATTTTTTCGCGACGACTTTATTTTGCAATTGATTCTGATAAACTGGTTTGCGACGACTAATGTTCGCGACCAAGCCTTATCCTGACTCGTGTTGTTGTAACAACCATACGACATGGACTTGTTCAAGGCGATAAATATTCGCGACGACGAAGTTCTCGCGAACCTTGCGAAAATTTCTCACACGCGAGTAAAAGTTGGTTTACAGTATTTGGTCCGATAAATCATCCTTAATATTTTATTTTCCATATTTATATTAATAGAAATATGTTCCAAACCCAATGGATGTTCGAATAACATTTGAATTTTTTATTCCTCACATTGGATGCAGCCGATTTCGTAAATAATTGCACTCATAAATTTTATCCTTCTTGTATTCATTTAGGCAAATCAATGGAATAAAGTGGAGCTAACGTTTGATGGCTATAAACTTAAGGGTGTTGTGACGTCAGATATTAACGGTACACCCGTGAAGGAGGCCATTGTAGAACCTCTGATGGGTAAGTTTAAAGTTTTGGTTTACAACGTGATTCCATAAATGATTGAGTTGGTTCACTTGTTGGGAGGGGTTGGAAAGGGCTGTGTGTGAAGACATTTTCCTACAGAACTACAGAAAATTTCTGAAATTGAAAGAATACATGGCAGTGCATTAATGATGCTACAATACCTAACAAGAGCATTAGTAATTTAAACTAGACTGTAGTGACATATTACATCTTTGATTGGGACTAACTAATGCTGCCTATATTTACTATCTTGATTTTTGCGCATATTTTTAATTTGGGAGAGAGTTCGAGTAAGCATTGATGATAGATGGTTTGAAACTTTTTTGGACAGACTGATGTTGAAAGTTCTGTTTGGTTTTTATTTCGTACGTTCTAAGGGTGGTATGGGACACTTCCATGTTGTGACGCATTGTTTATCGAAATAAATAATAAAATAAAGTGTAATTATATAAGTAGTTTCTTTTCCAATATAGTCACCTAACAGCCTAGCGAAGTGGGTTGGAGGGTTTTCTACGAACCTTTAAGTCATGAGTTCGAATCCCGCTGGGGGTTTAGCAATTTTTACCTTTTAAAATATTTTTAAAAGTTTGGTTTTTGGCGGTTTTTTGTGTTAAATATTGTAAAATTTGAAAATTCTAAACCGATGAAAGTATTTCAATTATAAAGTACTTTAATCCACATTAATATCGACAGATGTTTAATACCACCTTAAGAATGCTGAATAGGCGTGGCTGTTTTTATACTATGTCGATCTTCTTAAAAAGAAAGAGCCGGGGCCATTTCATACAATATAAATTATCTTTAAAAGATAAAGTTCTGTATAAAGATATAGGAAACTATTCAAATCTTAAGTTAAAATACTTGATTTTTTTTTAAAATTTGATAGTTAATGGCTAAATAATCGCATCTCAACTTTAAAAGTAGATCTTCTTGGTAATTGGTTAACTATCCAGCCACCTTAAAGTCATTCTTCATTTTGTGTCTGTACAGGACGGTTGATTCCTTCTCCGCTGATGACGTCTTTAGGAAGGTGTTCAGACAATAATGCATTCAGAGGATACATGGACAAGGTAGGGACATAGAGCATACCAAACCCCAGTTCTAGAATTATATTTTCCTATTTTTAAAAATTCATGATTATTCTTTCTTTTTTGTATCATATTTAGTAGGAGAGAAATAATTAATTTCATTGTTTTATTTTTTTTCAGATTAAAGTCTCAAATTGCATTCCCCTTGGGCTAAGTCTTCTCCAATAAAGAAATAGGATATCGCAGCATAGTGCAGCATAGTGCAGCATATTATCATGCTACATAATATATAAACAATTCTTACATTTTATATATAAATTCATATTGTCCATTTTGTCAAGAACATGTGAATTAATCTTATGGAAACAATCACCATTTGTGTCATGTTTCACTGTTTTTCTCATTATTCATTACAATTCCAATAAAACATGTGTATACTAAAATGTGTTCGCTTTGTTGTTTTTAGGACTTCTGTAGAAAGTCAGATCAAAATGATATACATGTAAAATTGTTGATAATTGGAATCCCTATGTCATGAGACTGAAGTACATAACATACATTCTCTGCTGGCGATTTATCGAAAGAAAAATGACAAGAGAAGTTGATTATAGTTTAACAAATTTCAGATAGTCGGGTTGTTTTTATTTTTATATAAAACTTCATTATTCTGTGGAGTTTTTTTTCAGCTTGTACCGGTATATCGATCATTGAATATTAAAAAGAATTTTTATTAGTATCTGTAATTTTTTTACAGCAGCTAAGTGTATTGAAAAAAAAACAAACTAGAGTTTTCTAATAACAATTTCGAATTCTTAACTATTACATGTATATTCTTACATCCAAATGTTTAACTAAATAACTACTGTACTACTTGTATATGTGACATTCAATTTGTATTAACATGCATTTTTATTTACACTTGAGTGAGTTTAGAGTATTTCTAAAAGTATTTCTATATACACTTGAGAGAGTTTGCAGTAATTCTATATACACTTGAGAGAGTTTACAGTATTTTTATTTACACTTGAGAGAGTAAACGGTATATTTATAGACACTTAAGAGGGCTAACAGTAATTCTATATACACTTGAGAGAGAAAAAATTAATTTTATTAACACTTGAGTTAGTTAACAGTTAATCTATTAACACTTGAGAGAGTTAACAGTAAATTTATTTACACTTGAGAAATTTTACAGTAATTCAATTTACACTTTAAAAAGTAATTAGTAATTCTGTATACCCTTAAGTTAACGGTATTTCTATAGACAGTTTAGAGAGAGTTAATAGTAATTCTATATACACTATGTCTTAAAGAGTTAACAGTAATTTTATTTACACTTAAGAGAGTTAACAGTAATTCTATTTACACTTGAGAAAGTTAACAGCAATTATATATACCCTTGAGAGAGTAAACAGTAATTGTATATACACTTGAGAGAGTTTACAGTATTTTTATTTACAGTTGAGAGAATAACTGTATTTCTATAGACACTTAAGAGGGTTAACAGTAATTCTATATACACTTGAGAGAGTTTACAATAGTTTTATTTACACTTGAAAGAGTTAACGGTATTTTTATAGACAATTATTATAAGAGAGTTAACAGTAATTGTACATGTATATACACTTGAGAGAGTTATCAGTAATTTTATTCACACTTAAGAGAGTCGACAGTAATTTTATTTACACTTAAGATAACAGTCATTCTGTATCGATACTGTTCAATTTCATTAACTCTGTTTCCTTTATTTGTTCAATTTTTTCTTTATTATATCGTCTTCAATGCATTGCCTTTTCCGTCTTCAGATTTCCCGTCTTTTCCTGTCAGCATGGAGATAATTTTTTCTGCGGTCGGTCTCTGGAAAGGGTCCTTCTTGCACATCTTGGCTGCAATATATTTAAGCTGGAAATGAAATAAAATATTAAATTTCTTCGATAAAAGTTTAAAATTGCTCTCTCTCTCTCTCTCTCTCTCTCTCTCTCTCTCTCTCTACAAAGGCTTCGAATTCTTTTTCACTTGAAATTTTTTTTCATAAAAGAAATTTATCAATCAGAGTTATCTCTCTTTTCAATGGGTCATTGTTCCATAAGGTGATTTATTTGAATAAACGCACATAATGATCACCATTTCTGAGTCATTTGATAAAAGGTTTTGATAGTATATGATTGTTGCTATTCAGTCAGTTGTATTCTAGCGAGCAGTGTGCAAACCAACTTAACATTATAAACGTGTACTGTAGCTCTTTTATGTTAAAATTTTAGATATTTTAGAAAGGGCTTTTTGTTTATACAGTTTATAATAGTTTGTTCATTGTATTTCCGGCTTTCATATACAGTTTCCTTCAATTCCTATGTAAGATTAGTTCTTTTGTTTTTTTAAGAAAATATGCTTTTAAAACATTAACCACAGTGGAAAGTCTGTTTGTAAATTGTACTTTGTTCCATGTAACAAAATGATAACAGTCATTTTCTGAATCTGCAACAAAAGCTTCCATTATATCATTTGAATCGGGTTACGCGAATTTTATTTTTGAAATCTTATATAAATTGATGAAAATTTCATGAAATGCATTATCATGATTACTATTTATAAATTCTTGAAAGAAAAACTATGCATAATTAATATAAATAATTAAAATTTACATATATCATGGATATAAAATCCTGTAAAATATGTAAAACTTGTACAGAACCATGAACTTGATAATTACAACAACAACAAAAATTAATACGTTAAATCCTACATATAAGCTACTATATAGTTGATTTTTTCAACACTGCGTGAATTTTCAGTACTGATGAAACAATCACAATGGCTCATTACGAAATCGCAAAAAACAGTAGCCAAAAAAAAAGCCTATAAAACAGCAATATCCCCAAAAATACTAGCGTGTAGATATAATTATATGAATAAAACATTTACCAAAGACAGTGTCTTCTGCTCCGTTCCTAGGTCCGCCTGCGATGAAGTTACAATTTTATCCGACATGTTTTTCCTATACAGTTGCTTCGTCAGAGTTAATGAGTAATCCAGTGTGGGAAATAGCGAAATCGTCGAGAAAGGTCAATATCGGGATTAATGTTTAAAGCATGCGTTTATCACCGCGCGCAATTAATGGGTACAGTGTACTGAATTATGTTAAATTAATATATTATGAACCAATTTACTTTTGATATATTCACTCATACAATTAAATTGGTATATATTAGGTACGGTATATGGTATATGAAATTATATAGTCAAAGTAAAAGTTTGGTCAATTTCAAAAGGCGCTACATGTATATATTTTCTGAATAAATAAAAAACGGTTTCTTATATATCAACTTTTCATTATGTGTTGACATCAGTTCTAAAAATTTGAAAGCGTTTGGAATTTGTAAATAGTGACACCCTCAATAGTTTGTTCTAATATATCTTCCACACACAGTGTGAAATTTATCTGCAATTAATGTGTGCACCCTTGCAAAGTGAAGGGGCAAAGTTATATTCCATGTATTTCTGATCTGGTAATTTACTGGTGAGGAGAGAGAGAGAGAGAGAGAGAGAGAGAGAGAGAGAGAGAGAGAGAGAGAGAGAGAGAGAGAGAGAGAGAGAAATAGCTACGTGTATGCAGCAATGCAATGACTGTAGTATATGTCAAACGTCTGTATCATCATACTTTTCTTATAGATCTCTATCTATCTACAACAATTATTTTTCTAATGAAAAGAGCATGCAACTTATCGCTCAATATATTGTTTTATGAGAACATTTTTTAGATTGTAAATATGCAATTAAAGTGGTTTTTAAAATTTCCATATGGAAACGAACTAAAGGCGTTACTCTCTCTCTCTCTCTCTCTCTCTCTCTGAGAGAAGAGATAGGAAAATCTAAACGGAACAGAACCACTTTGAAAAGCTTTGTTATTTGCTGACATGTAAACGCTTTATAACGTCTGCCAAAGGGATTTGAACTTCGTGATGATAGAACGCATGTTTTATAAAAGTTCATTTCATAAAAACGTGTCCTTGAAATTTATTTTTTCCGTATATATATGACATTCTAATTTCAGACTTTTTAAAATTACCACATGAATGGCATTTCAATCTAATAAACACAGCATCTGTAATTGTTTGAACCTCCTGTTGATACAAATACAAAGTAATCTGTCCCAAAGATACTGTTGAAGGGTTTTTTTTTTCAAATATTTATACACACGTTGTTTATAAACAGATATGAACGCAGATTGTTTTGGGTAATTATCATAATCATATACTTTGCTGACTGTTCCTTGGGATCTGTCACACATATCTCCGGTTTCTTTCTTTCTTTGTGTGTGTGTGTGGGGGGGGGGGGGGAGGGGGGTCTGTACGAGTCTACAAACTATAAATAGTAATTTGAGCTAAACTACTACACTAATGCCGCTTCGTTGCCATGCGTGGCCGCTGCGATCTTGAAGGAACATTTATTTAGCCACTACGTTGTAAAAAACCCGTTGTTTTATTTTTTCAGAGCAAAAATTGGTACATAATATTTTCCTCATCTGTTATAAATCTACATCTAATGAATATCAGAACGTATATTTCCGCTTGATACTGACAAAGTATATCCTTGTTACATATATATGTCTTTTTTTAAATAAATTCAGAGACATGACTGCTCATAGATAAGGAAAGGAATAATACTCATGAGCGGATCTAGAAATTGGTGCCCCGGACCCCAACCCCCCTCTCCCCGGAAAACTCAAACTTCTTAAATTCTTATAGTAAAATTTTCAAAAGTAGCCCCCCCACCTCCCAATGAAAAGTATCCTTCGGACCCCTTCTGATAGAAATTTTTCTCGATCCCGCGAATGGGAGAGTGGCAGGTGTGCCATTATGGAAGACCAAAGAGACAAGTAGAAGCGAATTTGTTTATGTTGTACATGATTTGCTTATTACAGTTGTATGTTTGACGTAAAGATACATGTACATGTATGAATGTGTGGGTGTAAACTCTAAAAGGGGCCTGGGGTCTAGAAAATTCAAACTTGTCAAATTTACCTAGAAAAGTTACCGAAAATAGTCCCACTTCACATACCGAGCACATATTACCAGTTAATGACGATCTGATAAATCAAAAACACAAAATTTATCTGAGACAAATAATAAGGTTTTTACTTCAACTGCAATATCATAATTTATAATAACAGATACAAATGAAATAAATAAAGAGAAGAACAAAAAATAAATAATTAACAAAAAGAAAAAGATATTCTTGTGATGAAAAAAAAAAAACCCACATAAAACATTGTTTTCAAGGCATTTTCTTTACAATTTCAATGGAAGACTCCTCTTTAACATTAAAAAGCAATACACAGTAAACGAGGAACAAACAAAAAATCTGTGAGATTAAATAACATGAAGATTCTTATCTATTGAGATTTTAACCACCAGCCAGGTTGGCATTTTTTCTACAGTTTCAACAATTTCATACTCATTCTATCTTTCTGTTTTTATTATTTGTAATGCTTTAGGAATGCATTTCTAATGATCAAATGAAATTTGAGAGTCAGTCATAGAGTTATAAGCAAGATACAGGGCTCACAATTCTGTGACATGTAAACAAGGCTCTGCCCTGTTTTTGTTTACATAGGTTCAATATACCAGTAAAAAATCTTTTTTTTTAGCTGATTTTTCTATCTTCCTATTCATTTTGAGCATAAATAAACAGTTCCTAACTGTTTATCACATTCAATTTAGGTCTAAAGGTCGAAATTTCACTTCAACATTATTTTATAATGTAAACAAAAGCTTTGTTTACATAGTAAAGAATTGTAAGCTCTGTAACTTGCTTAAAACTCAACGAATGACACTTAATTTTGGTTGCCGATAAAAAATGCCTTACTGAAGTATTGTAAACATTAAAATCGAGAAAATAATTTTTGACCTAAATCGTGACCATGCCCCTTTAAACCATTCACTTATCATAGTTGCATGATATCAATACACCATTCATGTACAATTTTTACAACAACAAACTTTATTTATACACAAGAATGTAAAAAGAAATGTGTATATATCAAATCTATCTTTTAAAAATCTGAAAATAAATGTCAAACATACGCTGACAAATTTTCAGCTTTTATTACACAGTTACATGTATAGAAACTTAAGGTGGCTCACTACACCTTGAACATCAGAAAGTTACTTATTTATGATAAATTGCATGATGGGTAAGAACTATACAAGCCAAATGGGTGGAAAAATGAGCACTTTTGGATAAAATATTATATTTTCAAAAATTTAATTCAGTATACATAAACAAAAGCCCAAGCTGGAGTCAAACTCATTATCTGCAGTTCACAACCCCGATACTTTAACCAATGAGCTATAGCAATATAAAACCAGGCAGTTCAAACAGTTTAAAAAACATTTAAATCCCTATCTTGTGACTTAATGTCTTAAAAAGTATAAGTCTAGATGTAGTGTGGCACCTTAAGTAAACAATACACACTCAAGTAAAGCATGCAGGCATCATGCTTTACATTAACCTGACTAAGCTATGGCGATGTTCAATTAGATCAATTGATACAAACAGTTTAACAAAACATTTAAATTTCCATCTTGTGACGTAATGTCTTAAAAAGTACAAGCGAAGCTGTAGTGAGGTACCTTAAATAAACAATACACACTCAAGTAACGCATGCAGGCATCACGCAAAAAAAAAAAAAATTCTAGCAGCTGTTCATAATTTGGGAATGTAATGGGATTTTATATAAATATGGCAAAGCTTCATTAAAAACCTGTATAAAATATATATCTTATGATTAACTATATTGTGATATTACAAAGCTGAAAGTCAAGTTCCCCATTTCTGTCTCTCGATCAGAATCAGTTCTAATGTCATACATCATAATTTATTAAAATATTATAACATTCATTGAATAGCTATCAATTATTAGTACAATATAGTACATACTGGTACATTTGTATAAGTACATGAGCCTACATGACTCTAGCACTACTTTATCAATTAACATTTGACAGTCACACATTGCATTACCTCTACTTCAATTAAATGTAAGTGTGTATCTCCTTCTAACACTCCTTACAGTAACAAATCACATGCAATCTCTTCATTTCTATAATAAATAATTTCGTAAGCCACTCATGTAAGCCACTCTCACACTTTCTTAAGGTTCATCAACTTCTTTTATTAACAAATAAAATTTACCTTAGTTTCTTAAGCACCATTGAATTGTTAGAGATTAATTTTAATGGCATATTGAAAAGGAGACTGAATGAATAAATCATTACTTACAGTATTCATTTTCATAATAAAACAAAAATAAAGCTCTTCCCCTGGAATAAAATATCAAAATAAACTGCATATTACATACCATTAATTTACCATTTCATATTTTTAAATTTTAGGCCTCAAAATCTTTTTTAAGGAGGGGGGGGGACCTTAATCTTTTTTTTTTTTTTAAATTTCTATTCCAGTGAAAGTTATCTCTCTTAGTAAGGTGTCACTGAACCTTAATTAAATGCATCTCTCCTGAAGACATACAGAGCTATCCAAGATGGTCCACTACAAGGTTTATTCAATGGCAGTAAAGTTCAGTGGGGGGTGGTGCTTTCTCCCTGAAGCTGTTTTATACCCCCTTTGGGTACCTCATATCTTTGAGTAGGTTGTGTCAGACTTGCACCCTCGGAACGTGAACACCATACCATCCTGTTACAGACAAAAATTTTTACAATTAATACAGAAATTTCACAGAAATTGCACATAAAAACTAAATTATTCTGTAAATAAATTCCAACAAGGCAGGTATATGTCAATTTGAGAGTTATTGCAATGTTTGTGCTTTATTATATATGTATATATCTATGCAATATGTATCATTCCGATCCTCTCAAATTGTCGTTTAACTCACAGGCACCTGACGTTATAAATTTTTCTCATAATAAAAATAAATACCCTATATCTAATAATACACAAGGTACCCATCCCCGCCATCTTGGATTTTTTTCAAACAGTCACATCAGCTGGAAGTTTTGCTTGAAACTCATCGTTAAAATTATTTTGCGATCATCTCCGTCTCCCGATCGGTCATTCAACATCTAAGCTTACAACCAATTCAACCAAAACGGTGCATTACAACTGTCATTAATAAAAATCACCCCTCGATCTGCATCTACTGCCTAAAATATGCGACAAAAGGCTAAAGGGTGGACGGAAGTTGTCACCTATATGTAAATGAGATTTCCCTGCACCGTGTGTTTGTTTCAATATTTCAAAAGATATGCATTTATAAACATGTTTATATAAACTTTGTGTAACAAAAGATATAATTGACTGTTTATAGTATCCCTTTTCTTAGTTTTAACTTGTATGTTGATCGAATCCAAAATAGACGCCTTTTGAATATTCGTATCAGTGCTATATTTGGAAGGGATTACCCAAAGTATGATGCAATTTATGTCAACTTCCGTCCACCCTTTAGCCTTTTGTCGCATAATTTAGGCAGTAGATGCAGATCGAGGGGTGATTTTTATTAATGACAGTTGTAATGCACCGTTTTGGTTGAATTGGTTGTAAGCTTAGATGTTGAATGACCGATCGGAAGACGGAGAGGATCGCAAAATAATTTTACCGATGAGTTTCAAGCAAAACTTCCAGCTGATGTGACAGTTTGAAATAAATCCAAGATGGCGGGGATGGGTACCTTGTTTATAATTAGATAGGGTATTTATTTTTATTATGAGAAAAATTTATAACGTCAGGTGCCTGTGGTTTAACTGTATTCCACCTGTATCTCAAACGGCTGTGCAATGCGCTGCCAGCGCGCTAGGTTCTGTTCGTCATTGAAAGCAAGATTTTATTGTCTTGCCTAGATGGCCGAGTGGTTAGCGCGGTGGCCGCTCACTGCTAGGAGAATGGGTTCCAGAGGTTGTGAATTCAAGCCTCTGTCGGGGCGGAGGTGGAGCTCCAATAAAAAGTGAATTTCCCTGTGCTTTATATATATATATATATATATATATATATATATATATATATATATATATATATATATTTTTATATGCTTGACATTTAGCAATGTACTCAATTCAGCAGAAGCCACTTTCTGCCAAAAATGCTAAATATAATGCACAGCCAATTTAACCTGTTTACAGTATTTTGTTTAAAATCTGTATTTTATGTAATAGAGAACATGAAGAAGTCTTGAATGACAATACCTTACTCAGTCAAACCAACAAATAAACTACAGTCAAACCTGTTTTAAAAAGGCCACCTTGGGGAAACTTGAAAAGTTGCTGCATGAGACAGGTGGCCTTTAATTCCAGTTTGCATACAGATCGAATCATGTAAATCAGTGTATATAAACACAAATGCATCAAAAGACATGTTTTATTATAATTACAGATTTATTTATGTTTGTTATTTCACATGTTTTAATTGGATTATTTATTCTACATCTTTGTGTAAATGAAAAGTTTTAGAACTTTACTTGTAATTTTATAATGGTCCTGTGACATTTATTCTACGAGATGTCGCATCATTGAACTATCGAACCGCCCATCCTTGTTCCCGGTCGTTACATTAGACGGTGCTTCAGGACTCTCAGGGTCTACATCGATTTCGATATGTGTACTTATTTTTAAAATATTGACAATTTAAGTTTTGAGTCAAACTTGAAACGTTTCCGCTGTCTTTCGATATTACATACCCTTTTTATCTAATTCAATAATTTTCGGTTTTTTATTTCACTTAGATTTAATACTTTCCTCTTTACGTTCGGAGTACTGTACTAGAAGCCATGTTTTAAAATGAATAAAATACAAAGAAGGTAAACATATTTCATCGTATTTGATTTAAACACATATAAGACACACAATATTATTTATTTACCCAAGCGACTCCATGTTTTCATAACGATCAAAATGATCGGGATCTGTAATCAACTAACGCAGGTGAAATATTACGTAACAATATAGTGGACAAAACAGCCGCTAAATACATGCAGTGGAAATACGTGGTCGGTTAATAAATTGGGTGGCTGCTGGCCACGTTACGCGAGTGGACGCTTATTCCAGGGCAAATATATAAGGAAACACATCGGGGGGAACAAAAAGTGGCCGCTATATGATCAGAGGTGGCTGCCGATTTCAAGTGGCCGCTAAGACAGTTTTGACTGTAACTCATATAATTTTAAAGTCATTTAGCTCTTTAAGTTTGGTTTATGAGTTTAATTTTTTTGGTTTGTTTAGTTTTCTTGTTCGGTTTTTGCACGTATATTTTATGTTTAAATTGAAACTTGGAAATTTTAAACTGTAAAAATATTATATTTAGCATGTTCAACATCTGGCAGAATTTGATTTTTACCACATTTCTGATTGAACATGTTTTTCATATACTATGCAAGAATTAAGCTATGCCCTTTACTTAGAGTGGAGCACATGGCCTAGTGGTTATGGGCATTAAGGCCAGTTACCAAAAGGTCACTGGTTCAAAACCCTGCTGTGGTCACTTGATGTTGTGTGTTGTGCACCTAGACAAGGCACTTTATCTACATTGTCTCAGTCCACCCAGCTGAAATTGCATGGGTACCGGCTTACGCTGGGGGTTAACCTGCGATGGACTAGTGTCCCATCCGGGGGGAGTCGATGACTCTTATCCGCTTAGCACCACGGAAACCGGGGATAAGCACCGGCCTTATGCACCTTCATGGCATGGAGAAGGATTTAACTTTTAATTAACTTTATTGGATTTGATTGCGCCCGACCGAAATTATCACCTCATAATACTCAAAGAATGATTCCTAATTCCTTATGAAACTGCTTTTTGCTAAAAACACTATGACCTAGAAAGCACAGCCATATGTAAATGTTTACACATGTAGTAAACATTTACCGAGTATGATTGTGAGGCAATCTAATCTGGCTCCACCGTCACCAAAATTTTCAAATCACTCAACTCATTCCTCAACTCAAATCATTAAAGAAAAGTGCATAAATTTGAGGTCAAATCTCAGAATTAATGCTGAGTATTGACTTGAGGAAAGTTGGTGACGGTGGAGACAGATAATAAAAGAGGTGATAAATTTTGTGATAAAAAGTTATAAATAAATATAAAAATTAAACCCAAACAAAATGTGATAAACATACAGAATGACTATTTCTCCTGTATATCATCCATATTTTTACCTTGACAAGGAGTGGGAAATCTTTCCAGAATTCATAGTTAGGTATCATCTCTACTCCACTGGCTCCCCGATAAAATCGTAGGAACAGGATTCCCCCGATTAAATAGACCATAACTGCTACAAAAAACCTGTAAAAAAAAAAAAAACCATGAGTTCTCACGTATCAAACATGCATATCATACAGATGAGTGTGTGTATTGGTTATTTTCGCCCCGTGTTATTTTCGCCCTTCTTCACTTGCAAATGGTTTGGCCCCGTCTTGAATTCGCTCAAAGTTTTGTTCAAAAAGAGATAATTTGAAACATAGGAATTCAGCCAGTTTTAAATTTGCCCACTGATGAGAACGAAAGGGGCGAAAATAAAAAGGGGCGAATATTTCCCTGTACACAGTGTGAACATGTATTTCAATAGATTTCCAAGACTTGTGGAATATAATTATAGTACAGTTAAACTTCGATATCTCGAACACTGATATCTCGAATACAATGGATTTGTCGAAGTGATTTGTAAGTACCAACCACCTGTTTTTTAAGTATTTTACCCTCGATATCTCGAATACTCGGATATCTCGAAGTTTTTAAACAGTCCCATCTAGTTCGAGATAACAAAGTTTGACTGTATATAGTGTGTATGTACAGTCAAACACAAGGCAAAGTACATTCCATAATGTATTGTGAAGAAAAAAAATCTAATTAATACACTGTATAGTGTATTAAGCTTTTTTAAAATATAAACTTTGATCCCGCCATTTATTCAATGGCTGTTCACAAAATGATTTTTGTGGGTTAAAATGTTGAAGAAAGACAACTAATTTTTAATCTCAATGAAAACTATAAAGAAAAATTTTTCAAATTTGTATAAAAAGTACCGGAGAATCTACTTACAAAATGAGCAAGACGGAACCTGCACTGAGGTTGCCATTGGGAACCAAACAAGCGTGCGGACTTCGTAAAATGAATACCTAAAACGAAAATGCATGAAGATAGAATCACAAAACAATCCCCATAAATATATCATTTCATTTGCATTAGTTGCATACAGAATTTTTTTCTGTAGAGTGACATGAAATTTACAACAAAGACTAAGCAATGTCAATCACACACTTAGATTAGACACTTAATTGAGTAATTGATAAATGCATTTATTTTACAGATTGAATGAATTATCGATCTTCATAATCTTTCATGGTATATTATACTATAAACTAGACATGTAAATTTATGACAATGATGATTACAAAGTTGTAACAGCTAACTATAATACAAACTAAGAACATCATGCAATGTCAATTTTCTGACTTATATAAAACAAAATTGTCTATGATTATATAACAACTTGTATGTAGTACACATAAAATTTTTTTTAGTGAAAGCAATTTTCGGATTTGGTTTTTCTTTCTTCATATTTACATTTTCTACTGTCTTTGTCTGTGATAACATCACGAATCAATTTTGAAGCCTAAAACCCAATAATTTCATAGAAGATGAGCGACACAAAATGGGCATGTCTTATAGCATAACCCAAAAACGGTATTGGCTGCACCGCGTAGTAATACATAACATGTGCTACATGAAAAAAATAGTGGCTTTAATTTATGTTGTTTTAAAGTGTTGAAATTGGAAATAATATAAATATAAGTAATAAGGAATCATTCTTTGAGCATTATGAAGTGATAATTTCGGTCGGAGCGTGGTCAAATCTATCACAAAGCCCTTCGGCCTTTATTGGATTTGACCACGCCCCGACCAAAATTATCCCCTCATAACACTCAAAGAATGATTCCTTATTCCTTAAATAAGGTTAAGTGCACAATATTATGAGTTACTGTAGGTGGACAATGTAATACAACTAAATAATTGACTTACATAATTAACATTTCCTGGAGTGCTCTCTCCTTTGGCAGTAAGTTCATTAGGAGCAGTACTATCTGGTACACAGATCAAATATATACTACTTTGTCTGGGGAAAAAAAAAAAAAGTAAATGGAATAAATACTTCATACACAAGATATATACAGGTGAATCTCGATAACTCGAACTTCAGGGGACCATGATCAAGAGTTCGAGAGATTGAAAGTTAAAAAAAATCCGGAATATTTTGTTCCGGTCATTTTGGTTCTAAAATTATAGTAGCCAGAAGTTTATATTTAAAACATGGAAGGTAATCTAACATGATTTTATTCGTATTTTCTGCTACATTACTTCAATTTAAACAATACAGAACTTAGTTGTGTGGTTATTAAGAGTATTTTTTTCACGTTAAAAATTTTTAAGCATTACGTTTTCTTAATCATAAAATATTTTAAATAAAGAGCGGTTTAATATACCGTAACTTTCACAAATTGTTGAAATTAATAGATCAGTTACAAATTACCTATCTACCCTTTGAAGGAAGCAAGGGGTAGTGTCACTTACGTAATCAATCAATTAACACTACCTCGCTAGCTCCCTGGCGTTCACTCAACCATCCAGGTAAGGTCCACGTGGAGCTATAATTATACGCTTGATCGGCCGTGAGTGTACACAGCGACCACTTCGAGTTTTCAAGAGTGAAAAACAATGAAATATGTATAACAGGACCCAGGTTTTACTTCGAGAGATCAAGTACTTCGAGAGATCAAGAGGAAATTTGCTTAATATATAGTTATATAGAGAAAAAAAATCAGGACCGTGATTTCACTTCGTGAGATCAAGAACTTCGAGAGATCGAAGTTCGAGCCATCGAGTGTCACCTGTACTGACAGTAAAACACGCTTATAACGAAGTGCCAGGGACGGGCAATTTTACTTTGTTATAAGCGTAATTCATTATATCTGTAAAGTTTACAATATGTAATAAAGTCAAGGGGAATGAAAATTGCTTCCCTGTAAGCGTCAATTCATTATAAGCGTGTTCGCTATAACCTTGTTTTACTGTATTCAGTGGTTATAAACTTTATTTCCTTAAGTTTATACAATAATGTAATGTACCAGTTTTAGCAGCGTTACTTTAATTTTGTCGTGGAAACTATTGATGTAGGTCACAGGTTTGCTTTTATCATCAAATTCTGTACACAACTTATATGATTCAAGTGGGTGTTTTGTGCACATTCGTTTATGACGTCTAATGGGGGAGGGGTGGGGGAGGGGTGGGGGAGGAGGAGGGGGTGGCTTACTTGTAATACACTTTCTCTTCTTTGTTTTTTGGTTTTATATACATGTAATTCTTTTACCAGCTAGCCCCTATATAGCTGTCTTACCTTAATGTTGTAGTGCCGGTTACATTGTCCCCAGTGTAGTGTAGCATCAGATTCTTTCCTGCTTCTCCAATAAAGCTAGCTGTGCTGAGGAAACCATTGATGTAGGAGTTAGCTTTTGCCCCTGGTTTGCTGACTTCTGTCTGACATATCTGCCATTAAAAGCATAGTATCACCATGATCACCGATACTTTTGAGTACATGTAACTAGATACTGTATTTTTCAGAATGGGTGCAGTAGCCCTTGTGTTCTACTACACAAAACTTTGTATTTTTTCCATCAATATTTTCCCTTGATATTTACTGGTATTGTCCAAAATATACAGGGGTTTTTTTTACCAAAGTTTACAGTTTGTTTGTCAATGGCCAAATAACTGATATTCTATGATATTTCATGATTGTTTATATAAATAGACATACCGTAATAATTTAATTCCGGTTGTAATGAGGCATTTCATAGGATAGAAAAAATTAGTTAAATTTGTATAATCTAGCTGGTTTGAACGTCACAAGACACGTCACAATTCACCAACGTCAAAAACTTATTTATCGGCTTGACGTTACGTTTGAGTTTCGAACAGATTGATATCATTTTTAAAAGAAAAACGCACTCAATTGGTACCGTAAATTACAGAAAATTAAATTATAAGGAATGAACTCAATATCTACCCAATATAAAGCAATATGACACAGGGATCTATGATAGAATCATGAGCTTGAAATAAGATGTCCTTTATCAGGTAATGTGATTTTTTTCTTTTACACAGAGTGTATTTTTTAGGGTCGAATTTACCACAATTTTGATATGCAATGCATGATGTATGTACCATATTGCAGGGGTTGGTTTTTTTTTTGGGGGGGGGGGGTGGGGGTTACTGGCTTGTAAATAAGATGCATTATGGGCTGAACATATAAAACTTACCGATACATCAGAACTTGGTAGGGAACCACAGGGTCTGGCAACACATGGATTCCAATCATTCAGGTATCCCTCTGTATCTTTGACGTTTGTAAAACTGTTAAAAAACTTATAAATATTAAATTGAGTGTAAACATTTCTCTTCAAAATTAATAATAAATGTAAAGAGACAGACCTGTAGGAAATATATACTCACAACAGTCTGTATACAGGGAAATATTTGACCCACTGTTGTTTTATTTTTGCCCTTTGTTGTGCAAATTTAAAAAACAATTTTTAAATTGCTGTGTTAATTGATTAGAAAGAGTATCTACTGTGGAATCATTAGAACTCATGGTGGTTCAATTTTCATGGTATTCGTGGGTAGCCCTCACCCACGAATTTACATCCTCCATGAAAAAACTAATCATAAAAGATTTAGTTTTCCTACTGAAACTGAAAACTGACGCATCCAAGAAATTACATCCCCACGAAAAGCAAAAATCCCACAATCCATGAAAATTGGCCCCCACGAAATAAAATGATTCCACAATATCATAAGACTGTATTTGGGTGTCACGAATTTAAGTCTGGGCGAAACTGTTTGCAAGTGCAGAATGACGGAGAAACAAACAGGAGGCAAAAATACATGTAATCCTGTATGTAGTATGTATGCATGCCATATATTGAATTGAGAGTTCAGCTATCATCTTGCTAACTCTCTTGTGCAGCACCACACAATTGTGTGAGCAAAGCATATTGGAGTCTGTCCTCCTTTAAAAACTTATTACAAAATTATCTCTATATTTGCAGAACACAACTACCGTAATTGATTTCCATCTGAAACCTTTTGTGGTCTTTACATACACACAGGCACATAGCATCGGGGGGATATATACTGGTGTGCGACCAGTTCTCGCTATGCAAGTACCATTTCTTGCCAGTGCATTGTTACATCATTTTTCATCCCGATGCCATGTGCCTGTTTGTATGGCGAGGCTGATTTTATAGACCTCTTCTAGACAGTTTTTTTTTTTAAATCCTAAGTCAATAAGTACTGGATATTATAAATATTATGTTTCTTTGGCATATTGTCATCAATAATTTTACAACCTGCCATTTTTGACGTGCATGAAGTAAAGTATCGATAAAAAATTTTCGCCTTGCAAACTGCTAAAGATAGATAGTGGAAAACAAGAAATTCATTTTAATCGTTGTATTTGAAGGACCAAATTTTAAAATAAGTTGACAGAAAATTAGCTGCAGAACTGTAGCTCCACGGAAAATTCGGGTTGACGGACCGTGGAGCTACAGGTCTGTCCGTATGAAAAACTGTATATTTATTGCGCACAAAAAGTTGCGCGCGGTTTTGGACTTATTAACCTAATTAAGGAATATATTGCGTGAAAATTTCAATACTAAAAAAATCCTTAGAAAATTAACTACTGGTTCGCCACTTTACCTGCCTCAAACGTTTTCCTAAGTACTCTAACCGACCTCGGAAAATGAAGTATGTTAAATTTACGTCGGGATCAAGAGTCGCTATTTTTGTCTATAAACAAACCACATCATTTCACTTTACGGGGATGGTGAGAGTGTTTAAAAGATATTCAGAGGCAAGTTAAGTAATGACATC